>ML804878.1:51669-146935 GCA_009831015.1 Picea engelmannii | reverse complement strand
CTCCAGGTACAGTGAGACTTCCCGTCACCATCACCTTGTGTAAGAACCTAAAGATTATGGCCACTAAGGTTACCAATTCGCAGTCAGCCCCTGGGCGGGAACAGTCGACAGTTCGATCCGAACGTACGGGCAGGGTATCAAGCTCGAAATCAACTAAAAGCTTCCACGCAGTAATTGTGGATTTACCTCAAAGTGACCCCCATAATACGATCTGACCACCACAATCAGTTAAACCACGAAGGGTTAGTCCCCGTAGCTTACCCGAATGCAACCTCGTGCGTAACCCCTGTGTGAGAGGGGGATCCCAGGAAGACTTATACGATAACTGGATTTACTCTCCCTAACTCAGGATGCTACTGTTTGTTTTGAAAACTTTGGAGAGTTATGCTCACAGCCCTAATCCAAAGTACTACACCTATTCTACTGTTGGTGGAGGATTCTAGCAAAGAAAAATTCTAGATGATTTTTAATTAACGTTGATTTTAGTGGTTGTTCTTTACGCAAAAGGGGTGCATGGAAGTGAAAAAAATGGAATTAAGACTCTGACCCAAAGAGTACATCAAGCATGATAAGCAATCATTTCTTTTCGATGAACATCTAGCTAAGGGAGAGAGAGAGTTCTTTCACTAACACGCACAACTACGGAATGCCCTCAAACGATTCTTTTCTCAATCAAATTCTGATGTAATGCAAAAATTTTAAATTCCTTCTAATGTGCTTAATCAATCATGAAAATATCTTTATTGTTTTCGTATGGATGATGATCAATACAATCACAATGCTTATCTTTGCTAATTATCTTCTTGGTATGGATGAAAACCAAACTAGCATAAGCGAAAGTAACACAAACAATACACTCTTCGTAGCAATCAAAACGAAAAAGCAAAAGAAAGGAAACAATCAAAGAGAAAACAAAATTTTACACCCAAAAATCCAAAACTGAAGAATAAGGACCTTGACTCAAATCAATATGAAGAGGTCTATAGGCCTTTGATGACCTTCACCAAGGTTTTTTCTCAGCTGACGAGGAGAGAAGAAAAATGCATAAATCTCAAATTTCACTCAACATGGAAAACCTAATGAAAATAGCGAAGAAGGCTGCAAGATCCAATCAACAAGGTGTTTATCCTTCAAAAAGACAGATATCAAGGTTAAAAGGAAGAAAAAATTGACTCTCAAGATCACTCAGCAGAAGAACACAGAGGCAGAAATCCAAAAAAAATGCAAATTTGGAAGGTTTCTAGGCCAAAGGAGGCTGGCGCTCTGTTGCCAAGGGAAAGGAGAGTTATAATGCTCTGTGCAAAGCCTTTAGAAGCACTGGTGCTCTGTTAACACTAGGACAGGGGCGCCAGGGTCTAAAATTTCCAGAAATGTCAAGAAATCTCAAAAATTGAAGTTCCAACTTGACAAAGATGCTGAGTATGGTGGGACAAGGAGCCAATTAGCTCATGAAACTAATCAAAGAGGGGTGAACTAGGCCTGAAAAAATCAAGGGACAGAACAAGGTCAATGAGGAGAAAAATCCAAACAAGATGTTTTGAATTGAGGCTATCTCCCCAGTGGAATCGCCGGTTTCTGTTGTAGGAAAATCTACCTGCGAACAAGTAGATCGACCTCTAGAGCTTGACCTTAACCCTAGACAGAAAAATGCTTAACGTGGACACTGAATTTCTTTCAAATATATCTAAACTAACACATGAGAAGGAAGGATGATAGAAGTACCTGTTATCGACGTTTGTCCCTGCACGCTCCGAGTTGCGCTCCGATCCTTTGCTCCTCACTGAGTTATGCAGACAAAGCAAGATACGACCACTTCCTACTCTATTGATATTAGCTTGAAAACAGATCTACCATTAAATGATAAGTTCATGTAACATCAGACACAAACTAGAAAGAAACAGGCCAAGCGTGTCATATTAATGAGAATAATGACAGCGGTACTTACAATCGTAGATGCGAATGCGACAGCTTCGTCAAGTCCTCTTCGTCTATCCCTTGCCTGAAAGATCCACGACCTGGATGACAACAGCTTCACTGATCACTTTCCTTTGGCTGACTGTAAGTTTCCTCCAAGATCATAAGTTTCACATATTCAATTCTCCCCCCCCCCCACTTATGAGATCATAAGTTTGGTGTAATTCTGCATTTTCCATCCCCTTTCACCATTAGAAAGCTTGCTTATATAGCCTTGGAGAGGCTTCAACCACTTGAGATATCCTTGGGGAAGGTGAGGATTTTCCTCCTTCAGTTGAGGATCTGCCCTAGGATCATGGCTGGACTAGGGATTCAAATCCAACTGCCTTCCAAGAATGAAAAGATGCTTCCCCCATTCATCTCAACAGCTTAACAACCGCCCAGAATAGGTAGCGCTCCCTCAAAAGGGCCATCAGAGCGTTGTAGCGCTCCCTAGTAATCTTTAGGGGGCGCCAATGCCCTCAAAATCTATAACTCTCCCTTAAAAGGGGCAGGGGAGCGTTATAACACTCCCTGACAGTGTAAGGGGGAGCACCGGCGCTCCGAGATAGTGTAAGGGGGAGCGCTCCTCTCCAAAACTCAGTTTTTGAGGTGCTTTTAGATGGAAAAAGGTTTGCAAGCCTATTGACTCATTTCGCCTCTTCCAAATCAGATGTTTGAGGTGTTTCAAGTGTCTTTCTCATGTTGTTATAGGCACGACATAGGCATCATGGCAATATGATTTTTGTGACACCTGCGACACTTGTGAGCAACATGCGACACTTGCGACTTTGTGAGAAAAATGCGATACCTGCGACCTTTGTAATGACGACACTTGCGACACTATCAAAGTGAGTAATTTTGATGTGTAACACATATGACCACCCACCGCCTAAGCCTTAAGAAACAACCAAACACCAATGCGCCATACATGAATCTTTAAAAATAAATTCATATACTTAAATAGATTAATGGAAATAGAGTGCTATCCCAAAGTATAAACTCCGATTATCCAAGCGTCAATCTCACAAGACTTTACACACAACTCATCGAGCCAATCGTCGAGCCCTTCCATTCCATTCCACCGGTCAAAGCCAAGCGCTAAGCTCCAATGCCGAAAGCCACTCTACAATCCTTAAAGACTCGCACCTGTAGCCACCGAGACATGCAATTCAATGCATATGTACAACGCACTAAGGAAAGATCATGAGTCAATCATCGAAGGATATTTAGTTGTAAGTGAAAAGTTTAAAGTACTTATACTAGGACAAGCGGGAAGGAGGCGACATACACACTAGAAAAGTAAGCTAGAGGAATTGGCGAGTATGGTGCAAGGCTAGCATAGCTACTGGGTAAGAGAGTCAATAGTTTTCTTAGGCAAAGAAATCAAGCTTAGACGCTTAATCCTAATCTAGCCAATCCCCTAAAGAGAGTAATGTATGTTTACAGACAAGTAAGGAAAAAAACTTAGACCGTTTTGTACAAGTCTTTCTAGATGACATCCTCATATATTCCAAGAATGAAAGAGAACATGAGGAACACCTATGAGTAGTGTTGTCCTGCCTCAGGGAGAACAAATTGTATGGGAATTTGTGAAAGTGTTCCTTCTTCCAGAAATAAATTCATTATTTAGGTCATATCATTTCCGGCGAAGGAATCTCTGTGGACCCAGAAAAGGTAAAGGCCATTATGGAGTGGCCAGTGCCGAAAAATGCCCATGAGGTGAGAAGCTTCATGGGGCTAGCAAGTTATTACCAAAGATTTGTGGAAGGATTCTAAAAAATAGAAAAACCCATCACCACTTTGCAAAGAAAGGGGGTCAGGTATGAATGGACAGAAGAATGTGATAGTGCATTCATTGAGCTTAAGAGGTTACTAACTAGTGCACCAATTCTACAAGTGTCGGATATGGAAAAGGACTTCACAGTCTGCACGGATGCCTCGAAGCAAGGGTTGGGGGCTGTGCTAATGCAGGATGGAGGAGTGATAGCTTATGCATCAAGGAAGTTGAAGAAACACGAAGAGCTATACGCGACTCATGATTTAGAGTTGGCAACTGTAATGCTAGCTCTGAAACTTTGGAGGCAATATCTTGGTGGGCGAAACTTTGAGCTTAAAATGGACCATCAAAGTTTAAAACATCTCTTCACTCAAAGAGATCTAAATGCCAGGAAAAGGTGATGGAGTGAGTTTATGAGTGAGTACGATTTTGGTATTTCGTACATCAAGGGGAAGGAAAATGTGGTCGCAGATGCCTTGAGCAGGAGACCACGTGTCTTTTCCTTGATACCCTTAAAAGTCAATATGAGGGAACATGTGTTGACACAACTCCAAGGAGATAGTTGGTATTTAGAGGTTACTTCAAACCTCCAGAGCGGGAGGTAGTTAGATCCAAAGTATGAAGGATATAGTCTAGAAGTAGACAAACTGTTAAGATATCAGGGAAGGATGTACATCCCTGAAAGTGGGGATATTCGAAGCATCATATTGAAGGAAGCCCATAGAGCACTTTATTGTGCGCATCCAGGTGTGAAGAAGATGTATGCAGACATGAGGAAGCTCTTCTTTTGGGTAGGCATGAAGCGTGATGTAGTCCATTTCATCGCCAAGTGCCTAGAGTGTCAACAAGTGAAAGCCGACCACCATCGCCCGACAGGCCTCCTACAACCACATGATGTTCCTATGTCCAAGTGGGAAGTCATCTCTATGTATTGTTTTGTGGGGTTTCCGCTCACATCTCATAGACACAATGCCATTCTTGTGATAGTTGATAAGTTAACCAAGAATGCTCATTTTATTCCGGTTAGAGACACTTATGATGTCACTGAAGTGGCATGTGTGTTTGTAAGCGAGGTTATCCATTTGCATGGGATACCTAAGAAGATCATTTCAGATAGGGACTCCAGATTCACTTCTAGGTTTTGGACAAGTTTGCAGTCAGCATTGGGGACTCAGTTGAACTTAAGCACAACTTATCATCCTGAAACAGATGGGAAAACTGAGAGAGTAAATCAAGTCATGGAAGACATGCTCAATATGTATTTCATGGAGAAACAAACACAGTGGGAGAAGTACCTACCTTTGGTAGAGTTTGCCTACAATAACAATTTTCATAGCTCCATCAGAATGCCACCCTACGAAGATCTGTATGGAAGGCCATGCAGAACGCCGTTGAGTTGGGATAGATTAGAATACCAAGTAATAGTTGGGCCAGAATTGATTCAAGAGATGGAGGAACAGGTAATTCAGATTAGGCAGAGAGTAAAGGAAGCACAGGATAGGCAGAAAAGTTATGCGGACGCACACAGGATCGACCGAAGTTATGAAGTGGGAGACTAGGTTTTCATTCGTATCAGGCCTAATAAGAGTAACATATGGTTCGGGAAGGGGACAAACTTGTCACCTCGATTTATAGGACCATTCAGAATCCAAGAGAAAATTGGACCCATTTCCTATCGTCTCGTATTGCCACCCCACTTGCATAAAACTCATAATGTATTTCATGCATCTGTTTTACGTCATTATGTTGCTGATGAATCAGATAAACTAAATTGGAAGGAATTGCAGGTATCAGACGTGGGAACTCCCATGGTAGAACCATTACGCATATTTTACCGTAGAGTTCGACAGCTCAGGAACTATCTGGTAGACCAAGTTAAGGTCCAATGGGACAAGTATAGTCCAGAATCTGCTACTTGGGAAGACGCCGAGACACTACGACGAGACTATCCCTCACTTTTTTGAACACCTCGAGAATATGTTTCTCGAAGGTGGGGTGTATGTAACACCACCTTTTGACTTAGACAACCAGGATTACCTGAGGCCTACACTTTTATTTTCTACTCACAGTGAAACTATTAAATGATACACTTGAACTTTTAAGATGTATGAACCTTTATGAATGTTTAAATGTTATTGATGATGATGGATATAATGCGATCTACTATGTGAATGTAAATTTTATGAATGTTTAAATGTTATTGATGATGATGTATATGATGCGACATATTGTGAGAATGAAATTTTTATGAATGATTAAATTTTATTAGAATGGTGTTGGATATGATGCAATCTATTTGATAAATGAAAATTTTATGAAGGGGTGTCGAAATTGAATTATGGGATATTATGAGATCTATTTCTAAATTGAAAAATTTGATGTTAAGTTGTTGGTACATGGATACCGAATTGAAATAATGATTGTATGCAATTACATGATGATAATACATAGAAATGTATGAGTTTGTGTTATAGACTAATCTGCAGGTCGTGGGCTATGAGATATCCAAGGGATGATAATGATGAAAGTGAATTTCATGACCACTAGCCGAGAAACATTATGGTACAAATATTTGTATGTGAAATTATATTGGTTTGGATGCATTTCTATGATATGTGGACTAGTGCAGGATTTTAGGTGATGAGACTGCCCAAAACCGAATAAACGATGACAAAAATCCCATCAACACGGTGCCACTGTATATTCCATTGTAGGGTGTGGACCCTAGTTATGATTAGGAGGGGTGGAGGCATTTCCCAATGTGTATCCTCCGAAACCTGAAGTCATGGGAGGACGGTGTTATCTCACGCTCCCCAAGACGTGTGATGATGACTATCAGTTTCCTATTGGGGAAGCTTGGTCGAGATAGTGACACTTTTGCTTACGGGTTCTATTTGGAGTTAGGTCAATATAGTTGATGCTCCAAGATAGTCCAGCAGAGGAAGGATAGGAATGGAGATGGAAGTAAGTTAGGGAGGAAGGATGAGTATAAATAGTTGAGGAAGTATGGAGATTTGTCTGATAGTGAAATTTAATGTTTTCCCTTCTAAAAAGAAAATGTGTATATATGAATATTCATAATTACGTAACTAAACCACAGTTGTCTAAATAAAATTGTTGAACCGGATAATTGTAATTAAAGGATTTCTCAAACATTTGATTGGTTTATTGTCTTTTATAAAAGACTAGTCTTGTTGATTGGATTGGATGCATACATAAATTACTAAAGGGTGATAGTTATTGATTATTAGTACATGCACGGGACTTGTATGTACTAGCTACACATGCATTTCTTGTACATGTATACTAGTATGTATGAGTGTTCATGACTACTTACTAATAGTGTCGGTTAATTGTTATGAATGTGTGAACCATGTTTCTTTTCCTTTGTACCATGAGATACCTTAACTTCGGGACGAAGTTTCCTGAAGGGTGGGTGTATGTAACAACCTTGGTTAAATAGATGCATAGGAATTATTAATTATAACTAATTTGATAATCTGACTATCCTAATATGTTTAGTTAAACAATAATTATTTCTTAATAATATTAATTAATTAATTAATTACTAATTACTTGTTCATATCTATCAATGATTAATTAATTAATTAATTGACTCATTAATTATTTGAGTAATGAATTAAAGGGGTTAATAATTTTAATTTATTTTATTAAGGCTTACATATGAATGGGGGGAAAGAAACATTAAATGGAGAGGATAAGATAATAAAGAAGAGGATAAAGTAATAAAGGAGGAGATAAGGAAATTAATGAGGGGGAGGAGAGTCGGTGAAGGGGGGATATGACGGAAGAGTCCTACAGGAAATGGGGGAGGATTATTTTTTTTGGGGAAGGAATAATTTTTGGAGGGGATCTGTATTTTCTGTGACAGATAGTTTTGTGGCATATTGTCTGGTTGGAGGAGTTTGATATTGGAAATTTTTGTGAATCATTGTAGGGGGCACCGGGTTGCTGGGGGTTTTGGGCACGGGGGCTAGGATTCCTTTCGGTATCCTGGAGATAGGGAGACGGACATGCTACTCCTATCTAGTTGGGAGGTTAGTCGATTTGGGCAGAGTTGGTTAGTGCATCAGGCTAGGCAAGGAAGCAGGGAAAGGACAACCATATCGGCGAGAATTAGCATCAGAAGAAGGTATTTTATTTATGAATTGTTGAGTTATTTTCATGCTGTAGATAAATGTTAAATTCTGCTAAAATATTATATGCTTATTTGAATCTCAATGAATTATTTACGCACTCAAAGAATTCTATGTTTGAAATTAAAATTCTATATTAGAAATGTTACATGTAGTTGTATGGATTTTTTTTAGGCTTGTTTATTTTGGGTCTCTACAGATATGTGGCCCTTGGAGGTGAATTGTGGGGTGAAAAGCGGGTTGGTATCAAACCACTCTTTCTCGTGCCCACAATCACATATTTCTGCAAGGTCATAGACAAGGGGCATATGTAGGAAGGGGCTAGTGAAAAGGAGCTAGTGCCCGCAATTTGAAGAGCGCCCAGAGCGTGCAGACAAAGGGTGTGGGTATGATGGGACCTGTGCCTAAAGGAGAAGAAGGGGCTTGTGTACAATTGTTTTGGGTTTAATTAGGAACCCAAAGAGTCGATTCGACTCAGAGAAAAGAAAGATCCTAGACCGAGAGGTCATGCAACCCCTTAGGAGAGAAGGGGGTCTGACATCAAGTGGTATCAGAGATAAATTTTGTTTGCAGATAGCAGACAAAGGAGACAGAGAAAAAAACCGTTATTTTTTTGTAGATGTAGGAAAAGGAGATATGGTGAAAGGATATACTCTGATACCAAGTGGTATCAGAGTTTATTTTGTCTGTAGATTTCAGGCGAAGGAGATAGAGAAAACAATCTGACTACATCAAGTAGTATCAAGAGTTGAATTGTGTATACAGATTGTAGGCAAAGGTGGATAGAGACAATCTGATGACATCAAATGGTGTCAGAAGTTGAAGTTCACTTGTGGAAAAAAGGTGAAGGAAGACATAGTACTGATGCTCTGTAGATATGGTTGCAAGGTGTGCAAAAAATGGTAGATAGACAGAAGGGATGAAGACATAAAATATGGCTACTAAAGGCCATGATCGCGGTCGAAGAGGAGATCACCAGGAGAAAAGTAAAGCATAAATTGATAAGGAGCTCATTGAGATAAGAGAAAGAATGGAACAATTGACATTGAAGATGCAACAAGAGACAAAGATACAATGGAGGTACGAATGGACTCTGAACAAGAAGGTAAAATGGCATGTTCAAAAGTTGTTGGACAGAAAACAACAACAAGAGTTGAGGAAGTGGCTGAGGCATGCTTAAAACCTCAGTGACATAGAGGAGGAACAAATTCACATCTGTGAACCAGAAATTGGGAGACACCTGAGTGATGAGGATGAGGTGAGATTAGACAAATATCTCATAAACTCCCATGAGAGAAGAGATGGATTTTCATATTGCCAGGTGGGAAATGAAATGAGATCATTGGAGGATCTCATAGACTGTTAGGAGGAAAATAGTGGAAATTCATATTGCTAGGTGGGAAATGATATGAGATTAGCAGAGAATCTCATAAACTGCAAGGTGGGAAGAAATGGACTTTCAAGTTTCCAGGTGGGCAATGGAAAGAGATCAGGTGGAGGTCTCGTATACTACCAGAGGGGTAGTTTTGAAAATTCAGATTGCCAGGTGGGAAATGAGATGGGATCAATTGATATCATAAATTGCCAGGTTGGCATAAGGGAAGTCCCAAATTCCCAGGTGGGCAGGGGGGAAGAAATGAGACTGTCTGAAAGTCTCAAGAGCTCAAAAGTGGGTTCAGGTCAATAAGGAGTGTTGATAGGTGAATTCATGTGGGTTTGCAGACCATATGAATGAAGATGATGAGAATTTATAAACTTCCACCATCAAATAAAAATATCAGAAGAGTGTTTTGATCATTGGAGGGATCAACAAATTCCTACTAGATAACCAATTGAAGGCCAATGCACATGATGAAAGTGCAACATGAAAGGAAGGACAACCAACAATGAATGCCATGATGAAGGAGAAGGTATGAGAATCTGCCCAAGGAGAAGAAGAAAAGGAGAACATAGTTGAGATTCTCACTCAATGGGAGATAGAATTGAGGATGTTGGAGGATTGGTTCGATAATCCAAAACTAGCAGATGACTTCCAGAAGACAGTCATGAAAATTTAAGGAGAAGAGCATTTGACAGAATTGCTCAAAAGTTTCAGCCAAGAAATTGAACAAGAAGTCACTGCAGCACTAGAGCCTACAACAGAAGAGGAGGCAGACAACATAGACTTTGCTGAGCTGCATGAGGAATTGGAATCCCTGGAGAGAAGTAGGCATATCCAACAGGCTAAGTTGGAGACAGATAGAGGAGTAGACTAGGCTGGGGAGAAGCTGGAAGAAGTTGGAGTCTGCAACAAATCAATGATGAGACTGTAGAATTGGAGTCTGTAGTAGGATGGAAAGCTAAGGCCACAGGAGATGAAGGCATCAAGGGAGATCAGGTTGATCTAACCATTGACAAGAAGGAAGTGCAACAGAGTAGTCTGCAAAACAAGGACCATCCAATTGAGCAGTTGGATGAAGTGATCAAAGAAATCAAAAGGATGATGTTGGGGTTAGCGCAAGGAAATATCAGTAGGAGAAGGATGAACAAATGAGGACCTGCCATAGAAGCAGAAAAGAAACAACAACAACAATAAAAGTAGCAGCAAGGAAAAGGAGAAAATGAACAACTCCAAGGAAAAGTATGGGACCCTGGAGGATCTCAACAACAGGGCATAGGGAACCATGAGCAGGAGCTCATGATTTTCCCAGTCGAGGAGTATGATGCAGGAGAATCATTAGAGAACACGCGAAGCAGGACCAATTAGCACTTGGGAATATTTTTAGAGTCTCAACGCTGACAGTTATGGCACATATTTTGAAGCACGCCTAAACTCAACGCCAAAAAAATATTTTAAAGCACGCCTGAACGATTGCGAGTGAAGTGGGAGATTCCACTCCTGCTCTGAAATGTGACTGATCTAAGATAACCATTAGGTTAGGATTTGGAGTAGATGATTAGTCAGGGGGAACCCTAAGGACCCTTGGAGGTAAATAGAGGTTTTGTATGCCCAAGTGAAGAAGTTGCAAGTTAGTAGGAGATCTTGGTAGAGAGGTCTTATAAGCATAACTCAAGATAGAGTTAGATTAGGAGAACTTGAGAGAAATGGGACTCTGTTGTAGTCCATTTTTTGTAAACATCTATATAGACACACATAGATAATAGAAAAGCAGTTTTTCCTTCACATGGTGTGTTTATGTATTTGTGTTCATTATTATGCTTTTATATGTCATTTATGTTTTGAATGTATGAACTGGTGAAGCATTGCGTAAGTTTCAATTGTTTCTCTTCTTTGAGTTTTCAAGTGCGAGGAGTGCACATAGTCCACAAGGAGTGCGTTCACATAGGTGAGTTAACCTCAGAGAAGATCAGGAGAGATAATGTTGAACCTTCACCGACAAAAGTGAAAAAATTGCACAGGAAGGACTCTGTGTTGAGTTCGGAAGGAGACAGAGTTACTGAACACTCTATAAGAAAGAGCTCTGTTAGGTGGGCATCAAGCGAGTGCAAGTGTGCACAGAGAGAAATCTTTTTTCGAGTTCAGGGAAAGGAGTATTAGAGGAAGATATTCATAGAGTTGTTGGACACTTTGTAGAAACAGCTCTACAAGGTGTGCATTGAGCAGAAGGAATGCCAGGAGGGCGAGAAGAATTTATTTTCAATAAATCCTTCGGATCTGAGTTTGACGAAATCCCAGAAACGTGAGTGCATGGGAGATCGAGATCTTGAAGGAGATCAAGATTAGAAGGGATAAAATAGAGAGTGCATAGGAGACAAACTTATTATAAGTCCAAAAGCTCAGAAGAGATAACGTTTGTAAGAGCGTAAGCGATCCCCAAGATAGTCGGGTTCGCAAGAGAAAGTTCAAAGGTCGAAACCTTTGAACCCTAATAAAATATTCCAAGGTGGAAGAAGTCAAAATCTTAGGATGAGGAGTGACCACAACTGTCTGATCGGTTGTGGGGAGGATCTTGGACCGTTAGATCAATGTCTAGTGAACAAAGGGAACACATAGGAGAGTGACAGATCCCATTCGTCGAATCTGAGCATGAAAGGATCAGTAGTCATCTGATCATGAGCCTTAACATTTTGTGTATGTAGGAGAGTGGAATTGTCAAAGTCTCGAAGTCCTAAAGTAGTTTGGGACCGTCCATAGTCGAGGAATATAGGTGGTGAGAAATCCACAACTCTGGAAGTTTGTGGACAAAGAGGAGAGCTCAGAAACAAATGAAGTAAATCTTGGCCGTTGATCGCCAGGAGGGGTACGTGTCAAGAGGTCACACATTTCAGGTAAAATCATTTTGGGAGAAATGGATGCATAATATTTTGAAACTCCCGAAGCTCGAAGAGCCGAAGCGCTGGAGAGAATCTAGACCGTCAGATCCAAAAAGGGTACGTGGTGACGGATCGTAAACTCTGGGAGAAATAACTCTAGGATAAAAGCGAAGGAGAAGTTTGATATTTGAGATCACCGAAGCCCAAAAAATCAAAGCAGTTGGGAGTTGTTGATCTGGATTGGACAAGTGTCACCAGATCGTTAAATTCAGAGGATCGTACTCCAGGGTTTTTGTGAAGAAGCGTTGGGGAATGTCTCGAAGTCCTGAAGCATTTAGGATCATTTATCCGAGAGAAGGAACATGGGTCGTTGATCTACGAGAGGATGAATATTCACTCTTTTGGACAGCCGTTGGATTAAGGAGGACAGGTGTCAGAGGATCTGACACTCCGAAAGGATTCACTCTGGATATTTATGGTTGTTGAGATTTGAAATCACCGAAGGCCGAAGTCCCAAAGAGGACGACAACCGTCAATGTGAAGGTGGAAACATGGTGCTAGATATACAACACTGGGTACATAGCACTTCGGAGGAAAGAAGAGGGTGAAAGCACCAAAGTCCTGAAGAAAATCTTGATCTTTGATCGAGGAGGAAGTTGAAGGACCGTTGATCTAGTTGAGGAGGCCAAAGTCTCGAAGTGGGGGCATAGCCATTGATTGGGGAGAAAATGTGTCAGTAGATCTTCCACTTCGGAAGATAACCACTCAGAGGCAACGAGGATTTTAGAATTGAATGTCCTGAAGGCCAGACTCGTGGAGGAGATCGTGGCCGTAGATTATGGGGGACATGTGTCGATAGATATTCCACTTCGGAAGATTGTTATACGGGGAAAGGAAAGGTTTGAGAACTGAAAGTCCCGAAGACTAGACTCATGGAGGAAATCGTAGCTACACATCTATAGTGATAGGTGTCAACAGATCTTCCAGTCCAGAAGATAGCAACTAAGGAGGAGCGAGAGTTTGAGAGTTGAAACTACCGAAGGCCGAAAACTCAGAATCAACAGGAGCCGTTAATTTGGGAGGGAGCTACGCATCGACAGATCGCGGAGATTTGGGAACACATGTGGAAGGAGGAAAGAGGCATAAATAGGAGGATAAATCACAATTGTTGATCACGGATCATTACCGAGGTGAAAGAGATCGACGGACGGGGAGGATTACGGGGCCAAGACTTGCTCGATTTTTAATTTTCATTGAGCGAGCCGCAATTTCAACCACGATTTCAACAAAGGGATATGTGGCGCTTGGAGGTGAATTGCGGGGAGAAAAGCGGGTTGGTCTCAAACCACTCTTGCCCATGCCCACAATCACATATTTCCACAAGGTCATAGCCAAGGGGAATATGTAGGAAGGGGTTAGTGAAAAGGAGCTAGTGCCCACAATTTGAGGAGCACCCAGAGCGTGTAGACAGAGGGTGCGGGTATCACGAGACCTACACCTAAAGGAGAAGAAAGGCCCTATGTACAATTATTTTGGGTTCAATCAGGAACTTGAAGAGTCGATCTGAATAAGAGAAAAGAAATATCCTGGACCGGTAGGTCGCACAACCCCTTAGGAGAGAAGGGGGTTTGACATCAGGATACAACCCGCTTTCCTTGCCCCATCATGTTGCCTTGAAATATAAGTGTAAACCAAGCTGTCACTACCACAATCACTGCCACTGTCACTATCATTGTCACTGTGACTATCACATCAACCTGTAACTTGTCAACCTGTCACTATATCCAACTTGTCACTATCACCAACCTTTCATTGTCACTAATACAAAACCATATCCTCGATCACCAAGAACACCTCTCAACCAGATGATCAAACATCACCAAAAAATGCCTCTAGCAAGCATGTATTAAGATCACAAAAATATCATCACAAGATATGCATCTCGACCATGTACCGAACCTATACCATAAAATCTACCAAACCTGTACCATACCATGTATCAACCATGCACATCAATACCTGTACCATGTACCAAACCGTGCATCAATCATGCACCAAAAACTGTACCATACCATGCATCAACCATGTACCATATCATGCATCAAACCCATACCATACCATCAACCATGTACCAACATGTACCATAAATAATTTACCATGAGATGTGCCTAAAACATATACCATATCATTCATTATATGTCTCAATCATCCCATATACCATGTCCCATAAGATATAAACAATGAAAATCCTCAATAAAGTACCAAATCATGTACAAATTTCACCAACAAGTGCCTCTAACAATGCACCATATCATCATCAATATATGTGCCAAACCATGCATCAGACCATGAACAATAACATCACCAAGATGTGTCTCATCATGTACTAACATCACCAAGTATGTACCATAACCTCATCAAGATATGCATATTTAATCTTGTAGAAACCTTGCTGCATCATCATACCTTGCTTCAACCTGGAACAAGCATCCCCTTTACTTTACCTCATGCTCGCTACCTCATATTCGCCAATAGATAAAGTGTTCACTTAGATAGATAGTCAATGAACTTGTTTGTGAGAATGAGAGACTCTTGATGTGTATTTATAATCTTCCTTGTAACTACTTTTAAACCACTTTACCCTTAATTAATTTGTTGTTGTAACCACTTTACCCTTAATTAATTTCTTGCTACAACTATTTTACCCTTTAACTGTTTTACTCTTTGTCCTAATTTTAGGGTAATAACTGTTTTACCCTTTTTCCTAATTTTAGGGTCATAACTATTTTACCTTTTTACCTAATTTTAGGGTCATAATGTTTTACCCTTTTTCCTAACTTTAGGGTCACAACCGTTTTACCCTTTTTCCTCATTTTAGGGTCATAATTGTTTTACCCTTTTTATTAATTTTAGGGTCAACCTGTACTTTCTTGTTACAACCACTTTCCCCTTAATTAATGACTTTGTAAATGTTTGGGGCTTCTTAACCATTCTCTGGGGCTTCCAAATTCATGAGGCCATAAATCCTCAACTGTGAGTGTTTCCATAGGGGTAGACCCAGGGTTCAACACTTAACAACGCACCAACAAAACCCCGACTACCAGCCCTTTCGGCAAAACCTGCGAAGTAGGTGAGGTCTCACCCAAGGTAGAAGCAGGGGGGGTTACAAGACGCAGGTGTCTGTAAAAAATCTGGGACATAGATATGTGATAATAAACACTTTGCACAATAGTCTATTAATACTTATAATTAACATGCATTAGTTCCTTAGCTTAATTAACACCGCAGGATTCAGTCAAAGATAGATCGGTGCAGTAAATTTTTATATAACTTGAACACTTAGCACTTAGCATTATAAGTTATATCTAGAATCCATTCATCCTTAACACAAGTAAAGCACTAAGAAACAACCTATCTATCTATCATACATAATAATCAAAGCACTGATCATAATCATAACATAAATAACATAGCGCAAAGAAACCAAAAACACAAGATATACGTGGTTCACCCCAGTGTGGGGCTGTGTCCACCAACCACTTTGCCTTCTTTATTATTTGTCAATATCTTACATTCAGTGACCCCTGTTCACTAAGACATAGATTCAAGCTTCGCACCAGACCAAAGATCTACGCACTGAGCACCGGATCCTCCTTCCAAAACTAGGTCAAGGCACAGAGCCAACTTATGTATTGAGCATAGAGCCTTAACACATATACATGCCTTTGCACAAATCAAATCAAACAACTTGCAATTATCTAAAAACCCTTCCTACATCATCCTTCACTTTCTAAAATACATTCTTCTTATTTATAGTTTTACATCCCCTTACAATAAATCCTAACATGGGAGAAACCATGGGCCGACATCCCATAAATTCTATTACAAAAACCCTAGAGGACCCCTTACCGGGTCCACATGACCTGCAAAAATGGTGAGATCTGCAATCTCAAATCCACCAGGGAAATCCATCTTTGACCAAATTATCGAAGTCCAAAAGTGGGTCAAATTTGACCAAGGTTTCCTCAAAACTTGGTCAAGGGCCAATAGGCCCCCAACACTCACCTATGATTCATCCCGAGTCACTCAGGTCTGGACAATGCTACTTTGAAGGCCTCGATCTTAAATTGAGTGGCCTTGACTTGCTGCTTCTCCTGAGCCTCCTGCTCAGTGAGATCCTATATCGTTTTCTCTGTCAGAGGCCCTTCTAGGCATTGTTCTACTAATGCAACTACTTGGTCCAATTGCGATCCTTGTCCATCAATCTCTTCGAACACCTTGCATGCTTCGTCCTGCAAAGTTTGCATATTCTATGTGACTTCCATTACCTTTCCCTGGAGGGTAGTGATATGATACTACACTGCACGCTGCTCTTGAGATCTCTTCATTCTTTCAACTGCGGTGAGCAACTTCATCTACACCTGCACTGAAAATGCCTGTTGCTGTGCCTCCTGTAATTGTGCTTCCAACTTCTTTAGCTCTGGATCCTTTGCGAAGAGTTCATATGTTTATGCAATTCTATCACTCAACTGTTTACATTCCAAGGTGAGGGCTCTAATTATTAAAATTATATTCTTAGCAGTTTCCTCTCTCTGGTCACGCACCTCCTGTAGAGTGCTCGGTACTTCTTGGGACTCCAATTCTATTATCCTCGCTTGAAGCTGCTGGATGGTCTTAGTGAGCTTCACTACTTGATCCTCGATTGACTCCTATTCCTCCTATGCCAAGCCTGACATAAAGTGACATGCTTTACTCACTTCTTCTTTGACCGTGTCCCACTCTACAAGAAACTGCTCCTTTTCTCTCTGTAGCTACGCCTTTTCCTCCTATAGCATCACCTGAAACTCTTCTCTTTCACTTTAATACATGGATACACTATACCGTGCGACTCGTAATTGTTCTAAGGCTTTATATTTATCTTGTTTCAAGTCTTCTGTAGCCTTCTCCTTCTCTTCCTGGAATCTCTAAACTCAAGATTCTGTCGCATCTGCAAGTCTTCTTAGTTGGGATGGTTCATCCCCCAATCCTGTAATCTACGACGAGGAAGGCGCAGTAGGTACTGCACGAACAACTTGATGTACGTATTTCAGTTCCTTCTCAATCCTTCCATAAATATCCTCCTTTTCTCCATATCTCTGCAAGACGTCCTCAGAAATGTCCTCCATAGCTCCATGGACCAGACTAATATCATCCTCCATGAGCATGGCCTCCAACTGGGGCTTACTAGCGTGTGTCTTTTTTCTTGCTAAAGGTTTCTCTGGAAAAATCTTCCTCTTCTGTGGTGTGACTATTTCAGTAGGGGGGTCTTCAGGTGGTGTATCTTTGCCTTCTCCTTTCTCTTCTCCTTTATCCCCTCCTCCTTGTCCTTCTACTTGGTCTTCTCCTCCTCCTCCTAGCGATCCATACCCATTATCTTCAGAAGAATTGTCTTCTTCATCAGTTTCTATATGCTAGAATTATTCCTTCTTCTTCTTCTTCCCACTAGACTATCTAACATGCTCAACTCTTCTCACTATGGGGCTTCCTATGGTGTCAGTTTCAGAGAGTTCTACATTAGCAATAGATACAAGGAACTCCTCCAACCATTCCTTTGTAATCTTCTCCATATCTTCATTTGTTATCTTGTAGTATGACTGTAACTCTTCCTGGTTTTCATCTCTGCGTGTAGTGATGTAGATAAAATGTGGATGTATGTGGAACTTTGCTATAGGTTGGTATTGGTGCAGGGTGCATGATGTCATGCGTGGAAACGATTCGATATCGATCTTCAACTGTTGATATTATGCATGAAACACAACATTGGACTTCCATTGCTTCGTCATGTCGTTGGTGTACCACAAGGTGGAAAAATGTGCGGTTAATTAATTAGAGGTTTTGATATCTAGAAAGGGGGCTACTTCAGGAATTTTCCAAGCGACAAATGCGATCAAAACGATCAGCCAACTGTAGTGGAATTCATATCCCAAATCCCGGGCTTTGTGGAAATCCTTCTCCAGCACATTGACGAGGTAGTTCACCTAGTTCATCTGCATGCCCTCCACACATTTTCCTATGAGGTCTACCACAAACCCGATGAACTGTGTGGGGTGGTTCTTTCTTACGAGATTTCTAGCTATGAATTGCAAAGCAAGGCGCACTGCACCATCCTGTATAGAGGCTACCTTGCAACCTCGCTTTCCTTTCTCTACTTCTCCGTAATCTTCCTTGATGCGTTGTTCCAGGGAGAGGTCTGAGGCCTTCCCTAGATAAAACTGCTGAGGGTTATGTCCCTTCATGCTTAAGCCTGTAATCTGGTTGATTAGTGCTGGATCCATGGTAATCCTTCGATCGAGCCACAGGTATCCGCCATGATATCACAATAAGAGGATTTTAATGCAAGTGTTCTCCTCCTGGTGGCAGCCAAAATGGTGAATCTTCATTACATTCAGTACAGTGGACTGTGCCAGTCCCTTAATCCATGGCTGGGAGACGAGGTGAGGCTTATTTCCAGTTGAATTCATCAAGTAGCGGTGGGGTTCTAACATAGCATAGTTATTCCTGTCTCCTAGATTGAAGTTGTTGTTCTTTAATACCGGGAACTATCCTAACTGAATTCCAACTATGTGTATTCCTTTCAGAATGTATACGGTGAACATGTGTACTCATAGTCTCAGAGAATGATGTCATGGTTAACGATGCTAGCCAAAGGTGGAATTTACTCTGGTAGGATCGACGAGATCTGCTTCACATTAGCCAAATCACCGTGGTGCTTACTTCGTTGCTCAGTCACGGGATTGGCACGACTAGAATGACGTCTAGTCGAAGGGGAAGCCTGCAGTCCCTTAGTCGATGATGCCTGGACACCTTCAGATGCTGGTTTATCAATCATTATCTTCTTAAGGAATTGCTCGATAGACTTCTCTAGTTCACTGGGTTCACCCGACAGTCTCACTTTTAAACAGACAAGTCGGGGTAGATGAATGAACAGGTGGGGTAGACAAACAAATGACAAGGTATTCTTTCATATAATAACAATCTTCACAACTTGACACACGAAAAATTCTCTTCTTGGCTCAGTTAATCACAGGTGGAAAAAAGTGGTCCCGACATAGTGATCAATGAGTTAAATAAGCAGGGCATTGTAACAGATTCTTCCAACGACTAGGGATGCTTTCATCAATGTGAATCTGTCCATTATGGCATGGTCTCAACGTCCAAAAAGTGGTCCATCAGCCCATAAATGCATTTTCTATCCATTTCGGAGTGTCATCCTAACGGTCGGGGTGCCTCCAATGGTCATCTAACTTCACTAGGGAGAAGTCCCATTCTGCGCGTCCTGTTGTTCTAGTGAGGTTCAAATCCTACGAGGTTCTAGTCTGTGAAGTCTTCCATCTATTTTCTGTAGCTTCTTGTAGGTTTTCCAACTCAACGTTCTTCTTATTGAGCTTCCTTGCCTTTGTTCCTGTGATCTGAGTCTCTGTAACTGTTTCTGGAATCCTCTTTCCATTCTTATTCTTATCTTCCCCTACCGTAGTAGCTTCGCACTATTGAGGTTCCCTCAAAAGGTCTGAAGCTAATATCCCTTCTCTTACTACTGGGTGGATATACTCCTTTCTTGCATAGCTAGGTTCTTCAAGCCTTATTGAATTATTTCAACTTCGATAACTAATTATTTTTCTTTCTGTTCCTTCCGCGTTCTTACTTTGTTATTTTGCTTCGACTTATCTTCTCGGTCTTCTATTAGTCAGTCTATTTTTCTAGCTATGAAATCCCTTAGTTCTTTCTTTTTCTTTTTTGTGGCCTCTTCCTCTTCTTTCCTTCTAATTTGATATTTTTCAATCCAAGTCTTACCTAGCAAAAGTGGGAAAGGAGCATTGTCCCCAACAAACTAAATGACTTAAAATTCCTCTTTAGTCGATGTTCCATGTGTTACACCTAAAAATTACTCACTTCGATAGTGTCTCAAGTGTCGTCATTACGAGTGTTGTAAGTGTCACATTTTGTCCGCAAGTGTCGCATCTTGACTATAAGTGTTGCAAGTGTCAAAAATAGTATGCTGCCATATTTCCTATGTCGTGCCCATAATGACATCATGAAGACACTTAAGACACCTCAAAGGATAGTTTAGAAGAATAAAAATCACTTGGCAAGAAGTACAAGACTTTTGACATTGGAAAAACCACTCAAAAAAAGAATTTTGGAGAGGAGCGCTCCCCTACCCACTGTCAGGGAGTGCTGGCACTCCCTGAGCCTCTTTAGGGGAGTGCTTGAGTGCCCTCTGCACCCTTATGGGGGAGCACTATCCTCTTTTGAGAAAATTCTGGGTTTGTTGAGGTGAATTAGGGAAGAATCCCTCAAATCCTGAAGGTAGTTGGATTCAAATAGATGGTCAAGGCATGATCTTAAGGGAGATCCTCAACTGAAGGAGAGGAATCCTTAACTCATCCCAAAGATCTCTCAAGTGGTTGGAACCCTCCAAGGTTATATATGGAGGCCTTCTCATGGTGAAAGGTAGAAGGAAGAATGATAATTATACCTAACATATGATCTCATAAGAAGGTATTGACAATGGAGAATTGAGATTAATACCAAACTTATGATCCTATGAGTGGTATTGACAGAGAATGGAGAATTGAGATTGATACCAAACTTATGATCCTATAAGTGTTATTGACAGAGAATGAAGTTGGAGAATTACATCAAACTAATGATCTCATGAGTGATATTCCATTAAAGAAATCAGTGGATATTGATTGAGCAAAGGGGTTGGACAAGGAGAACTGGAAGAGGCCGTTGCACCTTCATTCAAAGGATTGTAAGTAATTTTACCTGTTCTCATTAATATTTTCAATGCTTGGCATGTTTCTTTCAAACTTGTACTTGTTCCATATAATTTTATCTACAGCAGATGAATCTATGATTGAGATAATCTCAGTAGAGTAGGAAGTCCATTGTATCTTTGTTTGTTTTGCAGGATCTATCAAGGAGCTCAAGATCGAAGCTCAGCCTGGACTTTGCAAGGAAAAATGTCGTTCATAAGGTAGATATCTTTCTCCTTACCTTTATTTCATTAGCTTGATTAGATCTAAAAGGAATTTAGTGTCCATGTTAATCACCTTCTATCTTGGCCTTAGGAGTTTAGAGACCAAGAGGGAATCCACTTGTCCACAGGGGGATTCACCTTCAACAGAAATTGTCGACTCCACTGGGGAGGAGCTCTGATTTTTGTTTCCATTCCTAGATCTTGTTTTGGCCTTTTCCCACTGATTTTATCTACTCCATATTGTCATGTTGATCCTTATATTGGTTTGATTGCCTCATTATGTCATCAGGATCACCCTGATTGACTGAATTTCCTTCATTTTTTGAGTTTTTGGACATTTTTCTGAGTTTTTGGAGCAGAGCACTCCCCCCTTGTTGTTGTTAGAGCACTAGAACTCCCTTGTATCCTTACAAAGAGTTCTCAAACGCCCTGGTGCCCCTTATACCAGAGTGCTACCCCATTTTTTGTGAGAAATTCTCCAAAATTTGCATTTTCTGAAGCTATTTCTGGGTTTTGGCATTTGCTCAGGGTCCTATACTCTCAGTCCATCTTGATATTGTATTTCAAACATTCTGAGAATTCATCATCTCTTTCTTGTATTTTTGACATTTGTCCTTGCTTTGCAATAACTCTTTGTCTTTGCTGACCTAGAGTTAACTTGTTGTTTTCTTCTCCTTTATCTGATTGAGTGAAAACTTTTGTGAGGAAATCCAAATGTCTCTGAACCTTTTCGTTTGATCTTTGAAGTCAACTTTCCATTATTTCTCTCTTTTATTGAGGTTTTTTTTCCTTGTTTGCAATTTGGTTATCTTTGTCCTTCTTGTCTATTTCATGACGAGAGTGTATTTTTTGTTTTGTGTGAAGTTTTCTTCCGATTGTCTAATCTTTAAGTCTGATTGACATTTAGAAGTCTTGCATTTGATTATCATTCGCATCTAAGCAAAAGGACATATTTTAGTGATTGGTTTGGATACTAGAAGGCATTTCTAAAATTTTTAACATTGCATTGGATTTGAGTGAGAAACAAATTGATTGAGGACATTGCATATTAGTGTTTGATAGTGAAAACAACTTTCTCTCTTTCCCTTAAATATCCATTCATTGAAAGAAAATATTTCTTATAATCTTCTTGTGCATTTTTGGGAATTGAGTCATCATACCATTAGTTTCATTGTCATACACCCTTTGAGTAAAGAATAGCCATAAAATCAATGCTAATTAAAAATTATCTAGAACATTTTTGTTTTTAGGAATCTTCCACCAACATTAGACTAGGATTAACACTTTGGATTAGGTTGTGAGTACAACTCTCCAAAGTTTTCAAAATGAACATTAGCATCCTGAGATAGAGAGAGTCAAATCCAATTGTCGTATAGGATTTCTGGGATCCCCCTCTCACACAGGGGTTACACACGAGGTCGCATTCAGGTGAGTTACAGAGATTATCCTTCTGTGGTTCAACTTCTTGTAGTGGTTGGATTGTATATTGGGGTTCACTTGAAGGTATACCCATGATTATGTGTGGGAGCCTCTCAAGTTGATTTCAGACTTGTTATCCTGCCCATACGTTCGAATTAGATTGTCGACTGTACCTGTCCCGGGGCTGAATACGAGTTGGTGTCCTTAGTTAGCGTAATACTTAGGTACTTACATGAGGTAATGATGAAGGGAAGTCTCACCGTACCTGGGATAGACATTGGTGAAACTCACTCAGGCTCCTTGGAGGGTAAATCCACAATTACTACGTGGAAGCTTGCACCAAGGTGAAAGTCCGTTAAGTAGGTCACTATTGTAATTGTTCCACCATATCCTAGCCCCTTCTTGACTTGATCACACGACGTTGGGTTTCATCACCAACTAGCACGATCATTGAGAGAAGCTTTGTTTTCTTTGTTTTGATTCCTAGATTTTATTAGCGTATGCTATTTCTTTTTGTTAGTTGGCCCTAGATTTTCAGTGTGTACTGTTATTCTCCAAAATTGAGCCTGTAGACGATAAATGTCTTCTCCGATCATGTAGGATGCAAGGGCTGCCTCTAGAAGGCTACCAACCCTTACCTCTTAACCCTCCAGAAGAAAACTACCGTGGAGAGGTAGAAAATCAATCTGACGCTGTACGTGTTGTTGCTCCTCCGTTAGACAACTCAGAAGGCGCTTTGGTTATGGTTGAAAATATCGCTCCTCACACTACATCTGTGTCGGTAACCCCTCTTAAAATACTTTTTATTCATTTATACTCCCTTGGGAACATCATAGACGAAGAGGTCCCACGATTACCAGAGAGAGATTTTACCGGAACATATATGGGATCCACAGAACCAACCTTTGGTGATGAGTATAGGACTCTTGTTCATCTTAGAACTGCAGTAGATATAAATCCCACACCTGCTCATTCTGTATGGAGGTCTTCATCAGGACATGATCTCTATGAGCATTTCGAATCATTTTTACAACCTTCTCATCCTCATGACCCTCCTGGTGAAACAGGACCATCCGATCAATCTATGAATCACCCCATTGATAAGGTCATTAACCCTACTGTTACATCAACACAAGTCCATCCTAATGCTATAATCATCACCTCTACTCATTCCCAAGGCACTTCAATCCCTACCCTTTCTTTTACGAACTTTCACTCTACAGCTCCACATGTTCCGCACGTTCTTGCTGGGACATATTTTCACCCGAGAATGAAGACCCTTGCCAACCAAATACAACCGACTACAGGGAAACCACCATCTAGTGAACATATCCCTCCTGGAGGACCACCATTCTATGGTAGGCCTACCCCTCTCGGGAGAGAATCCCCTTTTCATTCTCCTTCTGGAGGGAAACCTCCCTTTGCGAGTCATACCCCAGTCGTTAATCCACCGCTGGAAGGGGGGAAACCTTCGTTTGCTGGAAACCCTTCAAAACCCTGGGGAGTATCATAAGGAGGCACTTTTACCCAACCCCACATTGGGGGGAATTCATATCATAACCCACAAGGAGGAGTATCAAATCCTATTCCTTCTGAGACATCTTATGGATAACCTTATCCAGGCGGTATCCCAAACACCACATGGATTTCTCAGGGACAACAACCTTATCCTCCTCATGGGTCTAACGTGTATCTGCCTCTGGGATCTACTCCTTACCATCCTTAAGGGAACAATGTTTATCCTCATTATGGGCAAGCAAATCACCTGACTTATAATGCTCAGAACCCACCGGGTTATGCAAATGTTCCTCATCCATCATCAAATCCTGCTTATCCTGGCCAACAACAACTGTATGTAGGAGGACCTATTGGTTACAACTATCCACCTAACCTAGTTTATGGTCCTATTGGTGTTCCTATGCCACACCAATATCATCCGCAAATTAACCGACAACTACCTTTCTTTGCGTCACTGGATCTCCCAAACTTTTCTCGGTTAACTAATGATCCTATTTTTCATTCACTGGTTTGGCCAGTCATTCTAGCTAAACTTCCGTCTGATATTCCAAAATTTGACGAAAAATCTAGAGAAGACCCAAATAACCATGTGATGACTTTCCATTTGTGGTGTTCATCAAACTCCCTCATGGATGATTTTGTCCGTTTGCGTCTTTTCTAGCGAACACTTATAGGATCAAAAACAAAGTGGTATATTGAACTACCACGTGCTTCTTTTCATGATTTCAATTCCCTTGCCATGTCTTTCCTCACACACTTTCGACTACCTATTCACCACAAGACGGGTACTGAACTCTTGACCTCCCTTCGTCAAACTGACTCCATGCATATCTCTGACCATATTCATGAGTGGAGACGATGATGAAGGATGATCAAAGTAATCATTCCTGACATATTATTGGCATAATGGTTTACTAAATCACTTTTACCTGTGATTGCTCGCGATGTCTCTATGGGTGGCGCGATCACCAAGGAAGAAACCATTGCTCGGGCTCAGTACTTAGATTTGGCTTATTCACAATTTGTTACTTTGTATGATTTGCTTTTGAATGCTGCTCAAGCTAATACTGATCCATCGAAACTGTTATCCTCATCTCATGCGAACGGTGTTATCGGTTCCGTCAAAACTCAATCTACTTCCCAATCGACCACACTCTCCTCTACCTCCCCCCAAACTCAAATCTCTGAGGTGAATTCAGTTCAATCTGGCCCTTCACAACAATTTGGAGGTAAGAAGAAGACAAAGAATAAATAAAAAAATACCAATAACAATGAACAACCCAAAAATCAAGCTCAAACACCTACTACCGAAAAGCAACCACAAAGGAAATTGAAATTCCCATGTATTATTTGTGGTGACGATCACTACACTTGAGACTTTCCACATCGCAATGAAGTCGCCAAAAGTTTCCAAGGAAATTCACAACCCGTTGTTCTTACTCATCCTTTTCCACAACAACAATCCATGGTTGCTCAAACCCCCTCTCCTAGGGGTGGTTCTATTCATCCTCATGATGAGGCCTCGTCGAGTGCACATATTTATATGTTTAATGGGATTAATTTGAACACTCTCTCTAAGACATATGACACACCAGGTAACCCTGACAAAGGAAAGGATACTAGAAGTACCGGTACTTTACCAGATTCATCACCGTCCTCCGTTAGTCCTCCATCGGTTAATCCTCCGTATGGACCACTTCAGATTGAGAAACCTAAGTTTGACTCTATCTTATGCCCTCCTAAGAGCACTATCTGCAAAGCTACCTTTAATCCTAGTTCACATGCCGCCCAGAACTACAACATTGTTGAAGATTTGGCTCAAGAACTGTGTTCTATGTCTGCGTTAGAAGTTCTACAGCACTGCCTCAGTCAACGTAGAATGCTCTTGGAATTTACTGGCGCTATTGATCCTGAGTCGTCTAACCATATCATATTTAACCTGGAAAATTATGTGTCTCGACTCTCCCACCAACTTTCTTCTCAAGTTTATGTTGTTGTTCACAATCAACAAATCCACTGAACTATTCTGTATGAGGGAGCCTCAAATTGTGTCATGTCTTTAGCATGTTGGAAAGGTTTAAAATCAACCACACTTAACAAATCCCCAACAATGTTACGCGACTTCAATGGGCGAGGTTTTCATCCCCATGGGGTTTTACAGTCCATGCCCATCCAATTGGGTGGAAAAACTGTCACTATTGATGTTGAGGTAGTCGATGCTCCTCTCGATTACAACTTGTTACTTGGAAGAATTTGGTTTTATGATATGATTGCCATTGCCTTGTCGGTATTTCAATGTGTACAATTTCCTCATCAGGGAAAAATTGTCACTGTCGATCAGTTGGATTTTTTCACGACTGATGATCGCGCTCCCGCTACCAACAATATTCCTTTCTTGGGAGACCACAAGATCACGTATGAAAGCGTTGGTGTTGGCTTATTGAAATATTCTATCCTCATGGCTACCTTACCAACGCCACTTCCATCGACTACACATCATACTTCCACCCTCGATATGATTTCGACCGCAACTTATCAATATTTGGAATCATCTGACCCTTGGATTGTACCTAGTACGTTGGAATTCGATGCACTTGGTGACACCTTGCCACTTAGTCCAGCTGAAACATCATACATTTCTATCCAATATTCTTCTCCCTCGTCGGATGACCAACATCTATTGGCACCCGACAGTTCCTCGGTGTCATCACGATTAAGTTCCTTGTCATCTTCGATCAATTACATTTCCCCATTTTTTTCCCTCGGATGAATCTATCATGGAAATGTTGAGCATTGATGAGCTACCTCGGGATGATAACCATCATCGATCCTCTTTTCTTCGTCCTCATGAATAAATTCAAGAAAATATACAGTCTATCTCCCCTCCTGATGTTGATTTTCCATCATCTCCCATGCCTTCGACTTCCGACGATTTGGATTCGGTAGTTGACATGGTGATTTCTTCAGTAGGGATATTGGAGACTGATCTCCTTACCCCTGTCATGGCCCTCAACATGTGTTCCTTCCAGAGTGATTTTATTCCATCCAGTGAAGATCTCTTGGAAGCCATGACCGAGTTTTGTCCCTTGACATGGTGTTCTTCCAGAGCGTTATTCTCTTGGAAGCCATGATCAAGAAGAGGTTATGAGCATAGTTTTTCTCTCTTTGGAAAGCTCGTTAAAAAATGAAACAGAGGTCACGAGCATAGTTTTCCTCTCTATCGCAAGATCGTTAAAAAATGAAACAATAATCTGGGGATTGCACCCAGAGCCTTGAGAATAGTTATTTTTCTGTAGCAATCTCATTAAAAATGAAACAATCACCTCTCTTGAACCTTCTTTTCATCCACTCTTATCCTTTTTCTCCATCTAGTGGAAAAATTGGTGACAACCTCACAGTCGTTGAATGAATTGAATCTTGGAGGGCATGTCTCCAGCTTTTGATGATCATTCTGGAGTTAAGCCACTAGATTTCAAGCTTGGGGCATACCGAGCTTGGTCTTTACTCTTTCTCATGCTCGTAAATACATGAGAATGCAATCGGGTAAACTTTTATCTCTTTTTCGGACTTGCATGGATATACGAAAAAGGAACCCCTTGGAGTCGTCTTTGATCTCTTTTCAGACTCTCTAAACATGAAAATATTGTTGAGTGATCTTGCTTCCTTTCCCACTCGTTAAAAGGTTTGAAAGGGCGTCTTTCGAGTGATAATTTATCTCTTTTTCGGTCTAGTAAGAGTAATATTACGAAAAAGGACAATATTGGAGTCGTTTTTAAGTTGTTTTCAAACTATTTAAATATGAAAAACCATCGAGTTTACCTTCTCTGGACTCATTAAACAATCATACATTGAAGGGCCCATATGGGATCGAACCCTTACTTCTTCCAGTTTGTTAAAAAAAGGAAGAGGGACTTATCGAAGGTGAATCATATCGAGCATGTGTTACGCTCATTGATCTCATTAAATTAAAAAGAGGTACTCATCTATCTGGATGGGGGAAAAATTGAAAGAAGCAAGCCAAGTAGTTGTTTTAGAACACTACCAGTAACTCTTACGGTCAGCCTTGAAAACAACACTTTGTCTTTGAACGCATTTTAATCTATTAAACCTCTACACTGAGCCAATCCTTTGAGTTTATTTTACTCCTTTGGGTCACTTGATGAAAGTCACAACATCCACTGCATTATCAAGTTTTGGTCCATGTCATGTTTCTTCTGATGTGCCTCAGTGTTCAAGGGAAGTATCTGCCTCGAGAGTCAGCCATAAAAAATATCATGTTTCAATACCCGTGTCAGTCCATGTTCATTCGATATACCAATTACATATCTATGTTAGTTTCATGTCGTTGATGGGGGATACATCAAGGCCCTCCTTCGACGAGTCTATTCCTGTCGACTTCAACACATTATCCAGGAACTAGGCTTAGAAACCAGTTAGTACCTTGGGACCGCATGCCTCAATGGCAGGCATCCTCATGTCCGACAGTGGGTTTAGATAATTGACCTTTGATCGGATGATTCCACAGATTTTAGACTTCATCTAATCCATTCACATTCGTTGGAATGTACTAGAGTACCTTGGGAATCATTGACATCAATGGTGATTTCCCTTGCGCTTGCTAACAGTTTACATCATTAACCGATAATCAGGTGGTTTCTGCCATGTTTGAAATCAAGACATCTATTCACATGGTTATATTCATACTACATTGGGATCGGTAAGAAGACCCTGGGTTGAGTGTCATCACTCTTATGTATACTTTTCCTAGGTTGCGAAGGAGTTCTTTTGAACTATGACACATATACTTTTACATAGATCCACTTTGTATTGGTCGTGGCTATGTCTTGTCATCCTGTAGATCCACAGTGTATTCTTTGTGGCTATGATCAGTTCAGGTCATAGGAGTATAGATCCACAGTGTATCTTCAATGGATATACCTTTTGTCAATATAATTATGGATCTGTAGTGTATTTGATGGCGGCCATACCTAAGAAGTCTTTATCACTCAAGCATAGGTATGTCTGCCTTGGGTTTTGAAACATGTCATAATATTTGTTTGATGGTTGTGTGCAGTTTTTTCCAGTTTCTTTGCGTCCATACCCTTGCTCAAAAAAGTCTACAAAGTACTTCAGTCATCATCATCTTCTAACTTCATACTTTGGGGGGAAATCTGTTACACCTCAAAATTACTCACTTCGATAGTGTCGCAAATGTCATCATTACGAGTGTTTTAAGTGTCACATCTTGTCCACAAGTGTCACATCTTGACTATAAGTGTTGTAAGTGTCAAAAAAAGTATGCTTCCATATTGCCTATGTCGTGCCCATAACGACATCATGAAGACACTGAAGACACCTCAAAGGATAGTTTAGAAGAAGACAAATCACTTGGCAAGAAGTACAAGCCCTTTGCCATTGGAAAAACCACTCAAAAAATGAATTTTGGAGAGGAGCGCTCCCCTACCCACTATCAGGGAGTGCTGGCGCTCCCTGAGCCTCTTTGGGGGAGTGCTTGAGCACTCTGTTCAACCTTATGGGGGAGCGCTACCCTCTTTTGAGAAAATTTTGGGTTTGTTGAGGTGAATTAGGGAAGAATCCCTTAAATCCTGAAGGTAGTTGGATTCGAATAGATGGTCAAGGCATGATCTTAGGGGAGATCCTCAATTGAAGGAGAAGAATCCTCAACTCATCCCAAATATATCTCAAGTGGTTGGATGCCTACAAGGTTATATAAGGAGGCCTTCTCATGGTGAACGGTAGAAGGAAGATTGAGAATTATACCTAACTTATGATCTCATAAGAAGGTATTGACAATGGAGAATTGAGATTGATACCAAACTTATGATTCTATAAGTGGTATTGACAGAGAATGGAGAATTGAGATTGATACCAAACTTATGATCCTAGAAGTGGTATTGAGAGAGAATGAAGTTGGAGAATTACATCAAATTTATGATCTCATGATTGAGATTCCATCAAAGAAATCAATGGATATTGATTGAGCAAAGAGATTGTACTAGGAGAAATGGAAGAGGCCGCTGCACCTTCATTCAAAGGATTGTAAGTAATTTTACTTGTTCTCATTAATAAAATCAATTCTTGGCCTGTTTCTTTCAAACTTGTACTTGTTCCATATAAGTTTGTCTACAGTAGATGGATCTATGATTGAGATAATCTTAGTAGAGTAGGAAGTCCATTGTATCTTTGTTTGTTTTGCAGGACCTATCAAGGAGCTCAAGATCTAAGCCCAGCCTGGACTTTGCAAGGACAAACGTTGTTCATAAGGTACATATCTTTCTACTTCTCTTTCTTTAATTAGCTTGATTAGATCTAAAAGGAAGTCAATGTCCATGTTAAGCACCTTTTGTCTTGGCCTTAGGAGTTTAGATACCAAGAGGGAATCCACTTGTCCGCAGGGGGATTCACCTTCAACCCCATGAACAATAATAGGTACACTAGTAATTCTTCCACATAAAGTTATCATTTTTCCTTTAAACAAGCCTATCCTTCCCAATGAAGGTATCACAGTAGGTTTTCCCAAATTTTCCCAAGTTTCTTCTGTCATAATATTCACTTGTGTTTCTTTATCCAAGACACAGTCTATGTCGAAGTCTTCTATTATTGTACTTATGCGTTGATTTACTTTCAAGATCTCTGGTAAAATGACATCTTTGTGAGCATTCATCATTTCTTTCAACTGTACTAATGTAGTCTGAACTTCTTCTAGCCTTTTTTCTAACATGTTCTTAGTCTTTTGACTCTCTTCATAGTTTTCTTGTCTTATATTCATCCTTTTGACTTTAGCAATCATACTTGGACAATCCTCAACCTTATGACCAACAATATTACAATAAAGACAAATAGGACATGCGCCAGAACATTCCTTAGCAAGATGTCCCAGTCTTCTACAGTTATAACACAAGGTCAATCCTCTTTTTCTCTTAAATGTTCCCCAACCTCTTCTGTACTGCGCACTAGGATCATAGTGCTGGATCTACAATCTGCAAATTTTTTTTCTAGGTTCCTACATCCACTTGTTAGTCCAAAAATTCTTTCTATGCATAGGAATAACATATCTTTCTTCATTTCTATTAATTTTACTCAAATAAGCTCTTTCTTTCAACTGCGCCCTAGCTTTCATACTAGGACATAATATATCAAACATACTTAAGTTCATGCTTTCGAAACAAATTTTTTTCACTTATCTTTCTCTTACCAAAGCTCAAATCTTACCTCTTTTCTTTAGATCAGATTTCTTTCTTATCACAAAGCTTCACAAGTCAAGTAGAGCACTGCGCACTTCAGCAACAAATATACACATAGAGCTTCTCTTTTCTTTACTTTAGTTCCCAACAATCACAGTTTTAGGTCCAGGCAATGAAACCATTTGTTGGCACAAGGGAAGACCTAGGATTCCATGCTTAACAATGTGTTGAGCAATCAACACACCCTAAAATCCTATGTCAAATTTTACTCTTTGGGTACCACTTGATCTTTTTCACTGTCTAATTCGACTTCATTGTGAAAACTTTGCCTTTTCTTATCATCTTGACTCTCATTAAGTCTTTCAAAGTTTTCTTGAATATATGAAAACCCATGAATTAAAAAGATTAACGTTTAAATAACAAATCAACAACCAAAACATTTCACCTGATGCACTCAAGGTTCGACATCGGAAGAGGTTAAAATAAGGAAAAAAATCATTCAGAAAACCTCAGTCATCGAGCACCGATCTCCATTGGCTATCGGCAAAAGGAATTTTTCTTTCACGATGAGCATTACACAAGGATATCGCTGATAGCCCATCCCATTTGACATCAGTAAGAGGTAAAGAGAATAAGCGTTAACGGAGAAATAAATGATATCACTGATAACCAATACCCAATGCTCTTAGAAAAATCAGAGAAGACCAAATCACGATGAACATTCAGACCACGCTAAAGTTTTCTCCGACCACCGACTTCCGAAACATTTCGGCATTGGGAGTTTTGAGGACGCCAACCCAAAGGAAACTACATGATAAGTTTATCCCCGAACGCCGATCCCTGATACCTTTTCGGCGTCGATAATCCTAGGTTTAGTTTAAGAACACACAACTGGAGGAAGGTCCTGAATCCAACTAATACTCGCAAGTTAAGTCACCGTCTTCCATTTGCCAGATGTCCCAATCCGGTTTCACCACATCAACACCATATGAGGCAATTGATCAGTGTTAGAGGTTTTTTGCAGAAGGATATCAATGAAAACACTCGTAACACATTTCCAATTCCCAATCCACCCACTAGGAAAGTGACACGATGGGATGTTTTAGCGCTAGGTACATTGCGATATGTAGCATTTAAGGGACCAATTAATTCCAAATCTCACTTTAGTTGCTAATTCGTGTGTGAATCAAAAGGACCGTTTGAATTTACTGATAGAACACATCACCCTCCGCGCCTATGCTTTTAACCAACAATGAATTAAATTACAGAGATTTGATGGTAGATTTGTTTGAATTTCACTCATTACCCCAATTAATTGGATGATACGAATGGTGAGTTTTTCCCTGTTAAATCCTTTTGAGCCATTGTAAAGAAGATCATTCTACGTGCAAAGGAGTTTTAGATCATCCAGAAGAATGAGGAGAGAAATTCAAAATCTTTCGAACCCCCCCGTGAGTATCAAACTCCAAATTTTAGCAAGTGTTACAAGTATGTACTAGTTTGGATTTTCTGTGTTTTCACTTCATATATATACATTTTATCCAATGTCACTCTGTATGCCGGCCCTAAAGGATTATTTTGAGTGCAAGAATGATGCCATAAAGGAATCAGGACATAGGGGGCAAGGCGGTTCTCCCACATTGGGGAGTACTCTTTAAGAAGATCAGCCAGGAGGAATTCCTAGAATATATCCCCCACAACGACCCCAACATGAGAAAGCTCGACGATGAATTTTTTCCAAACATCCGACTGTCATACCTGCAAATGGTAGCCAAAAAAAATCCAGTATTCCCCTGCATAGAAATCTTGAAGTGGCTCATTGATCATACAGACATGCAAAAATGTTTGATCAATGACGACAATGGCGAGTGTGTCGGGGTTTTCCTCCCGGTGGAGGTGCTGAATTATTACAAGCTTAGAGACCCGGAAGAGCTGCTGAATACTGATTTCGTTGTCAACTTTTATGAACACCATGACACTGGATGGGTGATGGATTCATGGTGGAGAGAGGATAAAAAGTACACCAATCAGACCTCTGGCTAGTACCAAACGACCAACTTAAGGGAGCCGTATATCTATATAATGGCCCTCATCTGCCGATTGTATGGGAAGAAAGATTGTTCCGGGTTTTTAGAGGCTTGGATTCCTCTATCTTACACTGTAGCCATTTATGGGAGAGGTTTTAACTGGGGTGCCATCATTTCAAAGTAACCGATCATTTACATTCAACAAGATCATATGCCAAAGGAAGGAGAGACTCCATCCTTCTACATGGCTTCTTATTTATTGGACGTCATCTGCACCAGAAATGTCTTTGCTGGAATGAACTTGAGTTGGAACATCTCAGAACTCCTGGTCCATGTATATTTCAACGTCTTATGGGAGAACATGTGAAAAAAATCCTACTCCCTCATCTGCGATGAATTCATCACACACATTCATTTTATCCTTTTCAAGAAAGAATTTCTGAGACTATCGGCTACGAACAAAAGGTTAATAACTAAGGTCGGACACTGGTATCTGGATGAGTGCGATACCTATATCAAAGTTTTTGGGGCCACCGAAGCACCCCATATTTTACCTATGCACGTCCCCGACCAACTTGTTGTGGGGAAAATTTTCTACCAGACCATCTTGCAAGGATACAACGCTACTCTGGTGAAAGATAAGAAGCAGGAATTTATATCGTATGGGTTCCATGTAGGTTTCTACCTAGTAAAAGACACCTCTCAAGATAAACAAGAAGGACTGATTCAATTAGAGTTATGATTCCAGACCAGTTGTTTCCGCAAGCATGACCCAAAAGGTCTAGTCCTGAAATATGCATCTCAAGTGTTGTCCTGCTGGCCATATGCCCACGACAAGTTTGAAGATGAGGTATTCACATAAAATGCTCAGGATTGGGATGAAGTGGTGGCAAGGATGGAAAAACCTAAGATGACTAGGTTTAGAGCCATGAGCCTGGATGAACAGATGATGATCCTAGAACAAATAGGTCAAGAGTCCCTCAGGGCCAGGGAAGAAATGATAGTGAACGAAGTCGCAGAAGCCCCTCAGATAACATCCAAAGCAACATAGATCCCCCAAGCAACACTGATACAAGGAAGAAGTTTCCCTATGACACATGATGCATGGGAAAGGGGATTTTTCATGTTAGAGCAAGTGCAACGTATGATTGATCAGTTGCAGGATGATCTAGACATCGTAGAAATGACAGGATCCCCAACAGATAACTGAGAGTGAAGTGAAGTGGGCCCAAGCGGCCCTGGATTTATAGACCTTGATGAAATTACTGGGTTAGACGACCCTGAATTCACAATGCCACCGGTCGGATCGCCGACTTTAAATGTGTTGAACCTGCACAAAATAGATCTAGCTAAATAAAGTACAAACAAAGCTTATCAATAAAGGAAGAGAGATTCAATATGGAAGAATGAGAAAATATATTCACACTACTCCATTGAGCTGATGATTGATACATAGATCATGATCAATATGATACAATGAATGAGTGGAGTACACTCATATATAGGGCAAGACATTCCATAATTAAGAAAAACAATCAAGCAGTTAGCTTTCCTTAGGAATGCATGCATGCATAATAGTGATGGTAAAAATAGAAAGTCTAAATAGAACTAGTCAGTTAACTCCCACTGAACTAGTGTGTCGAAAACATAAATTTCTCCAACACCCCCCTTGAACATCACTATGGAGTAAAAAATGAGTCTCGGGTACTAGGCCATTTTAGGTACTCATGTACAATGCAACTAATGAACACTGAATTAAAGTGACGAAAGAGGGAAAACCATGTACCAGGAAAGTCTGAAACTTTTGCTCATTGAAAGTCTTCATGAAGATGTAGAAATCTTTATGGATCTGATGAAGCTCTTTGGCAACCTATCGGGCCTTGTACTTCTTGATCCCGTGGACCCATCTGCACCTAAAAATATTCCTTTCTGGTGGATGTGGAACCAGATTCCAAGTCTGGTTCTATAGGAGTGAGTCATACTCCTTTTGCATGGATGCTTTCCATAATGGATTTCCCACAACCCTATTGTAGTTCTGTGGATCAATATATTGAACCATATATCAATGCATGGGCATCACAGGTTCTGAAGCTGAAAACACATGAGAAGGCTCCTCATGCTAAGATCGAGTCCTCCTTGAATCCAATGGATTCACTGCAAGGTTTCCTACTGCTTGAAGTGTGGTATGTTCCTTCTTGGGTATCTGCTGAAGCTTCAGTGTTGGCTTCTTATCTGAATGTACTACCTGCTTATTTCCATGTACAAAATTTGAGTGTATGGAATCATCTCTGATGTCTGAAACTAATGGAAGAACAAGAGTATATGCATGTTTCACTGAAGGTGCATGAAAAGTACTATCCTTATGTGTAAGTAGAATAGAGGAGTCATCGTCAAAAAAATTACTGAATTTATACAACCTTGACTTGTGATCCACCTCACCAATTGCAATGATGGAATTGTCATGCATGTCAATTATTGAAACTAAATCTGATGTAAATTCAACCTTTTTACTTTTTGAGTGATCTGATAAACTGAGAGAAGATTCATAGAAATCTTTGGAACATGTAGAACATTCTCAAAACTGCCATTGTGGAGTTCCACTCTCCCTTTTCCTGCTACTATTACTGGAGTATCATCCCCAATGAGAATAGGGGGTCTTGAGCATGGAATCAAGGAAGATAAAACTTTCTCTTTCATTGCGATATGATGGGATGCACCAAAATCTATAATCCATGAATCAAATGAGGAATTAATAACCAGAGCATGATGATTACTTTTCTTAGGAGCAGAATCTTCTTCCTTCTGCTTCTTGACTCCCTCTGTAATGAAGTTTCCAAGGTTGTTCTGCTGAAGTGCCTATGCCATAAGATCGATCTGTTTCTTCATGCATGTGGATTCTTCATGATTCAACTTATTGCAATAAGTTCACTTCTTTCCCTTCTTCTTCTTGGAATCTGAAGAGTCTCTAGAACCCGAAGAATCATTGAAGGGTTTGGAATATCCCTCCTTGTTCTGTTTGGATGACCCTTTTCCATCATGCATGGTGAGTGCATGTGATTTGGGATCTTTCATGAGGCCCATTTGTATGAGTTTTGTCTACTCTTGTATAAGAGACTCAATGAACTGAGCCAACATAGGAATTTTCCAATTTGTTCCAAAAAGACATCTGCCAAAATGGAAATTGGAGACATATATAGTGTATTCTGGTCCTAGCTTGGCCAAGATTGTTAGAATAATTTGTTTCGCTTGTGTAGACTTATCAATACCACATTCACCCAAGCTTAATAGCAAAGATTTAAATTTAGTAAAAAAATCTTGTATATTATCAAAACTTTTAGGGTCTAAGGTATTCAACTCTACCTCAAGCATATGACCTCGCATCTCATTCTTCTTTCCAAGGAGTCCTTCCAAGGTGGTCCAGATCTCATTTGGAGTCTTGCATGCAGTAACATGAAACCATAAATCAATGGATATTAACTGAAGAAGTATTCCTGTGGCCTCATCCTTATGGTTCTCCCATCTCATCTTCTCAATCGCTGATGTAGGTTTTATTTCTGTTTCCATCGTCAAATTATACAGTCCTTTTCTTTTGAGTTGGAATGTCTCCTTGGGATTGCAATCAAAATAATTGTATGGTGTGAGGATTACCACCAAGTTTGACTATATAATAGTTTTCATATCCATCTCTCCCACTGTTTCTAAGAACCCCTACAAAATTACTCTCAATCTGTAAGTGAAAAATTAAGAAATTAAGAATTCGTATCAGTTTCAGGAGATGATCTTGTGACTTACGTTCTGAGAAAACGGTAAGGAATCTCGCCAAACGGTTGAAAACCCACTTCCAAAATGGGACGATTTACTTTTATTCAAAGATGTTTCCTCCAAAACATAATATTTTGGGAGCAATGAATGTGGAAAGGTATGACCACAGATTCGTACCAGTTTCAGTAGGCTAAACAATAATACACACATTTGCAGAGAGAATTGGAGAAAGAAGAAGAAGTAGAGAAATAATGAAAGAATTCTCATTAACTGTATTCCACACTCAAAGAGTGAATAATTTACAATATATATAGGATACATGAGTAACTAATGAGCCATAGTGGTGGTCTAGAGTGATTTGAACACACACCAGCAGTTACGGGAGTAAACTGCCACCTAGTCTAGTCTCTCAGGCAGTTACAGGAGTGAACTGCCACCTAGTTGAGTTAACTAGTCAATTAGTCTTCAGTTAACTGACTGAACAGAGAGTAGTGAGGAGTTAACTCAGGGAATCAAGGCTAATGTTCCACTCTGGTGATGATACCAAGGCAAGGTCAAATTAGTATGGTGATGATCTTAATGTTGCATGGTGAAAAAACCAATGCAACATCTAAACTCAACTCAACTAGTCAAACTGAAGTGTCAACTGAAAAAAAATATTCTCTAGGTGGAATATTCTCCCCTAAAATATAGGAGAGTGGATAATGACTAATTATGACTAATAAACAAGGAAAAACCTTAGGAAAAATAAATCCTAGGTGTGTGTGAAGTAACTCCAACACCCCCCCTGAACATCACTATGGTGAAAATAAAGAATGGGTCTTGGCAACGAGGCCATGTTAGGTACCCAAATACAAAAGATACACTGAAATAAATGAGGAAAGAGGGAAAACCTCATGGGAAAAACCCTCCCTCAAATTACAATGTATGTAAAAAGATAAAAAAGAGAAGGAACAAAAAGTAGTTGCTAAGCAACCATGTCCTTCACTCCAAGAAGACCTCGCAACTGTGCAAGTTTGTGCTCGTTGAAGATTTTGTTGAAGATGTAGATGTCTGCACGAATTTGATGAAGTATATGAATCATTGATATTTTCACACATATCCACTTTATCTTCTTGTAATGAATAATATCCAAATAATTTTTGGATGAAATTTTGAAAACCGTGCGGTCGTTTCCGGAAAAAACGGTGAAATTTTGTTGATTTTAAAATGATCATAACTTCAGTTTTCAGACTCCGTTTTAGACGATTTTTTTTGAAATTGGATATTTTTTCGAGAGGAATTCAAATATCCAATTTTTTTCTGCAAATTGTGCTAAAAAATTATCAGAATGTAGTCTGATGTGCGTGGCTCCTTTTTTGTCTCCTGAGATGCATGCATTGTGCATGAAAAAGTATCTGCATGTGACTCCTGAGATGCATGCCATATATCTTCCACATGAATTTCAGAAAATAAATCTGAAATGGAGTAGACATCATCTTCAATTATTGGAATACAAATTTCTGCAAACACTTTTGTAGAAGACTCTTCATAATATGAGGCTTGATCTTTTGATGGCTTCTCTTCTGGCTCTATCTTTCCAATATCTTAGTTCTTCCTTCTCAATTTATCTATGCAAATGCATGTGGTATTTTCTAGCTAGATCTATTCTGTGGAGGTTCAACAAATTTACATGGTATCAGAGCCAATGGACTGCTAAGAAAAAACTACACCAAATAATTTTTTGTAGGTACAAAAGATTGAAGACAACAAAAAGATGGATTATTTGCCAGAAATACTTCTCACGCCTCATAACTATTTGGAATGGAATCCAACAATTCTTCTTATGCTCAGATGTAGAGGATTGTACCAAATAACTATGGCAATGGAAGTAGAGACAGATTCTTTCGATGAGAAAAATGACTTTCTCAATAAACAAGAATGAATGTGGAGTAATGAATGTGGAAATGTATTGCTAAGAAAAATCTACACCAAAATTTTTTGCAGGTACAAAAGATTGAAGACAACGAAAAGAGGGAAAACCACGTGGGAAAAAAACCCCCTCTCAAAAGATAATGTATCAAAAGAAGAAAATAACAACTGCTAGACAACTCTGTTCTTCATTGCAAGATGATTCCGCACAGTTTGAAATTTCTGCTCATTGAAAGTATTCGTGAAGATGTAGAAATATTTATGGATATGTTGAAGTCCTTTGGAAACCTATCGGGCCTTGTACTTCTTGATCCTGTGGACCCATCTGCACCTAAAAATATTCCTTTCTGGTGGACGCAGAACTAGATTCCAAGTTTGGTTCTATAGGAGTGATTCATACTCCTTCTGCATGGCTTCTTTCCATAATGGATTTTCCACAACCCTATTGTAGTTTTGTGGATCAATAGATTGAACCATATATCAATGCATGGGAATCACAGGTTCTGAAGATGAAAGTACATGAGAAGTATCCTCATCCTCGAATCAAATGGATTCCCTGCAAGGTTTCCTTCTACCTGAAGTGTGGTCTGTGCCTTCTTGGGAATTTGCTGAAGCTTCGGCGCTGGCTTCTTATCTGGATGTACTACCTGCTTATTTCCATGTATAGAATCTGAGTGCATGGAATCATCTCTGATGTCTGAAATTGATGGAAGAACATGAGTATATGCATGTTGCACTGAAGGTGCATGCAAAGTAGTCTCCTTATGTTTAAGTAGAATAGAGGAGTCATCATCAGAAAACTTAGTGAATTTATACAACCTTGACTTGTGATCCACCTCACCAGTTGCAATAATGGAATTGTCATGCATGTCAATTGTTGAAATTGAATTTGATGTAAAGTCAACCTTTTTTCCTTTTTGAGCGATCTGATAAACTGAGAGCAGATTCATAGAAAGCTTTGGAACATGTAAAACATTCTCAAAACTTCCATTGTGGAGTTCCACTCTCCCTTCTCCTGCTACTGCTACTGGAGTATCATCCCCCATGAGAATAGGGGGTCTTGAACATGAACTCAAAGAAGAGAAAACTTCCTCTTTCACTTCCATATGATGTGATGCACCAGAATCTATAATCCATGAATCAGATGATGAATTAATTGCAACCAGAGCATGATGATTACCTTTCTTAGGAGCATGATCTTCTTCCTTCTACTTCTTGACTCCATGTGGAATGAAGTTTCCAAGGTTGTTCTGCTGAAGTGTTTGTGCCATAAGATCGATCTGTTTCTTCATGCATGTAGATTCTTCATGATTTGGTTTATTGCAGTAAGTGCACTGCTTTCCCTTCTTCTTCTTCTTGAAATTTGAAGAGTATTTGGAACCTGAAGAATCATTAAAGGGTTTGGAATATCCCTCCTTCCTTTTCTATTTTGATGACCATTTTCCATCATGCATGGTGAGTGCATGCGATTTGGGATCTTTCATGAGGCCCATCTGTATGAGTTTTGTCTGCTCTTGTGTAAGAGACTCAATGAACTGAGCCAATGTAGGCATTTTCCAATTTGTTACAAAAAGACATCTTCCAGAATGGAAATTGGAGACATATACAGTGTATTCTGGTCCTAGCTTGGCCAAGATTGTTAGAATAAGTTGTTTCTCTTATGTAGACTTTTCAATACCACATTCACCCAAGATCAATAGCACATATTTAAATTTAGTAAAAAAATCTTGTATATTATCAAAACTTTTAGGGTCTAAGGTATTCAACTCTACCTCAAGCATATGACCTGACATCTCATCCTTCTTTCCAAAGAGTCCTTGGAAGGTGGTCTAGATCTCGTTTGGAGTCTTGCATGCAACAACATGAAACCATAAACCAGTGGAGATTAATTCAAGAAGTAGTCTCGTGGCCTCATCCTTACGGTTCACCCATCTTATCTTCTCAATCGTCGATGTAGGTTCTGTTTCTGTCGCCATCGTCAAATTATACAGTCCTTTTCTTTTGAGTTGGAATGTCACCTTGGGATTCCGATCAAAATAATTGTATGGTGTGAGGATTACCACCAAGTTTGAATGTATAATAGTTTTCATATCCATTTCTCCCACTGTTTCTAAGAACCCCTAAAAAATTACTCTCAATCTGCAAGTGAAAAATTAAGAAATTAAGAATTCATATGAGTTTCAGGAGATGATATTGTGACTTACATTATAAGAAAATGGTGAGGAATCTGTCCAAATGGTTGAAAACCCACTTCCAAAATGGGCCGATTTACTTTTGCTTTAAGCCGTTTCCTCCAAAACGTAATATTTCAGGAGCAATGAATGTAGAAAGGTACGGCCACAGATTCGTGTCAGTTTCAGGAGGCTATCTTGCAGCTTACTTTCTGAGAAAACGGTAAATAATCTCGCCAAACGGTTCAAAACCCACTTCCAAAATGGGCCGATTTACTTTCCTTCTAGGCTGCTTCCTAAAAAAAGTAATATTTTGGGAGGAATAATTGATGAAATTTACAACCATAGATTTAGCTCGCAGAAACCCCAATTTTTCTTATTCTTTGGCTTGTCTGGCTTGCTCCAAGAAGCATAGCTATGATACCATGTCAGTGTTTCATGGAAACCTACACAAAATAGATCTATATAAAGAAAGTAAAAACAAATCTTATCAATAAAGGAAGAACGATTTAATATGGAAGAATGAGAAAATACATTCACACTACTCCAATGAGTTGATGATTGATACACAGATCATGATCAATATGATACAATGAATGAGTGGAATAGACTCATATATAGGGAAAGACATTCCATAATTAAGAAAAGAAATCAAGCAGTTAGCTTTCCTTAGGAATGCATGCATGCATAATAGTGATGGTAAAAATAGAAAGTCTAAATAGAACTAGTCAGTTAACTCCCACTGAACTAGTGTGTCGGAAACAGAAATTTCTCCAACATCGACAGGTGTTTCGGCTCATCTAGAGACCATCGAGGCATCACAGAGGATCGGTGCATCAAGCCCATTAAGTGATTTTATAAAGATATATGATGATGATGAAAACCCAGAAGTACCTCTTGGGACCCATGTGCATATTGAAGAAGAAAAGAGACATGAGAAGACATCCTCTCCTATTCTCAATGTCCAAACCCAAAAGGTCCCAGAGAAAGAAAAGGAATTCGAGAGTTTCCTAGACACTAAGCTGCCCAATGCACCAGAGATCCAAGTAGACAGTCCCAAGGATGAACCAAGGTCAGACGAGCCAAAGGAAGGAACCCCACGGTAGGAAATCGACATCTCAATGATCGATGAACAAGTAAGTATCGAGTCTATCCCCGATGCCTCTATTTCAATCGGTACTCAAACCCCCGATGAGCGACAGAAAGAAGCTAGACCTTCAGAGCATAAGGAGGAAGTTCAAGAACCCAATCTTGAACAAGTATATACCACCAGGAGTCTGGGAAATACACTCACCTGGGGAGATCAACAAATCCCTGAACTTGTGGATGAAGTAGCCGATATACAGGCCATAGCTTATGATAGGAAAAGGAAGGCTATCGTCCAGAGGACCACCAAAAAGAGAAGGATAACTTTAGATCGCTCCATCCTCATCACTACAGAGGAACATATGATAAACACAAAACATGCTAAGACGTCCGAACTCATCGGTGCAGGGATGGAAATCACATATGCGACCCTGGAAAGATCTAAGAGAGATGAAAAGGAGTTGGCTGTCAGCTTGAAAGAACTAGAACATTTGTGCCATTTGGCCAAGTACTATCAAGACACCACACAGGCCGCAATGTACCTAAAGAGAAAATTCAAGGATGCCTATGGCAAGTTCACAGATGAGCGAGACCTATTCACTGTAAGGATCGCAGAGCTGCAGGAAGACACCCTCATGGCACTTGTGACGTGAAAATATATGGAGTGGTGCTATGAGAAAGTGCAACAAGTCGTAAAGAGAGTCGACTACAGTGGTGTAGTCCAACAGGGCCAAGATAACGAATAACACAAAATTCAGGTGTTGAATGAAAGAAATCTTGATCATATAAGGAAATTGGCCGAGTATTTGAAAAAAATGACTCAGGAACCCCACCGCGAAATCCAAGAGAAATGAGCCAGGTGCGAGAAAAACTAGATCAAGATCAATCGGGTGATGAAAGACATTGGACTCCTTGATTTCGGCACACCCGATGAATTTGTCGAATTGGGTGACATAGTCAAATCGCACACCGAGAAAGATTCATCATGGGTCGAAGAACTATCAAAGGTGATAGACACAACACTAGGTTAGGTGCGATAGTTTACGGAACACCTGATCCGAGCTTGGTCTATGCTGAAACAATTAAGTTTCATTCTAGTCAAGTAACAGGCACATGCGGTAGAGATAAGAGAGATTTACGCGGCCCTGATGGAACAACACAGATTCCCATACGCCAACACCTGCGAGGAGTTGTTCATCAATTGGTCGGAGTATAAGAAGAGTCAACCTTTTTAGTGATATCTTGAGATGACTGTTAGAAAGACTCATAGGAGAGAACACTTTGTGGTGAATTTTGTTTTACTTATCTGCACTTTAGCCGTTATTTTTAGTTAATTTTATGTTATAAATAAGAGCATTGACCGATTAGTCAAGGGTCGATGGTTGTTGCAAGAAGCTCTCATTTTTGGTTTTGTTAAGAACTATTTCGGAGCTACCTTTAATTGAGAAGTCCTTCTAGACCAGAGAAAAGTTCATGTTTTCATCAAATGCGTGTATGATTGTATGTGGAGAAGAATTATTTCCTATCTCATCTCATGAATAGATGTTGTAACAAGTAAGAGCTATTAAATCTATTGTTAAGTTATCTGATGCAATGCTTTTACAACTCTTTTTTTTAATGATGAAGATGAATCGTTGTGTTATTATGTGATGGATGATTAGAGTTAAGTGAATTATTTTACTTGCCATTGTTTATCACATGCATGTTTTCTTCTAATAATTAGTATCTCAGTCAGTAATTGGAATACTCACATGGTTAACGTATTAGTACTAGGCCTGTGCGAGACGATCGCTGTCTGCATGCTTGAGTAGCGGGTTATCCCAAGCTCAACCTCTTCTCCATTAGTTAAACATGTTCCTGTTTTTTACCTAGTTGGTTTATACCAGCTTCCATCTTATATCGATCCCACCTAAGAGAAAATACAAAAAGAGAACGTCCAAACTGAAGAGGAAACCTTCACAAGAAAACATAAAGCCCATCGATTAATTGGCCAGATCACACTATCTGGAGAAACATTCCACTATTAAACGTTGTAGAGTCTAATTGGGCCTCGATGGTGGGTTTGGTTCCTCCTATTGATTTAAAGGGATTTAGGTCCCATCAACAAAATTGGCGCTAGAAGGAGGGCTGAATAATGAATGGTTGAATACATATTCCATATAATATTTCAGACAACCTGTAGATTCAAAAAATCCCACATGCATGGCTAGTCATTCCCAGAACATCCCACATGCGCTGAGTACTTCTGAAACAAGTAACTCACCCCAGACCGAGGAAGAACACTTGTTCCCTGATATACCTTATGCTCTTCCTCATGAGGAATTAAATCAATTTAGAAGAATCACAAGAGCATATTCCCGATAGATCAGTGCGCTACCCTTAGCCCCATTACTTCCTTGAAGAAAACAAATAAGAAAACTCGTGGTTGAATCCCCTAACCATGTTTTCATGCACACGGTAGAAGACCTAATAGATTCCCCCTTCACCGAAATCAAACATCCGCTTAACCTAATCCTCGAAACACCAATCGATAACTTCTTCGAGCCTGACGAGTTTTCAGAAGAAGAAAGGTTAAACTCAGAATATGAAGACATGGAAAATCACAATGACCATGATGAAGAAAGGGGAAACCCACCTTAGAACAATCAACCTTGGTTGGCCATAGATGCTTTGGCCATCCCAGGGTGAGTCTATAACCTTCCCTGACATCCAGAGAAGTTACTTCCTAAATTTGACCCTGAAACCTCAAGACTACATGAAGATCATATCAATAAATTCTTACTAGCGATCAAACTTATGAATTTCCAACATTAAGACGTAGTATACAAGCTATTGCCATATACTTTCGAGAATTATGCTTCCACATGGTATTTTAACTTACCTGTAAGATCCATAACTAGTTGGATGAAGTTTCAAAATGATTTTTTAGATAAATTTGCAAAAGAGACTACTACAAGAGCTTTGATGGCTGAGTTGTTCGCCGCCACTATGAGTTCGAAGAAAAGATTCAAAGACTTTAATCAAATATTTACCACCATCTTAAGCAAATTCTAGCCCGAGGCTAAACCTACTCATGAGTTGCAAATCGATGTATACGCTAATTCTCTCCCAGCCTCTATTTCCATGTTTGTGAAGAGGGCTACCAAGCTAACCCTAGATGAGAATTTTGAAGAAGCCAAAACGACAGAGTTCCAAATGAATAGATGTAAGGAAGGTCAGGTTTCATTAGTTAAGAAATAAGTTCAACCTCCACCCAGAAGAGGACTCTTGTTAACTAGACCCACAGGGATACAAGCAGAACAAGGTCCTGAAAAAGGTAATGGAGAAATAGAAGACCTACAATGCATGGTCAAGAAGTTATCAAACAAAATCATATACATGAAGAGAAATGCAGGGGAAGGAAACCAAGGCCAAAGGCCCTATAAACCTTTTTTAAAAATGAATCTGCCTTTCAAAACAATTGAACCTCCCCTAACAAACTTAAACATCGATCTGGGAATGTAGCATCCGACTCTTTCTGTGCCTACCATCAAGAGAACCACTTTGAAAGAGACTACCCTCAATGGGTGCATGCCATGAATTTGATGGCCAACCGGTTTCTAGATGAGGTTTCCCTAACCAAACAATCAAGTGGTTCAGTTATGAATGTTGCTGATCAGGAAGAGATGGATCCACCAGAAGATACAACCATGCTGATATGGGATCCTGACCTAATTATTCCTTCCAACGACCTATTTGAGGTTCAAGAACCACCCACAGAGGTCTCGGTAGTGCAAACACGAAGTAAAAGTCAACCTATCTCAAATGGCCTTAATACTACCCAAACTTCAGGAGGAAGATCAAATCTGGATTACCCGAAATCACCTTTTTCTGCCCGTAAAAACCCTATAAGAATCCATACCCAAGAATCGCCCAAGCTATATTAAAACGTAGTTGAATATTTGAAAAAGCTGAAGGCTAATATATCAGTTATGGACATATGTAGAATCCCTCAACAAAAGGACTTCCTGCTACAAGATTTGAAATTATTAGAAAATCCTATGACAAGCACTGACCCAGGAGGGAATCTATCTCCCATCGATCTAGGGAATAAACCATTTGTGAATGCTTGCTCCAAAGATAAGAAGGGAATACCTTTTCTCCCACCTTTCCTTTTAACATTTGAAGTCTTCAACTGAAATCTCCATAATTGTTTGGTCGATTCGAGAGCATCTTCTAACGTTATTCCTTTGTCTATTTTCAAAAAACTAAACATAGTACCTCTCAAAAGTATAAACATGTGATACAGCTAGACCGAACTTAGGTGAAGGTCATGGTAGAACTCAAATATGTTATGATCAGAATAGCGACACACCCTAAATTTGTGCAAGTAATTGACATCATTGTAGTAGATATCCGAGAAGCTTATGGATTTTTATTGAGCTAAGATTGGTCTGAGAAGTTAAATAGATACTTTAGTACAGACTGGGCTCACCCTTACTTGCCATTAAAGGGACACAAAAATATGTTCAGAATTGATAGGGAAAGATATCTAAAACATAGGGTCACTGACCTAGAAACCCTAAATGAACCTTCATCAACAGATTTTCCCGTGCTAGGAAATTATTCCTATGACTCCGATTTCAGGAATTTTACCCCTTTCTCATCTGATGTCCCTCTCACTCAAAACTCTGAAATGTTTTTTCAAGAAGAATTGCCGACAACGACAAAAGATACCCTCTTCTGTGAAGAACCCGCATGAGAGATCACATAACTCATAAGAGGAAAAGAAGAGAGTAATATGAAAGGGGAAAATGATAACTTTAGCTCACAAATATGGACCTTATACTTTGATGGATCTAAATCATAAGAAGGGTCAGGGGCAGGGTGCATCCTCATTGATCCGAAGGTAAACATCATTTCCTATATTGTAGACTTGAGTTCGAATGCATGGACAACACCACTGAGTATGAAGCTCTAGTACAAGGGATAAAGAAAGCCATAGAACTAAATGTTCAAGAATTGAAGGTTTTTAGAGATTCTGAAATCATTGTCAGACATATAAGAAATACTATACATTGCAATCCTCCACACCTAAATAATTACCAATAGGAAGTGCACAGGCTAATAGAGCATTTTGAAGCTTTCAACATTACTGCGATTCTCAGAGCGAAGAACATCCTTGATGATTCTCTGGCCACCGTTGCTTCAAGGCTATCACCTCTAGAATATTATGAAGCCTCCTGGTTCACTGTAGAACTTCTCTACAAACCCTCGGTACCCAACAATATTTCTAATTGGAAATTTTTTGAGGGAGACAAACAGATTATAAAAGTTCTGACCAATCAAGACAATTTTAAATATTTGGCCATTGACAATGAAGTATTCCAGGAACAGTCAACGAAAACCGATCTTCATATAGATCAACCGACTAATGGATCGAAGTCTCACACAATACCGAAAGGGGTAGCTAATTTAGAAAATCTATTTGACCTAAAGGAATGATTTAAGGCGTCAAAAAATGCGAAGACCGGTAGTTCCTGTCCCATGCATGAAACTATAGATCTCAGAACCTCAGACAACCCAAAGAATGAAAATCTCGATAAGAGAATATCTAAAAAGGAAATGAAAGCCTATCTAAAAATTTCAGACAATATCAAGATGTCTTCGCATGGTCCTACCAGGATTGTTGGCACAGGGGAAGACCCAGGGTTCAAAACTTCAAAAACACACCAACAAAACCCTAACTACCGACCCTTTTAGCAACACCTACAAAAGCATATGAAGTCTCTCCCGAGGTAGAGGAGGGGGGGTTGCAGGAATTTGGTGTCTACAACCAAGATGGGACACAAATATGTGATTAGAAAACTTAATAGAACACTCATATAACAATATGCATTAGTTCATGAGTCTTATTCACATCGTAGATTAAACCCTTATTACGGATCGACACAGTAACAATAGAGATCGAACACTTTCAACTACTTAGCACATAGAATCAACTCATATCTAGAATTCATTTATCAAAAATAGAGCACTAAGCATCCATAAATCATATATAAAGATCAATGCACTAAGAAGATAAACATATAAACAACATCGCACAAAGCACATCAAGACACAGGATATATGTGGTTCACCCCAGTGTGGGGATACGTCCACCAATCTTCTTCTTCTTCTTCTTTATTAGTCTTTAATATTCTTACATTTGGTTTCTCCTGTGCAAAAATGCACATAGCCCAAATCTGCAGAGGACAGGAGATCTGCGAGCTGCACGCTAGATCCTCCTTCCCAAAATGAGGTCAAGGCACATAGCCAACTCCTTTGTCAATCACAAATCATTTCTTACAAAGTCTGTTTGCACAAAGAACTTACAATCACTTTCACTTAGATATGAAAGTCTTATCATACTCTTTGCACAAAGCCAACTAGTCATGCACTAGGCCAATACTTCTTGCACTAAGCCAATCAATAACTACTATCACACATAACTAACACTTCATGCATATAGCCAATGAGTAACTACTCTTACATCGCTTGGCTACTACTTATTTATACATTAACAAAGAGGCCTAATCATGGGTAAACCCATGGGCCGACATCCCATACCCATTACATAAAGCCTAAAATCCCTTTTGCTGGGTCCATAAGCCCACAAAACAAGTGATATCCTGTGATCTCAGCTCTGCTTGGGCACTCCATCTTCGACCAGCTTGTTGAAGTCCCAAAAGTGGTCAAACATGACCCAAGTCTCCTGAGAACTTGGTCAAGGGCCAACAATCCCCCAACCCTCACCTGTGACGTGTCTCGAGTCACTCACATCTGGGCAGTGATTCTTCAAAGGCCTCCATATTAGCTCGAGCTGCCTCAACTTGCTGCTTCACCAGAGTTTCTTGCTCGGTGAACTCCTGAATCACTTGCACTGTAACATGCCCTTCTAGGCACTGTTCCATTGTCACAACCACTTGGTCGAGCTACAAGCCTTGTCCTTCGATCTCTTCAAAAATTGTGTAGGCTTCATCCTGCATTGACTATAGTATCTGTGTCACCTCCATGACCCTGCTCTGGATGGAAGTAATTTGCTGCTGGACTGCGCGCTTCTCTTGTGATCTCTTCATTTTGTTAACTGCAGTGAGTAACTTCATCCGTGCTTGCATGATGGATTCCTACTGCTTTGCTTCCTGTAGCTATGCTTCCAGTTTCTTTAGCTCTGGATCTTCTCCAAGGCACTCATAGGTCTATGTACTTCGATCACTCAGTTGCTTACACTCTGAGGTGAGTGCCCTAATTATTTCTATTATGTTATTGGAAGCTTCCTCCTTCTAATAGTGCACTTCTTGCGGAGTGCTCGACACTGCTTGGATATCTAGCTCTGTTACTCTTTATTGAAGCTACTAAATGACCTCAGCAAGATTCCTGACTTGAATCTCGATTGAATCTTCTTCCTCCTGTGCCAAACCTGACATAGAGCGAAGTACTTTAGTCACTGCCTCTTTGACCGCAGTTTGCTCTGCAAGCAACTGGTCTTTTTCTTTTTGCATCTTTGCCTTGTCCTTCTCGAACATCACCTGACTTTCATCTTTCTCGTTCTGCACAACTCAAAGTTTCTCTAAGACCTCTTCATTTTCCTTCTTCAGGGCTTCTGTAGCATGCTACTTTTCTTCTTGGGCTCACTGAAGTTGAGCCTCTGTTGCATCTACTAACCTTCGTAATTGGGTGGTCTCATCCCTCAATTCTACGATCTTCGATGAAGAGGGCGCAGTAGGTACCGTGTGGTTCAAATAGATGGCATGTTGTATGTCCTTCAGCTCCTTCTCGATTCTTTCATACGACATCTCCTTCTTTATTCCATGTCGCTGCAAGATATCTGCTGAAGCATCCTCCACGGCTGCGATGATGAGATCGACATCGTCCACTGTGAGCACATTCTTCGACTAGGGTTTATTGGTGTGGGCCTTCTTTCTTGCTGAAGGTTTCTCTGGGGAAACCTTCCTCTTCTATGGTGCTTCTGTTGTCATAAGGGGATCCTTCAGCAGTGTAGCTTCTCCTTCTCCTTTCATTTCTCCTTCATCCCCTCCTCCTTGTTCATTTCCTTGGTATTTTACTCCTCCTTCTGGCGAGCCAGATCCATCTTCCTCAAAGGCACTGTCCTCTTCCTTAGTTTATTGGATGTATTCCTTTTTTTTTTTCTTCTTCACACTTCTCTGTCTGACATGCTCGACCTGGGTGACCAAGGGAATTCCTATAATGTTGGGGTCGAAGAATTCTACGTCGTTAACTGGTACGAGGAACTCCACCGACCATTCTTTGGTGATCTCTTCCATGTCTTCGTCAGTTAGCTTATAGTATGACTGCATCTCCTCCTTTATTTCATCCTTGCATGCAGTTATATAGATGAAGTGTCGATCTGCATGGAACTTCACGAATGGTCTGTACTGATGCAATGTATTCGGTGTCATTCATGGAAATTCCTCAATAACACGCTTCAACTATTGGTAGTAGGCATGGAAGAAAAAGTTTGAATGCCACTGCTTCGACATGTTATTTTTATACCACAAGATGGAGAACCTTGTGGCCAATGGATCCTATGACTCGACTTCTGGAAATATCGCTCCTTCCGACATCTGCCAAGCGACAAATGCGATCAGCACCAGTAGCTAGCTAAAATGAAATTTGTAGCCCTGATTTTGCGCTTCACGACAGTCCTTCTCGAGCTCATTGATGAGGTAAATCGTCCAATTCATTTTGATTCCCTCCATGCACTTTCCTACAAGGTCTACTACGAATCTAGTGACTTTCCTGGGATTGTTCTTTCTGATGAGATTTCCAAGTATAAGCTGAAAATCTAGGTGCACTGTGCCATCCGGGATGGAGGCTACCTTGTAGCCTCGCTTCCCCTTCTCTACATCACCATAGTATTCCTTGATACACTGTACCAGGGAGCGATCTGAATTCTTCCCTAGGTATAACTGCTGAGGGTCTGGTCCCTGCATGCTCAGTCCTGTGATCAGGTGGATCAACGCTGGATCCATAGTGACACACTTGTCGAGCCACAGATAACATCCATGATAGCACGATAAGAGGAGTTTAACACATGCTTTAACCTCTTGATGTCGATCGAAGTGAGGGATATTCATCATGTTCAGTATCGTTGATTGTGTGAGTTTGTTAATCCACGACTGGGAGACTATGCATAGCTTCTTCCCAGTCATCTTCATCAAATACCAATGCGGTGCGAGCATCACGTAGTTCTTCCTATCTTTGAGGTTGAAGTCATTGTTCTTCAAGGATGGGATGTGTCCTAACTGGGTTCCAACTACATGTATCCCCTTCGGTATGTACGCTGTAATCAACATGTACTCAAAGTCACATGGGATGCTGTCATGGTTAACTTCTCCAGCCAAAGGAGGTATGTGCTCCAACAAGACCGACAGGATCTGCTTCGTGTTAGTGATATCGTCGTGGTGTTTTCTTCACTTCTCAGTAGTATGACTAGAATGATGTCCATTCAAAGGGGATGCTTGCAATCCTCCAGTCGATGACATCTATATTCCTACAAACATAACTTTCTCATCCATGAGATCCACAAGAATCTCCTCCACAGACTTATCTAATGTGTTGTGTTCGCTCGACATTCACACTTGTAACCAAATAGATTGGGTAGGCGAAAGACAAACAAGTTAATTAAACAGACGATGAGGTCTTGAAATCATAGCGTGATATGAAATTGATTCTTTGTTAGCTTAGATAATCATGGTTGGAAGAAAGTGGTCCCAGCGCAGCGTCCGACGGGTTAAATAAGCAACAATGTAACAGATTCCTCCAACGGGCAATAACGCGTCCATCAATACGAATCAGTCCATTATGGCGCGGTCTCAACATTCCATTTGATCATAACTATGTTTTCTAGCCATTCCAGGGCGTTATTCTAATGGTCGGGGCGCCTCCAACGGTCATATAGCTTCATCGTGGAGAAGTCCCATTCTGCATGGTTCTTTTATTCAGACAAGGCTTAGGGCCTGCAAACCTTCCTTCTATGAAGTATTTACTGGAACTTCCTGTAGTTTTTCTAACTTGGATTTCTTCTTACTGAGCTTTCTTGCCTTCTTTCCTATGATCTGAGTCTCTGGATTCCTATTTCCATTCTTATTCTTATCTTCCCTTATTGTAGTAACTTCACATTGTTGATGTTCTTTCAAAGGGTTCAAAGGTAATACCTCTTCTCTTATTGATTCCAGGGTAGGTATTCTTCTTTCTTACATGGATAGGTTCTTCAAGTCTTCCCGCATTCTGTCAAATTCAAAAACTAATTCTTCTTTTCTCTGTAGCTTCGACTTATCCTCTTCTATTAGTCGGTCTATTTTTCTGGCTATGAAGTCCCTTAATTCTTTCTTTTTCTTTCTATAGCTTCCTCCTCTTCTTTCCTTCTAATTTGATCCTTCTCAATCCAATTCTTTCCTAACAAAAGTGGAAACATGGTGTTGTTCTCAACAAACTTAATGACTTCAAATTCCTCTTCAGTCGATGTTCCATGAATAATAATAGGTACATTAGTAGCTCTTCCACATAGGGTTATCATCTTTCCTTTAAACAAGCCTATTCTTCCCAATGAAGGTATCATAGCAGGCTTTCCCAAAATTTCCCAAGTGCTTTCTGGCATAATGTTCACATGTGTTTCTTCATCCAATACACAGTCTATGTCGAAGTCATCTATTCTTGTAACTATGCGCTATTTTTCTTCCAGGATCTATGGTAAACTGATGTCTCTGTGATCATCCACTACTTCTTTTAACTGTATTAACATAGTCTCTGACTCTTTTTCTTTCTGGTTCACTAGAATATCCTTAGCCTCTTGTCCTCCTTTATAGTTTTCTTGTCTGATGTTCATCTTTTCAACTTTAGTAATCATCCTTGGGAAATCCTCAACCTCATGACCAATAGCTTTACAACAAAGACAAATAGGACATGTAATAGGGTATTCCTTAGCAATATGTCCTAGTCTTTTGCAATTATAACACATTGCCAATCCTCTCTTTCTTTTAAATGATCCCCAACCTCTCCTGTACTGTACACTGGGATCACAGTGCTAGACTTGCAATCTGCAAAAATTCTTTCTAGGTTCCTGCATCCACTTATTAGTCCAAAAAATATTTCTATGCATAGGAATAATATATCTTTCTCTATTTCTATCAAATTTATTCAGATCAACTCTTTCTTCTAATTGTGCCCTAGTTTTCAGACTAGGATTTTTTTTTATCAAACATACCTAGATTCATACTTTCGAAGCAAAAATTTCCACTTATCTTACCCTTACCAGAGCACAAAGATTTAAGATATTACCTCTTTTCTTCAGATCAGGTTTCTTTCTTAGCACAGAGATTCGCAAGTCTAGTAGAATATTGCGCACTACAACAACAACTCTACGCACAAAGATTTCTCTTTTCTTCAGTTCCCAACAATCATAGTTTCAGGTCCTGGAAACAGAACCATTTGTTGGCACAAGGCAGATCCATGGTTCAACGCTTCAACAACGCACCAACAAAACCCTAACTACCGACCCTTTCGACAACACCTGTGAAGCAGATGAAGTCTCACCTAAGGTAGAGGCAAGGGGGTTGTAGGACTCAGGTGTCTACAACCAAGCTGGAACATAGATCTGTGATTACAACACTTAACATAACACTCAGATAACAATATGCATTAGCTCATGAGTCTTATTCACATCACAGATTAAACCCTTATTACAGATCGACGCAGTAACAATAGAGATCAAACACTTTCAACTACTTAGCACATAACATCATCTCAGATCTAGCATTCATTTATTAGCAATAGAGCACTAAGCATCCATAAATCATATATAAAGATCAATGCACTAAGAAAATAAACATATAAAAAACATCGCACAAAGAAAATCAAGCCACAGGATATACATGGTTCACCCCAGTGTGGGGCTACGTCCACCAATATTCTTCTTCTTCTTCTTTATTAGTCTTCAATATTCTTACATTCGGTTGCTCATGTTCACAAAGCCACAGAGCCCAACTCCTCAGAGGACATGAGATCTACGAGTTGCGCACCAGATCATCCTTCCCAAAATGAGGTCAAGGCATAGAGCCAACTCCTCTGTCAAGCACATAGCCTTTCTTACAACGTTTGTTTGCACAAAACACTTACAATCACTTGAACTTAGCTCTGCAAGTCTTATAATACCCTTTGCACAAAGCCAACTGGTCATGCACTAAGCCAATACTTCTTTCACTAAGACAGTCAATAATACTATCACACAAAACTAACACTTCATGCACATAGCCAATGAGTAACTACTCTTACATCGCTTGGCTAATACTTATTTATACATTTACAAAGAGGCCTAATCATGGGTAAACCCATGGGCTGACATCCCATACCCATTACATAAACCCTAAAATCCCTTTTTCTCAGTCCACAAGTTCGAAAAACAAGTGAGATCCTGCGATCTTGGCTCCGCCTGGGTGCTCCATCTTCAACCAGCCTGTCGAAGTCCCAAAAGTGGTCAAACATGACCCAAGTCTCCTCAGAACTTGGTCAATGGCCAACAGGAATCTGAAAACTTACGATATTTGTATTATTCAACACACTATCCCATTAAAACCTGAAGTGAAACCCTTTCAATAGAAGCTCTGAAAGTATCATCCATCCCTGGAACCTCTCATGTGTCAGGAGTTAAAGAAACTACTCGATGCCAATATCATTTTTCAGGTCAGACATTCTGCGTGGGTAGCAAATTTTGTTCCTGTGAGGAAAAATTCGAGAGAAATCTCCCTATGCGTAGATTTTAGAAACCTCAACAAATCTTCAGAAAAGGACAACTACCCAGTTCCTCCAATGGAGAAACTCTTGCAGACCATGTCTGGCTCTGAGATTTTCTCCTTATTGGATGGTTTATTAGGTTATAATTAGGTTCTAGTTTCAGAGGAAGACCGTTTAAAGACTACCTTCCGAACCAAGTGGGGAATTTTTGTTTATAAACACATTCCCTTTGGGTTAATCAATGCAGGAGCGACCTTCCAAAGGGCCATGGATGTAGAATTTTAGGGACTGATCAACAAGTGTGTAGTAGTGTACTTAGACGATGTGACTGTGTATTCAAAGAACATAAAAGATCACATCCATAACTTAACCCAGTTTTTCGAAAGGTGTAGGAAATATGGCATATCCTTAAACCCTAATAAAACTATTTTTGGTGTCGAAGAAGGTAAGATGCTAGGCCACATTATATATTAATTAGGCATTCACATAGTCCCAGAAAGGATTAAGGCTATAACTCAACTTCCATTGCCCCACAACAAAAAATATATGCAATCATTCTTCGAGAAAATCAACTTTGTGAGGAAATTCACCCCTGATTTCGCTAAAACTATCAAACCCCTATAAAATATGATTCATAAAGATGATAAATTTAAGTGGTATGATGAACGAAATAAGGCCTTCAATGATATTAAGACTGTTATATCCCAAGCCCCTGTGTTGCGAAGTCCCGATTTCAAAAAATATTTTTTCCTCTATACTTTCGCCTCCAACCAATCATTGGCCGCAATATTGACTCAGAAGGATGATGACAAAAATGAGGTCTCGATGTCATTCATCAGCACTAACCTCTAGGGGGCCGAACTAAATTACCCTGCTATAGACAAGAAGGCTTACGCAATTTATAAGGCAGTAAAGCATTTCAGGTCTTACATCCTCAAGAATCACACCAAGGTAATCGTGCCTCACCACGCAGTCCGATTCTTATTTACTCAACATGAGATGGGGGAAAGAAGAGGGAACTGGATGGCAGTAGTTCAATAATTTGATCTATACATAAAACCTGCTAAAACTAGTTAAAGGACAAGGGCTATGTAAACTTTTAGCTGAAGCCCATGACCAAGTAAATGAAGACCTCAGATGGGAGAATGAAATGGAATTATGGTATGGTGAAGCTTCATACATTTCCCTAGGACAAGAGTCTTGGTATGAAAAACTGACTTATCTCCTACACCATGGGACTTGTCCAGAAAACCTACACCTTATTGAAAGGAGTGCCCTCAAGTTAAAATCAACACAATATCACCTCATAAACATGAATGATTTTAGGGGCTAAATTTCACTCATGGGCTAATTTTCCATGGTTTTTCCAAAAACGAGATTCACTATTTTAAAAATGTTTTGCCCAAATTCTATAGGATAATATTATTTTACCTTAAAAATTGCAAAATTTTTATAAAAACTATATAAAATCCTTAGAAATTTGAATATTTCTACAAAAATATCGCCAAAAATTTATAGTTGTCATATGAAGGATTAGTAATATTCACCAAGGTTTCTAAAATTTAAAATAAATTTCCATCCTTAAAATCATCCCTACTCATAAACTCAGTACTCTTCCGAGTTAATTACAATGGGGTGCTTTTAATATGTCTCGAACGCGAAGATGCAGACAAAGTTCTGAAGGAATTACATGATGGTCCTGCAGGCGAACATTATGCAGGAAACACCACTGCTCATAAAATATTGAGAGTTGGTTATTATTGGCCCACTTTGTTCAAAGACGATCACACATATGCTAGAAACTGTAAAATTTTTCAAATAAGCGCTGGGAGGGAGAAGAGAGCAGTTGTCCCAATTCAACCGGTGACCGTTTCTAGACCTTTTGAGCAATGGGGGTTAGATATCATAGGAGATATTACACCAATCTCATAAAAACAACATAAGTACATACTAACCTCCATAGATTATTTCACGAAATGGGCAGAGGCCATCCCTCTGACTCACGTAAATGAAAAGGTGGTGATCCAATTCATAGAACAACATCTAATCACAAGGTTCGGTATGCCTTCTATCATTGTTTTTGATAATTCCACTTACTTTTCCTCCACATTGTTAACAAATTTTTCTATAGATAAAGGAATCATAATCATATACTTTACAAACTATTATCCACAGGGAAACAAAGTGGCCGAATCAACTAATAAGAACCTAGTGAGGATATTGAAGAAAAAAGTTACAGACAACCAGAGGAATTGTCATAGCTCACTTCATAACACTTTGTGGGCTGATAGAGTCACACCAAAGGAATCCATCGTGAATTCTCCATACTTTCTAGTTTACAGATAGGAATCCATTCTCCTAAACGAGCTATATATTCCATCTCTTCAACTTTCTTAGGATTTGAGAGGACAACCCTCATTAGTCATACAACAAATAATTGACACCCTTCTCATGTTAGAAGAAGAGAGGGAAAAGGCTAAGTCAAAGTTCATAGCTCATCAATAGATAGTTAAAAGGTGGTTTGACAAGCATAAGGCTAAAGAGAAGAATTTTGAGGTAGGGGACTTAGTCCTAAAATGGGATAGAGAAAATGAGCCTAAAGGAAAACATTCTAAGTTTCAAAACCTATGGCTCAGACCTTTGCAGGTGGCCGAGAAGATTGGGGCAGACACTTATCAGTTTTAGAATCTAAGGGAGGAACCTGATGCACTCCCAGTAAATGGCCAATCCCTAAAACAATATTTCCATTAAATTTTGTTTTTTGTTTTTTTGTTTTGTGTGCGTATTTTCATGATTTTGGGTTTAGCTCGGTCAATTGCGAAATGCATTTTTCTTTTGCTGTTTATTTTTGCACTATTGAAGTTCGTGTTTAGCAAGACAATGGTTGACCTCAAATCATGCGACATGGCGAACTCTATTCCTAACTCATCACTCACACACAACACAAGAAGCGCTGGAGAACCTGTGGTTGTTTCAAGGGGTCCTCTATCTAACCTGGGCAGATGAACAACTTTGGAGAAATGCGTAAGTGTTTGATTAGTGGTCTGGTAAAACCTTAAGGGAAAGATGGTAAGCTGGAAAGGAATACATGAATCTCAGAGACAAAGCTAATTCCCGATCTGCCCACTAGGAAAGCAACATGATGGGATGTTTTAACACTAGGTACGTTGCGATATGTAGCATTTAAGGGACCAATTAATTCCAAATCTCGCTTTAGTTGCTAATTCGTGCATGAATCAAAAGAACAATTTGAATTTACCAATAGAACAAATGATTCTCCGCACCTCTGTCGTCAACCCATGATGAATTGAATTGCAAATATTCGATGGTAGATTTGTTTGAGTTTCACTCATCACCCCAATTAATTGGTTGATACGACCGATGGGTTATTCCCCATGAAATCCTATTGAGCTATTGTAAACAAGATCATTCAGTGTGCAAAGGAGTTTAAGAGAATCCAGAAGAACAAGGCGAGAAATTCAAAATCTTTCAAACACCCTCCCCCCACCCCCACCCTGTGAGTATCAAAATATAAAGTTTAGCAAGCGTTACAGGTATGTACCAGTCTGGATTTTCTGTGTTTTCACTTCATATATATACGTTTTATCCAATGTCACTCTGTACGTCGGCCCTAAAGGATTATTTCGAGTGTAGTAATGATGCCTCCAAGGAATCCAAACACTAGGAAATCACCGAGAACGCTGAAGCTAAAGGAACCAGAGGTGGGAGAAGGCTCTTCCATAGTGGCCGCAAAACAATTAGAATTTACCCCAAGGCCGGAACCAGTCATCAGGAAAACCACCAATAAAGTTTTCACTCAACCTTCAACCTTTGGAGACATAGAGGCAAACACAGGGGGCAAGGAAGTACTCCCACATTGGGGAGAAATATTCAAGAAGATCAGCCGGGAGGAATTCTCGGAATATATCCTGCACAACGACCCCGACATGAGAAAGCTCGACGATGAAGTTTTTCCGAACATCCAACTCTCATACCTGCACATGGTAGCCAACAAAACTCCAGTATTCCCCTGCATAGAACTCCTGAAGTGGCTCATCGACTATACAGTCACACAAATTTGATCAATGATGACAATGGTGAGTGTGTCAGGGTTTTCTTCCCGGTGGAGGTGCAGGATTATTACAAGCTCAGAGACTCGAAAGAGAGGTTGAATACCGATTTATTCATCAACTTTTATGAACACCAAGACACTGGTTGGGTGATGGATTCATGGTGGAGAGAGGATAAAAAGTACACCAATCAGACCTCCGGATGGTACCAAACGACCAACTTAAGGGAGCCGTATATCTATCTAATGGCCCTGATCTGTGAGTTGTATAGGGAGAAATATTGTTATAGGTTTTCAGAGGCTTGTATGCCTCTATCTTACACTGTATCCATTTCTGGGAGAGGTTTTAACTGGGGTGCCATCATTTCAAAGAAAATGAGTATTTTCATTCAACAAGCTCATATGCCGAAGGAAGGAGAGACTCCATCCTTCTACATGGGTTTTTGTTTATTGGACGTCATCTTCTCCAGAAATGTCTTTGCTGGAATGAACTTGAGCTGGCATGTCTCAGAACTCCCGGTCCATGTATATTTTAGCATCTTATGGGAGAATAGGTACAAAAAATCCTACTCCCTCATCTATGATGAATTCATCACATGCATTCATTTTATCCTTTTCAAGAAAGAATGTCCAAGACTATCGGTTGCGACCAAAAAGTTAATATCTAAGGTCAGACACTGGTATCTGGATGAGCGCAATACCTATATCATAGTTTTTGGGGCCACAAGAGCACCCCATCTTTTACCTGTGCACATCCTCGAATGGCTTGTTGTGGGGGAAATTTTCTACCAGACCATATTGCAAGGCTACAACGCTACTCTGGTGAAAGATAAGAAGCGAGCATTTATACTGTATGGGTTCCATGTAGGTTTCTACCTAGTAAAAGACACCGCTCAAGCTAAACAAGAAGGACTGAGTCAATTAGCGTTCTGATTCCAGACCGACCATTTCCACAAGAACGACCCAAAAGGTCTAGTCCTGAAACATGCATCTCAAGTTTCATCCTGCTGGCCATATGCCCACGACAAGTTTGAAGATGGGGTCTTCACAAAAAATTACCAGGATTGGGATGAAGTGGTGGCAAGGATGGCCGACCCTAAGATGACTAGGTTCAAAACCATGAGCCTGGATGAACAGATGGTGATGATAGAGAAAATAGGTCAAGAGACCCTCAGGGCTAGGGAAGAAACGATAGCGACCGAAGTAACAGAAGCCCCTCAGATAATGGCCGAAGCAGCAAAGATCCCCCAAGCAACCCCAATACAAGGAAGAAGTTTCCCTATGACACATGATGCGTGGGAAAGAGGATTTTTCATGTTAGAACAAGTGCAACAGATGATTGATCAATTGCAGGATGATCCAGACATTGTAGAAAAGACAAGATCCCTAACCGATAACCCATATGGAAGCCAAGTGGGCCCAATCGAATCTGAATTTATAGACCTTGATGAAATTATCGGGATAGACGAACTTGAATTCGCAAAACCACTGGTTGGATCACGGACATGTGTTTCGACTCAGCTAGAGACCGTCAAGGCATCGCAGAGGACCGGTGCATCAAACCCCTTAAGTGATTTTATAAAGATACATGATGATGATGAAATCCTAGAAGTATCTCTTGGGACCCCTGTGCATATTGAAGAAGAAAAGAGACCTGAGAATACATCCTCTCCTATTCCCAATGTCCAAACCCAGGAGGTCCCACATAAAGAAAAGGAAGCTGAGAGTTTCCTAGACACTAAGATGCCCAATGCGCCAGAGACCCAAGAGGACAGTCCGAAGGACGAGCCGGGGTCGAAAAAGCCAAAGGAAGGAACGTTGCGACAGGAAATCGATGTCTCAACGGACGATGAAAAAGTAAGTATCAAGTCTATCCACGATGCCTCTATTTCAATCGGTACTCAAACCCCTGATGAGAGACAGACAAAAGCCGGACCTTCGGAGCACAACGAAGAAGTTCAAGAACCCAATATTGAAGAAGTATATACCACCGAGAGTCTGGGAAATACACTCACCTGGGGAGATCAACAAATCCAAAAACCTGTGGATGAAGTAGCCGACATACACACCATACCTTATGATAGGGAAAGGAAGGCTATTGTTCAGAGGACCACCAAGAAGAGAAGGATCACTTTAGATCGCTCCATCCTCATCATTACAGAGGAACATCTGATCAACACAGAACATGATAAGATGTCCAAACTCATTAGTGTAGGGATGGAAATCACAGATGCCATCCTAGACAGAGCTAAGAGAGATGAAAAGGAGTTGGCCGCCACCCTGAAAGAACTAGAAAATTTGCGCCATTTGGCTAAGTACTATCAGGACACCACACAGGCCACGGTGTACCTAAGGAGAGAATTCAAGGAGGCCTATAGCAAGTTCATAGATGAGAGACACCTATTCACTACAAGGATCACTGAGCACCGAGCTCCAGGAAGACACCCTCATGGCACTTGTGACATGCAAAGATATGGAGCGGTGGTACAAGAAAGTGCAGCAAGCTATAGAGAGAGTTGACTACATTGGTGCAGTCCAAAAGAGTCGAGATAAACAAGAACACAACATTCAGGTGTTGAACAAAATAAATCTTGATCGCATAAGGAAATCGATCGAGTATTGGGAAAAAATGACTCAGGAACCTCACCGAGAAATACAGGAGAAATGGTCAGGTGCGAGAAAAACTGGATCAAGATCAATCGGGTGATGAAAGACATTAGACTCCCCGAGTTCGACACACCCGATGAATTTGTTGACTTGCGTGACATAATCAAATCGCACACTGAGCAAGATTCATCATGGCCTGAAGAACTAGCAAAGGTGATAGACACAACGCCAGGTCAGGTGTGACCATTTATGGAACACCCGATCCGAGCTTGGGCTATGCTACAAAAGTTAAGTTCCAGTCTAGTCAAGTATCAGGCACATGCGGTAGAAATAAGAGATATTTACGCAACCTCAATGGAACAACATAGATTCTCATAAGCCAACACCTGGGAGGAGTTGTTCATCAATTGGTCGGAGTACGAGAAGAGTCACCCTTTTAAGTGATATCTTGAGATGACTATTAGAAAGACTCATAGGAGATAACACCACATGGCGAATTTTGTTTTACTTATTTTCACTTTAGCCATTATTTTTAGTTAATTTTATGTTATAAATAAGAGCATCAACCGATTAGTCAAGGGTCGATGGTTGTTGCAAGAAAATCTCATTTTTGGTTTTCTTAAGAACTATTTCAGAGATACCTTGAATTGAGAAGTCCTTCTGGACCAGAGACAAGTTCATGTTTTCATCAAATGCATGTATGATTGGATGTGGAGAAGAATTATTTCCTATCTTGTCTCATGAATAGATGTTGTAACAAGTAAGAGCTATTAAATCTGTTGTTAAGTTATCTGATGCAATGTTTTTACAGTTCTTTTGTTTAATGATAAAGATGAATCATTGTGTTATTATGTGATGGATGATTAGAGTTAAGTGAATTATTTTACTTGCCATTGTTTATCACATGCATGTTTTCTTCTGATAATTAGTATCTCAGTCAATAATTGGAATACTCACATGGTTAACTTATTAGTACTAGGCCTATGGTAGACGATTACTGTCTGCATTCTTAAGTAGCGAGTTATCCCAAGCTCAACCTCTTCTCCAGTAGTTAAACATGTTCCTATTTGTTACCTAGTTGGTTTATACTAGCTTCCATCTTATATCAATCCCACCTAAGAGAAAATACAAAAAGAGAAGGTCTGAACTGAAGGAGAAACTTTCATAAGAAAACGTAAATCCCTTCGATTAATTGGATGGATCACAAGATCTAGATAACCATTCCACTATTAAATGTTGTAGAGTATAATTGGGCCTCAGTGGTAGGTTTGGTTCTTGCTGTTGATTTAAAGGGATTTAGGTCCCATCAACACAACGTACCAACAAAACCCCGAATACCGGCCCTTTTGGAAACACCTGCGAAGCAGGTGAGGTCTCACCCGAGGTAGAAGAAGGGGGGGTTACAGGACGCATGTGTCTATAACCAAGCTGGGACACATATATGTGATAATAAACACTTCACACAATAGTATATTAATACTTAGAATTAACATGCATTAGTTCCTTAGCTTAATTAACACCGCAGGATTCAGTCAAATATAGATTGACGCAGTAATATATAACCTAAACACTTAACACTTAGCAATATAAGTTAGATCTAGCATCCATTCATCCTTAACACAAGTAAAGCACTAAGAAACAACAGATCTATCTATCGTACATAATAATCAAAGCACTGAGAATAATCATAACATAAACAACATATCATAAAGCAACCAAAGACACAAGATATACGTGGTTCACCCTAGTGTGGGGCTACATCCACCAACTGCTTCACCTTCTTTATTATTCGTCAATCTCTTACATTCAGTGACCCCTGTGCACTAAGCCACAGGGTCAAGATTCACACTAGATAGGATATCTATGCATTGAGCACCAGATCCTCCTTCCAAAACTAGGTCAAGGCACAGAGCCAACTTTTCTATTGAGAAAAAATCCTTAACACATATACATGCCTTTGCACAAATCAACTCAAACAACTTTCACTTAGCTCAAAACCCTTCCTACATTGTCCTTCACTTTCTAAAATACATTCTTCTTATTTATAGTTTTAAATCCCCTTACAATAAGGCCTAACATGGGAGAACCCATGCGTCAACATCCCATAAACCCTAGAGGACCCCTTACTGGGTCCACATAGCCCACAAAATCGGTGAGATCCGCAATCTCAGCTCCGCCAGGGCGCTCCATCTTCGACCAAAGTGTTGAATTCCAAAAGTGGGTCAACTTTGACTAAGGTTTCCTCAAAACTTTGTTGAGGGCCAACAATGAGGAACCACATGGCGTACCACCTACCTTTGGAAACAACATGATGAGAACTATTCATCCATGAGTATGTTACTTGCATTTACGCTGTCCTTCACATTCAAATTCCTCAAACAACTTCGGGTTCCACAACCACATCTTCGGGGATTCTTGTAGGCTTCATCAATTACACCCGTCTCTCAGACTTCTTCTAGGGATGACATCAATCAACTTACTGACAATCTCGCCATACAAATGACAACCGATTGTCCAACTATCAACCAACTATTCAACGATATTGTCCACATCTTTAGCTCTTCTATAATTCTCTAATTTTTGACTCGATCACATCTCTCTATCTTCTAGAATTCTCCAAGGGTTGACATCAATGAAAACCAACTATCCAACAGGTACTGGGACAAATAAACCTCGTTCTATCAAATCTTGATTGATTTTCTCAATTTCATTTTTATGGGGAAAGAAATGATGATAAGGGTGAACATTGGGAGGAAGACTACTCGATACTAGATGGATGGAATGATCATGGATGCCATAGGAAGGGGGAAGTACATGGGGAGTGTTAAAAATATCTTGGTGTTGGGAGAGTGTATATTGGAGGTCAGGGTGCATCGAGGGTGTCTCAATGGCTTGAATGGAATGGAGTTGGGAAATAATGCTAGAATGACCTTTTTTGAGTAAGTTTTCCATTCAGTGGGAACCGATGATCTCCGGTGAGCCTTTGTGATACCTTGGAACTTATACTGTTGTCCCTCTTGCTGGAATTGCATGGTTAGTTCCTTAAAATCCATGAGTATCGGGCTGTGAGTGTGTAACCATTCAACATTGAGCACAATATCACAACTTCCCATATCGATAGCAAACATATGAGATTTCAGGTGGTACTAACCAATTTGTAGGCACACATTTCCACAAATCCCACCACATTTCATGGAACCACCATTGGAAATCATGATTTTAAAATTGTTGACTACACAGATATAACAATTGATTTCTTGGGTGATGCAGTGATGAATAAAATTATAGATGTTGCCACTTTCAACTAGGATGATGAGTTTTCTATGCTTAATGTAGCCAATTAACTTGAGGGTTTGGGGAGAAGAGAATCCAGTGAGGGTGTGAAATAAAATCAATGGTTAAAATTCATGTGGATCATAGGGTTGAGTAAGATCATGTGCTTGGGGTTGCTCTTCAATAGGGGAAACATCAACATCCTCATCAAAAAAATATTCAGAAATGGCCATAATTTGTTTTTTGTTCTTTACACTTATGCCCCATAAAATATTTATCATCACAATTATAGAAAATATCCTTGAGTTGGAATTCAACCATTTCTGCCCAAGTTAATATCTAGATCTTGAGAGGAGTGTCTTAAGGGGAAATATTGGTGGGTCTAGGGAGAAGAATAAAATAGGGTTTTCTACTCTATGAAGAGACAACCTGTTGTGCCTCCTTGGCACTTTTAGTATGTTCCAATTATGTCTGGGGGTGAGCCATTAGGACATAGGATCATATTTCATCCTTTAGGCCATTGATAAAGAATTCCCTAAAGAAGGCATGTGTCATACTCTCCATTTTGAAAGCCAAGTGCTCAAAGGAGACTCTAAATTCTTCCAATGCGCGAGACTATTTCAACTTGGTCAAACGTCCCAAATGGTGTGTGTAAGTGTCAAAGAATTCATAAAACTCACCCACAAACTCTGTCCAAGAAACATACCCTTGGCATAATTTTTTACACCATTTCCACAGTTTCTAGTGTTCTAAATCCAGACAGAGGACACCATAACAAAGTTTGGCCAATTCATCAGTGATTCCATGCAAGGAGAAATAATGTTCCATTTGAGTGGCCTATCTCGTGGGATTCAAGACATCAAATTTGTTCACCTTGGCTCTGGGAATACAAAATTTGCAATGAAAGTGATTGGAATGAGGGTTTTGGAAATGGGAAGAGTCGACGTCTTCCTGATAGGAAGGATGTTAAGATGAGGAAGGGTTCATGGATCTACTCAACAATGTGTCAAGTGTGTCTTTGATAGAGGCATTTTGGTCCTTGAGAGTGGCAACAAAGGACTTGAGGGAGCTAATTTTGGAATTGATGTTTGAGATGTCCATCTTGTGTTGGGTTGTTGTCTGTGAGCAACGTAGTGAGTTATTGGTTGTAGGTGAGAGCCATTTGTGACTAGAAAAAAATGGGAATGTGGGTTCACACATGAAAAAGGGTTACATATGAGGGCTATGACTATAGACGAGGAAAAGAGAAGAAACCAATAGGATATGTGGAAAATAAGGGTGTTGGGAAGGGTGGGTGGGTCCATGGAAAAAAAGGATTACAAGTGATGGGTACCATGATAATCAGGGTGAAGAGAGGAATCTAATGGGATAGGTCTCAGATAAGGGTGCCAATGGGACCACTATACTGCAATGATGAAATTCCTATATTTTTAATAGGGAAAATTGTGTAGGAATTTCACAACTAAGATGCCAGAGGCAGGGTTAGGTGACAAAATGTCCCTTCTGTTCCTTTTCTATTCTGTTCCGTTCCCAAGGGTTAGGGTTTTTAGGGTTCCTACAGACAAGGGTTTTCCTTGTGCTATAGATTTCATATATACGTGTGTGCTTGAACAATAGTAATTGATGCAATATGTCAGGGCACCAAATAAGGAGGCTCGACTGTACCCTTAGCCATACAATCCAATTACCTAGGTACTAGAGAGTATCTTCCCGAGTGTTATTCTCAGTGTCACTATAGTAGTAAAGTGGCCTATTTGTTAATATAGAGACAATTTCAGGAGACCTAGGGGACTCTCGATATACCTGACCATACGCGGGAGTGATGGATGTGTATAGATTATGTCTAATGTAGTACTACTCAAATGGGTACCAATAGGGGCTACAGAGGTTTCCAACAAAGTGAAACATTTGTTTCGAGTAACCCCATGAAACAATATGTATTTCCTACTTGTAGTCTTTCCCAACCACAATTTTACCCACCAAATGAAAAATCTCTGTGCTTTAAATACGTTGGAAGTACATGTCTCTAACCTGAAAAAAATTTCCCACATTTTTCTGTAGAGGAAAGTGCTATGATACCACTTTTAAGGTACTAGATATATTACATTAAGTAGAAACATAAATATTGTAGCAAATACCAGTGGAAAATAAAAATATAGAGAATCAAAACACCAAAAATGATACCTTTATTGATAGAAATCCAAGTTCACTTTCCTCTTAGAGGGGACAACCTCTAGTAGAGAAAAAATATATTAAAATAATTCTCAAGATAAGACTTTCTCATGCCTTCTACTCCTATTTATACTAATTCTATCTTCTAAAGAACATTTTAGAAGAAGATGTTTCTAGAAGTGGAAACTTCTATTAAGTCTTCTCACATTAGACTTGTTCACATTATTAACTAGGCCTTATATATTAATGTTGGATTTTATTAGATGGAAAATATATTATTCTACCGATGTGAGGGGTTAGAGAGGCTAGGTCCCTAACACTGCCTTTGCTTAAGAATTAGTACAACATTGTTATAAAAATTTAATTTAATGCCCAATCAATTCCAAGTAGAGCTAGATAGGGGTCCAAACCATCCATAATATCGATTACTTCAAAATATAATTTTGTTTTAACCCCATCAATGTTAACTTCGACCTTCTCTAGTCTTCCAATGAGATAAATCCTTTACTGATTTGCAAGCTTGATTTGAATGGGAGACCACAGTAGGTTTGGTTTTCCCATCAACTCCCACAATTTCTTTGGAAAAAATGTTCACATTAGACCCCAGGTCCAACATGATCCCTTCCATATCATATTTTCATAATTTAGCTAACATTTATAGAGCTCTTCTAGTGCACTTTATCCCGTCGACATGGTGCACGTCTTGTTCCAATAGTAGGGCATATATAGAAGTCTCATTCTCACCTTCCTCATCCACCTCATCAACCTGTGTGTTAACTTATTGGTATTCATAGGGTCACCCAATACTTTCAAATAATTGATGCAAGACTTAACTTACCTTATTCTCCAAGTTAGTCTCTTGGTAAGCATTATGCCATGATTCATCATGTGCTATGCACGTAGGTATATCAACCCTGTGTCACAATTCCTTGTGTGTATGTATATCTTCCATGCATCAAAAATCCTCACACATAGGTAGATAAACCATGTGTCACAACTCCTTGCACATGTGTTCCTCTTCCATCACCTTTTTCACATTCTGCAAGAACTTCTTTTGTTGTGCAATGTCAAACTTGGAGAGGGCCTGCATTGATATCATGATTTTCCCCTATAACTACTATCTTGAGCACTCTCCTTTTTGCAGGTCATTTCTTGTGTGGATACCTCCTAAAGTTACCACCCGTACACTATCTTCTTCTTTCAGCTTCTGTTCTTCGGGCGACTCAGTAGTTACCATGTTGTAACACCCATTTTTTCCTTCCCATTTTTCCAATCACTCTAAGAGATTCTCTATGACATGGTCTACACTATGGAAATATCCACACAATGCATAGGGCTTGGTATAGAACTGTGTCAAGTGGCCTATCTTACCACAATTGAAACAAGTGGGCTATTTGCCTCCCCACCCACCATATCCTCTGCCTTTTCCTCTTCCATATCCTCCTCTCTGGCCTCCTAGGAAGAATTCTTCGTTGAATCCTCCATGGTTGAAGCCTCCATGGTATCCATCCTTATTCTCCACCTGGACCCAATAAGAATATGTATCACGATCCTCCATTAACTACAATGATTGACAATTGTTCACATTGTGCCCCATAGATTTGAAAAACTCACAGAATGGGGTAATATGCGTAGTCTTATAATAATTTTATAGAGTTGGGAAGTGGAGAGGTACCTGGACCCATTTCTTTCAAATTTCACACCATTACATCTACAACCGAGTAGGAAATGGGTTTGGTGTGCTCATCATCATGTAATTTCCTAGTGCATGACACCCATTCCAATGGTGACCTTTTGCACAACACAAGGTACATGAAACATTATCACGTCCCACTTTCCCCTTTTCCATGTATTGCAAATGCATGGTAAGGTTTGAAAATTAGGATTGTGACTTTGCCAGTCTTGTGGATGTCTCACCACCTCCTAACATAGAATCCAGTCACATTGTAATCTTTGGGGATTTCGACCGAGTCATCATTTTTATTTTGCGTGAGTGAGACCCAAATGTGAGGGAGGAGTCTGGAAATAAACCACTCTTTGTGATGGACATCGTGGATCTAAAAGGTCAATCTATTCAATAGGATCGTGAACCACTGGTCATAGTCCCACACGATTTATCCAACTTGTTGTGCAATCTCCTTGATCTCAGTTACACATTGTGACTCTAACTTAGGTTTATGGAATTCTCTAAGGAGATATCTCTTTATATCTATGAGGGAACTTTCCTATCCCACATGTGAAGTTACCTTGTTGGTGTAAATCTGCAACAAGGGTGACCAGATCTGGAAACTTTTTGGTTGTGTCAAAGTATAGACAAAAGTGGGTGAGAACACAAAAAAACCCTATTTCTCTAGTGATTAAATTCCTTTATATCTATGTTATTCATAAATAGAAAAGGCATGCAATATAAAAGTACCTGAATAACAAAAAGATGCAAAGAATCAAGATGATTTATAATACCCAAATAACCATAGTATAAATAAAAAACACTTGTGAAGAAACCGATGAAGACAAATGTCCCCTGGCAGCCTTTCTGTGGGAGGGTTCTTATTTTTCTTGGATGTGTGGCAACACTGGCTAGATTCTCCTCTTGGTTGAAAGTAGCTATGGTGAGATGGAGCTAAAAGGTCAGTGGAAATTTCAGTAGCATCTCTATACTCTCATGGGAAAATCAAGATGAAAATGGAATGAATATATTTATTTTATAGGAAAAATAGGGGTTATCCTTGATATGGTCAAAATAATAAAATATTATATTTTACCAAATCAATTTTAACCATTAATGCACATTTTTCCTTTAATTTAAATAAATAAATAGGGGAAAATGCATAAAAGGGGATTATTCATTTAATTAAATGAAATAACTTAGGAAAAATGGGTTTTCTTAAGTTATGCAAGGGAATAATGGTGGGAAAGTGTGTATGAAAAATGATACATGGAGTATAATGGTGGATATCTGTAATGTTTATCCTTTTGAGCTAGGTGTGAGAATAAATGGTGATAATAGATTCCCCCTAATCTGTGAGGTTAGGAGAAAATTGCATGAACGACATACATTATAGTTTTATTTTACTGGGATATGTGTCAATCAAAGAGGAGAAAAGATAACAAAATGAGAAGAATAAAATGCCCAACTGATGAATATGCCACATCAAACCACCTGTCAACAAAGGGTCATTAGGTGGGGAGTAATATGATCTCAATGGGATGAGGTAGGAATATCCATACTCATCGAGAATACTCATGACATCGATAGAGAGACTATAAATGAGTTTCAATTACAACATGATGCTAGCCATGCTATCCATACTATATCAACATGATAAATTTAGTCTCATATACAATATCTAGATGGGAAAATGTGAAGTATTTCCCAATTGTGATTGAAATGAGTACATAAGAATTGATGCCCCTTAATGCTGAAGGAAGGGGAAGGAAACAACCTAAGAATTCCTACTGAACAAGAGTGGGGCTCCCCAAATCTGTCATGAGCATACCAGAGGAAACATTATCACAGGGATTTGAGAATGATTGGATGGAGCCAAGAAAATATGAGGAACTCCATATGAGGCTAAATCATATATGGATGTAGGAATATCAATAATGTGAGGACATGAGATACAACCAAGTATAAGAGCAGCGGGGACTCTCTCATCATGGTCCAAAATCACCCATAGGTTGGGGGATATGTACCAAGGTACAATAGACTATCCCCTAGAACAAATGTGTTGAAGTCGATATGGGGAAATCCACTAGGGCCTAATGGTAAAGGAGTATCTATAGGCTCGATATCCAAAGAAAAACCTATGAAGCCATAAATATGAAAGAAAATGCTGAAACTGACACATACGAGGGGATACTTGTAGGAAAACCCTGTATTGAGGTCTAATACATCTCACACATTTTTTGGATGATGACATCAAGAACTGGGTCATTGAACTATCAAGTGTATGAATCTCAAATGTGTGAAAAGGGTAGGAATTCAGGCACATAAATACAACCAATGCACCAAGGATAAATATGGATCCAAGGAAAAAATCCTCTAATCCAAACCTTTAGAATACAAGTGTTGAAGTCAATAGAGGGAATTAGTGGAAGGAAAAGAGAGGTGGAATCAAGGATTCCCTTGTCCAGAGCATAAATGTAGGTCTAATATGGAAACAACTGAGGACATGCATAAGGAATGGTGGGTGATTGGGCATGATGTTGGTCGAATGCATTAGTGGGACAATTGCAAATGGGTAGTTGGGAGACATGTGAAGGGTACAACTGATGGAGGGGTGAATCATCACATATGCTATAAACAAGGGAAACATATGGATGCTTCCAGGCAGGAAAACGAGTGTGTGAGAAATACAATGTCGTTCAAAAATATGTTGAAAAACATAGTGGCCAAGTGGAATCATAGTGGAGGAAGCCACTCAATAGAGAGGGGATTCTTCCTAGGAGTGTCGATGGGGCAATCCAGGAAAAGGGGACAAGAAAGGGGGAATACCTAATAGGGATGCCAATGAGGCAGGCTAGGAGGAGTGAACCAAAGTGAAAAGTCTTCCTAATAATTCCAATGGGGCTAGCTAGGAGGAGATAACACAAGGTGGAAATTCTTCCTAGCAATTCCAATGGGGATGGCTAGGAAGAAATGACATGGGAAAATTCCTCCTAGCAATAATGATGGGGCAGGTCGGGAAGAAGTTATTGAAACCAAGAACATCCTCCTAGTGATGCTAATGGGGATGGACATGAGGAAAACAATCAACTCTGTCTAATGATGTCTGTGAGGCTAGTTAAACAGAGTGAGGACAAGAAAATACCGAAGAACAATGCCAATGGGGCTTGTTAAGAAGGGAGAGTCAAAAGATTGGTCCACACCTGTAATTTCCAAATGGGATGGTCATGATTGGATAACAAATAAATATTTGAATGTGTGTGAGAATTTTTCGTAGAAAGTCAATAAGGACTATGCCCCCTGATAATGCCGATGAGGATGATAAGGGAGATAACAAAAATGATTGTTGTTCACGATAATGTTGGTGGGGCTAGCTATAAAGGAAAAATAACCCAAGGAATCCCTCCTTAGGCTAGTCAAAAGGGAAACAAGACCAAGGGGTCCTCGTGATAATGTCCATGAGGCTGGTCAAGAGGAAACACAAGTGAGAAGAGACTGAACAATAAGAATTATTCAAATAATGCCAATGAAGTTGGTCTAGAGATATCCAAACAAAATGATGCCTCCTAAGAATGTCGATGGGGCTGGTCAATAGGTATCCTGAGACAAGTGAAACCTACTTGGGAATGTAGATGAGGCTGGCCAAGAAGGAGACACTCAAAAGGAGACCTCCTGAGAATTCCTATGAGGCTGGTAAGGATATATACAAACAAAAGGGGCCTTCCTAAGAAAGTCGATGAGGCTTGGTAGGAAGGCACCCCATTCACTGACGACTAGAATATGGGAATTCTCGAGGAGATGCCAATGGGGATGTTTGGGAGGGATCCCAACAAAATGGAACCTTATTGAGAATGCCAATTGACACCAACCTCCCCCCTTTCTTTCTCTCCTTCGAGGTTGATTCGACCTCCCGATCTAGGATCATTCAAGTCTTTGAGTCGAATGACTCATCGGGCTCCTGATGGAACCACCCTTTGACTTGACATAGACCCTTTTTCACTTCCTCAACACCTGCGATGTGGCACCTGCATACCCTCTCCTTGCGCTTTCAACTCTTACGCCAACAGTTCTATCTCTCAATGCTAGGCTCCATTCTTGATGTGACCATGAACTGTAACCGTGGGCCGACTCCCTTCGCAACCCTGCACTTCGGGACTTTTGCGAACTGGTTTCTCCTTTTCCCGATCTCCGAATCAACGAATTCTCTGGGACCTGATCTACGGTCCATGTTCCTCCTTTGATCAATGACCACGATCAACTCATGAGTTTGGATGTTGCAAGTCCTTATTTCTCACGATTCTGCTTTCTTTGAATTTGAATCAGCGAAATGCCGATCTCAACTCCACGTGTCCCCCTCAACGGACAGCTAAGATTTCTTCAGCTCTCAACTCCTTAGGATTTCTTCTCAGTTATTCTCTGAAGTTCCTTCTTTGAGATACGTGACTCCCTGCCACATGTATTCTAGATCCAACGGCCTGGATTTACTTCACCCTTCATGACTTCGTGAAGACTCTTGCTTTCCTTCTGCAATTCTTTCGAAGATCCTACTCTCAAACTTCTCGATATTCTGCCACCTGTCTTCCTCTCGAACCTGGATTAATTCTCCATCTTTAAGACTTCGGCAAGTACTTGACTCCTTTTCACACTTAGCACAATTTCTCCTTTTCGAGACTTAGTCTATCCTCAAAAATTCTTTATGCACTCCTTGGAGAAATCTGTGCAACTCTCTTGCGACTTGACTTGGCTTGAAAACCTTCCTTTGTTCACGTTCCTTGTGCCCTCTTGGTAGCTCGTCGCTCTTCCTCCTAATATTTGTAATATGAACTTATAGTTTCTGGGTGCATTGCTTTTGCTCGGCCAAGCTTGTCGACGACTTCTCTCTCGACCTTATGGAAAGGTTTTAGACATATCCTTTCTCTATCGATGCACTTCTTGCAAAGCCTTCCTTCACCAGAATGTTTAGTAATTCTGGGATTCTCCAACACTTTCAATAGTGTTTCTTCTGTGCATGCTCAAACAAGCTTGATGCCCTCGTGGTAGAGTATTCAAGAGTGTTCAGTAACTATGGAATGTGTCTCCTCCCACACAATATTTCCTTCCAAGGTACCTAACCGCCTTGAAATTTCTCTCCGAGTCTGTGAACTAATCTGGGGTTCCCTCTTGGTATCTTCTCTTTTGAATCCGCTGAGTTCAGATACACACTCCTTGCATCGGCTCATAGAGTATCCTTTCTCTGTCTCTCACTCCTTGCACTTATCCTAGAGAACCAGACTTAACTCAACACACTCTCAGGTAGAAAACTATATCTCTATACCTGCAGACGATTTCTAACATTAATCTACAATTGAAAGGCATGTAAAATACATTCACAACACTCATCCATTTAACAAAAATGTAAAACATGAAAAGCTATCATTTTTCTATTAATGGTGGAATGCCAAATTACAGTGGTGAAGTCCGAGCTACAATCGAGTCTCATCTCTTTGAATTTTTTCTTCTTGACCAGTCTAACCTACTCAACATGGTTAACCTGCCTGACCTTCTACCTCCTAATAGATCCAACCTCTACTTTTCTTATAATACAAATATTTATACAAGAGGGGCTCTATGAGCTTCCCTCGCAAGATACATTAGTGGTGTCAAATCACCATTCAAACACCCATCTACTAGACAGATTGAAATGATGGAAATCTACTCCAAATCGGACGCAGATCCCTTCTGTTGTTAGCCTATTAATGGCGACCTTATCTCCAGCTTGTACGAAAGCACAATTTGGCTCTCCCATATTGTCTTCAATTAATGCCTGGATCACGCCTTGGATTCTCAAGGAAAAATGAGAGAACAATTCCTCTCCTTCCTTGAATGCGCACCATGTGTGTTCGATCAGTTGACACATGCTGAGGTGGAGTGATTCTCCTGCATCATACTCCACAGTGTAAAAATTCATGAGCTCCTACTCATGAGATCTCCAACATGGCTAAAATCCACCTGGATCCCAAACTCTCTCTTGTAGTTGTCTCTCGACTTCTTTTCTCCACTATTGCTGCTCCTACATCATCCCCACTGCTCGTGCAGGTGTCCTTTCATCTAGATTCTTCTCGCTGACTGCTCCTTCTGCTGAATCCAACATCAACTTTCTTATCTCCTCGATCACCTCTTCCAGCTGCTCCATCGATTGGTTCTTCTATTGCAGACTAGCTCGTTGCACTTCTTCCTTGTCAATGGGAAAATCATGCTGACTCCCCAAGACATATTCCCCCTTTGTGACCTTGGCTTGCCACTCTGCTGCAGTATCCACTCCTGTAGGCTTCTTGTCACTGGGCCTCTGCTCAACTAGCACTTCTCCTGACAGTTTGACTCCTGTCAGTCCTTCCATTGGCTCCGTTCCATCTTCTTCAAACTGCAACTCATGCTGGTGTGTCTCCTCTAGCATGACTATCTCATGGTAGTAACCTTCTAGCTCCAGACTGTCTAACCAGTCCTCCAGTTCCTTCAAATCCAATTCCCACTGAGTAAGCAACTCAACTAGGTGCTCCTCTTCTGTCGGGACAAACTTCAATATTTGTTCCTTCTCCTCCATGATAGTCTCTGTTGGCTGTCTTTCTGTCGCATACGTAACATCTGCGCTAGCCTTTCCTTGGTCGCTTGGTAGGAATATCTCAACTCCCCCAATGATCAGAACGTCCCTTTGATCCTTCTCCTCTACGATGAAAGTTTTTAACTTCTCATCGTCTTCATTCACGCGGATTACAGTTCCACATGAATCTTCTTCTAGGTGAGGTTTTTCTTTTGCCTCCTCTTCATCTGTCAACATCCCTTGACATGAATTCTTGGATGAGCTCACCTCTTCTCCCTTTCCCACCTGGAAATATGGGATGTCTTTTCTTCTCACCTGGAAGATTATGAGATCCATTGATTCCTCCTCATTTCCCACATGGAAATATGTGGGACTCTTGCCAGATCTCTTTCTCTTATGACTAAGGTCTTCAGCTCGCCTTAGCCATAATTTTAACATCTCTTGCCGCCTTATGGACAACAACTTCTGAACAGGACATCTAGTTGTTCTCTTCAAATTCCATTTGTACCTCCAGTGTACCTTTGACTCCCGATTCATCTTGAATGCTAGCCCCTCCATCCGCACTCGAATTTCATTAAGCTCCTTATCCACCTACGCTTGGCTCTTCTGCAAGTGGACTCCTTCTCAGCCCTGCTTGTGACCTTCAACGAAAATATTTCTTTGTCTACAACCCACCTGGATGCTCATCATTTTTCACACACCTTGCAACAGTTTCAACAGAGCATAACACCTTGTCCCCCTAGCCTACATAAATCAATTCTACACCATCTCCTTTGTCTTCTTCCCTCTACTTGAGAGAAATCAATCTCTAATACCACTATGATGCCAACATTTCCCCTTCCTTTCTCTCCTTCGGGGTTGTCTCGACCTCCGGGTCTAGGATTGTTCAAGTCTTCGAGGTGAATGATTTGTCAGGCTCCTGATGGAACCATCCTTTGACTTGACACAGACCCTCTTTCACTTTATCGACACCCGTGATGTGGCACCTGCAGACCCTCTCCTTATGCTTTCAAATATTACTCCAACGGTGCTAGCTCTCAATGTTAGGATCCCTTGTTTATGTGACCACAGACTATAACCGTGGGACGACTCCCTTCACAACCCCGCACTTCGGGACTTTCATGATATGCTTTCTCCTTTTCCCGATCTCCAAATCGATGAATTCTCTGGGACCCGATCTACGGTCCACGTTCCTCCTTTGATCAACGGCTATGATCAAATTGCGAGTTTGGATGTCGCGAGTCCTTACTTCTCACAATTCTTCTTTCTCTGACTTTGAATAAACAAAATGTCGATCTCAACGCCACATGTCCCCCTCAATGGACGACTAAGATTTCTTCGGCTTTCAGCTCCTTGAGACTTCTTCTCGATTCTTCTACGAAGTTCCTGCTTCGAGATATGCAACTCCCTACCACGTATATTCTAGATCCAATGACCCAGATTTACTTCTCCCTTCACGACTTCACGAAGACTCTTGTTTGCCTTCCACAATTCTTCTGAAGCTCCTACTCTCGAACTTCTCGATATTCTACCACCTATCTTCTTCTCGACTCTAAATGACTTCTCCATCTTCGGGACTTCGGGAAGTACTCGAATCCTTTGTACACTTAGCACAATTTCTCCTTTTCTAGACTTAGGATTTCCTCAAAACTTCTTTCTGCATTCCTTGCAAAAATCTATGCAACTCTCCTGTGACTTGACTCAGCTTGAAAACCTTCCTTTGTTCACATTCCTTTGTGAACTTCCTTGTGCCCTCCTGATAGCTCGTCACTCTTCTTCCTGATCTTTGTAAGATGAAATTATAATTTTTGGGCGCACTCCTTGTGCTCAGCTAATCTTCTCAACGACTTCTCTCTCGGCCTTATGGAAAGGTTTTAGACATCTCCTTTCCATGTCAATGCACTTCTTGCAAAGCCTTCCTTCACCAGAATGTTCAATAATTTTGGGATTCTCCAACACTTTCAGCAGTGTTTCTTCTATTCATTCTCACACAAGCTCGATGCCCTTCTGGAAGAGTATTCCAGAGTGTTTAGTAACTTTGGACTGTGTCTCCTCCCGCACAATATTTCCTTCCAAGGTACCTAACCAAATTGAAATTTCTCTCCAAGTATATGAACTAATCTTGGGTGCCCTCCTAGAAGATTTTATTCTAACTCTGCTAAGTTTAGATACACACTCCTTGTGTTGGCTCACAGAGTATCCTTTCTCTATCACACACTCCTTGCACTTAGCCTAGAGAACCATACTTAACTCAACACACTCTCAGGTAGAAAACTGTATTTCTATCCGTGCAGACGATTTCTAACATTCATCTACAATTCAAAGGCATGTAAAAGACTTTCACAACACTCATCCATTGAACAAAAATGTAAAAAAAGAAAAACTATCATTTTTCTATTAATGGTGGAATGCCAAATTACAGTGGTGGAGTCCGAGCTACAATTGAGTCTCAACTCTCTAAATTTTCTCTTCTTGACCAGTCTAACCTACTCAACATGGTCAACCTGCCTGACCTTCTACCTCCTAACAGATCCAACCTCTACTTTTCTTACAATACAAAGATTTATAGAAGAGAGGCTCTATGAGATTCCCTTACAAGCTACATTAGTGGTGTCAAATCACCATTCAAACACCCATCTACTGAACAGATTGAAATGATGGAAATTTTCTCCAAATGGCACATGCTGAGGTGGAGTGATGCTCCTACGTCACCAATGGGGATGGTTGGGAAGGAACCAAACAAAGGGAAGACACAACCCCCCAACTAATAATGCATATGAATCTTATTAGAAGGGGAGGATGATGGGAATCCTATCTAAGAATGCTAATGAGGCTAGCTATATGGGGGAGAAAAAAAGGCCACCCCTCCTCACAATGGCAATGGGGTTGCGAATAGGTGACTATAAGACAAACCCTCCTAAGAGTTTCAATGGGGTTGGATAGAAGAGGATAAGGAAGGGATATTTTCCAAGAATTCCAATGGGGCGGGTCAAGAATAATCCCTCTAAGAGAAAAAACCTCCTAGTAATTCCAATGGGTATGACTAGAAGGAGAAGGAAAAAGATGCCCCTAGCTGAGGGGATCATGGATATGCAAAGAGAATGACCCTAGATAGGGACAAACAATGGTAAGGCATATACAATAATGATTACTTGTGAGGAACTCTTGTCTCAATGGTCAACAATAACAAAAACACAATGATAGTTAAGTAATGTGACCAATTGAAAGATAATTCAAGAAAATAGAAAAACAAATGTGGGAGTCTAGGGGGTATGGTCTTCTATAGGATGAGAAGAAATGCACGTGTCTCAACCATGGTATGGATACTAACTGGACTCCCTACCCCTAGGGGGATGAAACAACATGGGCACAAAAATGAAATTGGGGTTACTATTCTAGGGTGCCCATGTGGGGAAGGATCTATCACTGAGTAGATGGAAAATGAAAAATATGGAGGGATGATCCATCTACCCAAGTGAAGGGGTCCTATAGGAAATTTGTGTGAATGACATGCAAATGCAACAAACAAAAGGGAGATAAAGCTATGCTAAATGCTGAGGAAATCAAGGCCTAGTGAAGACCCATATCCATGGATAAAAGTGATTATCCATGGGGAGTCCTTGTTCATTAGTCAACATCAATGAAAACAATATGGTGTTCAAGTGATGTAAACCATTGAACAAGAATTTAGTGGAAAATTATGATCTTTGAATCTTCTAGGAAAAATGGCTTCCTAATGAAGTATAAAAGAAAGAAATATGAAAAATGGCTTAGAAAGATGATTCCAATGACATAGATGGTGCATCAATCAGAATTGGGATGAGGGGAAGAACTACCAGGAGAAGGTCCTAGAGTTACCCCTCCCACTAGGTCAATAATGGGGACCTAGTGGTAAGTGGGCATGATGCCCCCTTCTCCTTGCCATGGGAACAAGAAACATGGTTCACATATGTTGCATCCAAAAAGGTGGATGAGAGACTAGTGGACAAAGGTGCCACCAAACTTGAGACTAGAGATACATGAGGCGAGCAGTGAGTGCTCTAATATAAATTTGTACAGAACAAGAGGTTCTCAAACAAATTCGATCCCATGTAATGTGATAGATAGAGAGTTTGCATGGAATTCTCACTAGTATGCACTTCAAGGGGACCAATCTCAATGGTGGGTTGAGAATTGTTCATAGGTGTTGGATCTGTCTGATGAATAGAATCCAACTAGTGCAAGTTCTCAAGAGAAAACTGGGGTATACAAGGACAATTATGAGAATAATGGCCATAACTGTCGCACAAATCATAAGCATGATTGACACACAAGGAATTAATATTCTTGGTCAAAGACTCAAGAGGAGAGACTTGTACAATGGGTATGGAGGAATCAAGTTCTAAGTCTTTGACATTATATAGTTCCTTAAGCTCAGGTATCCTTGGACAATTGAAGTTATTGTTGCCAATGATATTGCATATGACACATGGTGGTATGGGCCTAGATGCAATGGTGTGTGTGGCCATGGCTTGTTTGGAAGAGTTGGTTCTCCCTTTGACTTTGACCTTTCCCCCCTTGTTAACTCCTTTTCATTTTGGAATTGGTGGAGGTGGAGCCTGCATAGGTCGAGATGGGGCTTGTGAAGGTTGAGGTGCAGGTTGTGTAGGTGTTTGGGGAACACTAGTGTGCATAGGTATAGGTTTCACAAGGTTCAAAGACAAATATGGTCTAGTCCTAGAGCTCGAAACTGAAGTGGGAGGTGGATCCAAATATGACACTGGAATCCCAAGGGTAAGGTTAGGTAGGGATAAGGTAGCCATAACTAGGGTATTGAAAATCCTAGGAGGAGGGAACAAGAAGGGTACCTGGCTGAAAGAATAGTGTGGATGCGGTTGCGACGTGCCTAGTGGAGGCATAGAGGATGTAGGTGTGGAAGTTGGTCTAGTAGAGGGTTGTGGGTTGGAAACCTCTGGTCCATGGCTAGAAGACACCATGCAAACATGAGAATAACTAGGGACAATCATTTCTTGAGGTGGTCCGTAGTATGCACCCAACAAACTAGAGTCTTTACAAACTTGTTGAGGCCTTAACAGATCCCCTTAATTGTTACAAAAATAAGGGGCCCCCTTTTGAATTTTGAAAAGCATGCTTTCATTTGCATTTTTCCTACTAAATTAGGAATAAACAATTTGATGGTTTCCATTCTTTGGTATTTAGTTTTCCACACTGTCGATTCTTTGGCTTAACTTTCATGAGATGAGGATTTGGAGATTTGTGGTATTTGCGCCGTTTAAATATTTTTCTCCATGCTTATTCAACATTGCTTGGATGATCATCCCTTGACTTGCGCAAATTAGATTATCTTGATGATTTGAAGGTCTCGCTATATTTCCATCTTCAATGCATATAAGCAAATTAGTTGATAATTTTGGCAGATTGAAATAATTAAATTATATGTCAAATTTTAAGAAACTCAATCTATGCCTTAAAATAATACATGTAAAATAGTAGAAGCAAGCCGACAATTTTTGAATTTGCATAAATATTTATTTTTTACGAGTCTTAAACTTTCAATTAAAATTATGCATTTTTTATAATCTTCTTCTCTTTGACTAAATAATATCAATTCAATTAAGGGCTTCTTGGATTCATTTATTTTTCTCCTTAAAAAAATGTATATCAAACTGTGTTGGCGAGCAGATAGTTTTCAATTCAATCTAGACATCAATTTTTACAAAGCCTTTGCTTTAGTAAAAAATGATTTTCAACCATTTTGCTTTTTCACAAATGCGTTGCAATTGAGGAAAACGTTTTATGGCAATAATTTTACACATGATTACTGGATTTGTTTCCTTTTTTACACATAATCACTGGATTTGTTTCCTTCTTCTCAAACGATAGTAGTATTGGTTGTGTTCCTTTTGGTGATAGAACAAGATGACCTGCTTTTGGCCAAGTGAATCTAAGATTACTTGATTACACTTCTATGTTTGCTTGAAATTTGTTGAGTCATCTCCCATATTCTTCATTAGTTATGGAAATGTTGTACCATATTCTTTTTCATGTTTCAATAAAAAAAACTAGTAAATTCAACAAACATGTATTTATATGTTTAGAATTATGACAATTTAGCTCCTCAAGATTTGCATATATTTGGGTTTTGAATGCTTTAACTATTCTCATAGTTAGTTTCATTTCTAAGAGTTTATTTTTACTTCCTTTGGATGAGCATTAAAATTATAATTTCATTTATGACGCTATGTGAACGATATGAAAAAACTATTAGATTCTCTTCCTCCAATGTTTCATTTCCACATTTTGGGAATCGATAATTAATTTATTTAGTGTTTATTAAGAGAAAGGTTTTTGGTTTTAATCAAAAAGAAAAAATAAACATATATAAATAAAAAAATAAAAAAATTAAAAGCATATATAGCAGTTTGATTTTCCTCATTTAATAATAAAATGTTTTTCTTGACGTGCAGGTCTGTAGAGAATTTGTATGTGTCATTGGAAGACAACGCGCCAGCTTGTATGGGGAAGAAGGAGCACCGCCAATGCAATTTATCTTGATACTATACAACCATAGGAGGTTGCTTAGATAAAAGGTCGTGGGCACAATGACTGTGTAGCATGTATCTTTCGATGAGATTCCTACATGAACAATCCTTGGTGTCCTCAATGAGGCATACAATGAACAAGATGATTACCGATACAAAGATGAGATTAATAAGGAATACTATGGTACATCAAATTCTTGACCCGAGAATCAAAGTTGGGGTTATTTTGGCTATGTGAGAGAAGGTCGTAAAGAAGCTAGACCGACAATAGCTCGTCAAGGCCATGGAATTAATCATGAGGCAGGTATTTCATTGGCAAGGGAAAGTAGAGGAAAAAAAGTATCAAGAGATACGGGTGGAATATCATCTTCGCATGCTGCTGCAACAAAGCATCGAAAAGGGTGAGTAATATCTAGCCTGCTATGCAGCATGTTGCACAAAAAATGGCGAGCAATATATGTAAGACCAGTTTCACGCGCTGCTGCAACAAATCACCAGAAAGGGTGAGCAATATCTAGCCTGCTACGCAACATGTTGCACCAAAAACAACGATCAATATCTGTAAGACTAGCCTCACACATTGCTGCAACAAAGCACCAGAAAGGGTGATCTGTTAGGTAGCGGAAGCAAAACAAAGCATAAACTAGCAAGATAAAAATGATAATAGTAATCACACAATTGACACAATGATTTATATGGAAACCCAAAATGGGAAAAAACCACGGGCAATGATATTCGGTATTCTTATTATTCAAGGGAGAATTACAATATCCAACTCAGGCATACAACCATCCTCTCTTCACACACACTTTGCTCTCTACACACATTGCACTCTCACCTCTATGGGTATGCTCGTATATATAACATCTCTCAAACAGTTAGACTAACTGATTATAATTAGATCCACCAATTACACAATATGTTCACAAAAGAGTGCATGCATGCGCATTCCTAACATCGCTGCATGCATGTGCATGTGACCGCATGGGAATTTCGTTGGCATGTTTCCAACAATCTCCACCTTGACAACAATTTACCTGATATATCATAACCTTAATTAATTCATTACCTTTTCTGCAAGCCAAGAGAAGCCAAACACCATCACAACTTTGCAACTTCTCTAACAATACCGTTACCTGAACATGCCTGCACGATTCAATCCACTATGGACCATTATGTCTCCATCAGTAACCTGTCTAATAAACCGATGCACTTGTCCAAGCTCATGAATCATAACCACATAACAAATCACTGCAAACACTATAGGTGATACTTGTGCTTCTGTGTTTGAAGCACCCATTTCCATGCTCTTCACCTGGTTTTTCTATGTGTCTACTGACAACACCAACTGCATGTGAAACACTGACCATTTCCCCATCGCAATCATCAAACTTCATACTAGCATATAATACTTTAGACATATAACCCTTTTCTTCTTCATCAGTTAGAACATAAACCTGGAGAAAACTTACAATGGAATGTCAAAGGGATTTTACCGATTTCACATTATTCATACCGAATTTCTTGAGTATATTCACCACATACTTCTATTGTGATAACCAAGATTACCATCCTTCATGTCTCTGTGTATTTCCATGCCCAAGATTTATTTTGCTGCTCCCAGATCCTTCATAACAAACGTCCTAACCAACTGAACCAACCTGTTGACCTCAACCATGCTTGTGCTTGCAACAAGCATAACATATAACACCAAGACAATGAATATACCATAAACACAATGGTTATACTCACTTCTTGTAAACTTTGGCTCACCATGAATGAATCAAACATCTTGTACCATTTTCCTGGCATGCTTCAGGCCATACAATGATTCTTGAATTTGCAAACAAATCTTCTATTGCGATTATGAACTAACCATTCTAGTTGTTATAATTACACCCCCTTACCCAAAAAACTCCATGTAAAACAATTTTAACATCTAGATGTACTAACACAACTAGTGCTAACACAACATGAATAAAAAAATGCTTTTAACAACTGGTGAAAAACTTTCATGGAAATCAATACCTTCCAAATACCCTTCTACTACCAGTGATGCTTTGAACCTTTCATGTTTTACTATGTTTGATTTTATAAAAGGAGATTCATCAAACACTGCATCTCTGTCCATGATGATTCTACGGGTAGTAGGATCCCACAGTCTGCATCCCTTAACATCATCACCATATAAAAAATCTACCTATTTGATCTGGGTCCTACTTAGAATGCTGATAAAAAACATAAGCATCACAACTGAATAAATTCACATTTGAGTAATTACCAGATGACCTGTTCATACCTCTTCCGAAATATTCTAGTCTTTTGCAACCGATGGTGACCGAGTTACCATATAGCACAACTGCTTTTGTCCACAACTATTGCTACAACTTGACATTACTAAACATGCCTATTCGATCCCGATTTCCTTGCAATACTTTCCAAGTTCCATGGATATGAACTTACCTTCATCATATATTCTCAAACACTTGATTGACTTGTCAACACATCATCCTTTCTATAGACCCACCTTTCTAACCCGGACACACTGCTCCACCTCGAACTTTGCATTCGAACTACTTTGACTAAATCCAACCAAATCGACCAAGTAAGCCTTCATCGCTTACCTCCAGGCCCATTTATAATGAAGTTCACCAAACATTTTATAGGCTTCATTACATGCAATCCATGGACACAATATCACGAGATACCCAAAAAACATGGACCCGAAAAACCACCTGATTTGACCTAAAAACCCGATTTAACTCATTAACTCTTTCATTGAGTAAAGGTTAACCCAACATACATGCCCTCCCACATATTCAATCTACCCAAATATACCTAAATCTACCTGATAAACTAGGGGTATGCATGCCTATCTAGGTCTTACATACATATGCCCATTTACATGCAATCAATAATTTTTACAACTCCAAAGTAAATACATTTTTTTATTTTCTATTATTTCACGGTGACTCAACCATCACCGCCCTGCACCTTCTATGTGAACACAGGTGGTGAGACACAACAGACAAAAAAAACTTCATCAACCATACCTATAGATGAATTTGCTTATTTTTTGGAGTCCCCTTTGAATGCTTGTTGTCTTTTCCTACAATCCTTCTTGAGATCCCCAGATTTTCCACAAAACCAATATTTTATCTTACCCTTACTGTCTTTTGACTTAGACTTGGTTGTACCTTTCTGATCTTGACCTCCTTTTATAGATCGACCTTTGACCACCATTGTTTCTGCTATTGAGGTTTCCTTATTGTATCTTCTTCTCATTTCCTCAGACAACAGAGCTCTCACAACAATGTCATAATAAATGACATATGTTGAGCTAAATCACATAGTTGTGCTCAGATTATCCCAAGACTCGAAAAATGAACATAGTAGCATAACTACCTTGTCCTCATCTTTGTAATTTACTTCCATACTAGATAATTGACAAATCAAAGTATTGAAAACATTCAAGTGATCAACAATTTTCGTACCTTCTTTCATCTGCAAGTTGTACAACTATCTCTTCAAGAAGGTTTTGTTCGTCAAGGACTTTGTCATATACATACTCTCCATTTTGTTCCACAAACCTGTTGTTGTCTCCTCTTCAACGATGTTAAACAACACTTCATCTGCCAGACACAAACAAATGGTACCGAGGGCTCTTGCATCTAGATCTTCCCAATCCTCGTCTGTCATGCTTGCTGGTTTCTTTATCTTTCCAGCCAATGCTTTTTGCAATCCTTGTTGCACAAGCAGATTTCGAATCTTGAGCTTCCATAGCGCAAAGCTATTCTTGCCACTGAATTTTTCCACCTCAAACTTAGAACTCTGCACTTTCGCCATTAGCAGAAAAATCCAAAAGCCCTTTTTAATGAATAAAGGTTACACGCCCTCCACCCACTTATGCCTTAAAAACACTCCTTTAAGCACACAATATAATAATAATAGTCACATATTTCATACAACGCGTGCATGACCTCAACTTTATTAAATTTATTCTCCACAAATTTCATACCATGCGGAAAGAATTTAATTCAACGTTTTTAGATCGACGCTCCTGTGGTGCTTGAATGGGAGCGCTATTTTTTAGAGATCAGATCTCCTTGAGTGTGGATGGGGGAGCGCCGTTTTTCTAGCGCTCTGTGGTGCACAAACCAGGCATGTTGATTCAGGATAAATTCTTATTTGTAACGTGTGAGAGCGTCGATGCGCCTCTAACAATGCCTAGAAGCGCCAATGACCTGGAATTCACTCAATCACACCCTCTGGTTCTCAGAAAGTATCTGGGATTTTCATTACTTCGGTCTACTTGTCCTTACGTGCCAAAAACACGTCTAAAGGTTCTTGCACTCACAGGAAACCTGGACACAATTCGTCTTGGCTCACTTGCGACACCTACTCAACCTGCTATGATACCACTTGTTAGGCAACGGAAACAAAACATAACATAAAACCAGAGCATAAACTAGCAAGATAAAACTGAGAACAACAATCACACAATTGACACAGTGATTTATGTGGAAACCCAAAATGGGAAAAAACCATGGGCAATGATATTCGGTATTCTTATTATTCAAGGGAGAATTACAATAGTCAATCTCAGGCATACAACCATTCTCTCCTCATACACACTCTACTCTCTACACACATTGCACTCTCACCTCTATGGGTATGCTCGTATATATAGCATCTCTCAAACAGTTAGACTAATTGATTATAATTAGATCCACCAATTACACAATCTGTTCAAAAAAGAGTGCATGCATGCTCATTCCTAACATAGCTGCATGCATGTGGATGTGACCGCATGGGAAATTCGTTGGCATGTTTCCAACACGAGCAATATCCAGCCTGCTACCCAACATGTTGCACCAAAAACGACAAGCAATATCCAACCTACTACTTAGCATTGAACACTACGGCAGATGGATTACAAGCCGTCATATCGGAAAACAATTTAGATCCGACTATACTTAATCCACCCTCCCCACCATTCAATGCTGCTTAGCAGGCAGAATATTGGGAGCTGAAACACTTAAAGATTGTACAAAATTAGGGTTCTGATCTTGTACGGATTCAATAGGTGATCAAGCCTTGTGGCAGCCGAAACACTTAAAGATTGTACGAATTTACGGTTCTGATCCTGTACGGATTCAATAGATGATCAAGCCGTGTGGACGTGCCATGAGTTGGAAGTCTTGTTGTTGTACATAAAGGAAGAAAAGCATGAGGATATGGAGAAGCCCACCAGGCCACCTGGGTACCGGGACGGTTTTCTTCCAAACTTTGATCAAGAAAAATATGGTAAAAATCACATGACCATGCTGCATGTGGAAAGGCACCAAACATATTATAAAGAAGATACAAAATCTGAGGAATGGCGCCACGAAATTGCTGGCTACTAGGACTTCTATATTGGATGGAACAGTCCATCCTTTGACCAGTTATGTATTAACTATGCAAAGTTCTTATTCAATAACCAATCTACATTGAGGCAATTTTTTTGAAGAAAATGGGAATGGAGGTCCTTCAAATTCAAAGTTAGTAGCTGCAACAATGCGAATAATGTCTGCACTTCGAATCAATCTGGATGGGCAATCGAAGCAGTATAAAGATCCTGCACTGACACAGTTTTTTTTTCTCATTAACAATATTCACTACATCGTTAGATCTTTACGAAGGTCAGAAACAGAAGATATACTGGGGGATGATTGGGTACAAAGGCATCATCGAACAGTAGAGCAGCATGCAAATCACCTAATCCTCTGCGCCACCGGTCCAACGTGTCTTAACACCACCGGACCACCGGGATGGAAATGATTAAATGAAAATATTGAGAGGCCCGATCTACCCCAAATCACGCTGGAAGTCAACCAAAAATAGAGAACGCCACTAAATTTGCAAATTAAAACTCCATGAGACCAGGAAGAAAAACGATGCTAAATAATGAGTTGGCAGTGGACTGTCATGATGAGTTCATTGTTAAGAAAACTACCAGAACGTTGTTGAAGGAGAATCCATAGCAGCGAGATTTTCTTACCTTTTTATTTACACAATAATTTTGTTTCAACGATTTTATTATTAGTTTTTGTTATTTAATTTTTGACTTTTGGTGCGCTGATATTGTGGGCATGTAGTGTGGCTTGTAAGTGTTTTTCACGGCCATTGAGCTCAAAAAGCTTCATTTATGGAAAAGGGCATTTTTTTGGTCTCTCTTGACCTCTTTGTTAAACCTTGAGACCCATTCTTGGTTTACAATTAACATGGTCATGGTGCCCATATCCCAACTTGGAGGTGATTGATACCATAAAGAGGGCATATGTCATGGTTCAAGGACTTTTCCATGGCTCTTGACCCTAAATGTCAAGGTATATGAGAGATCTTAGCTCCCTCCTCCATCTATGTTCAAGGACCTGAGACCCATCCATGATTCCCAAGATCTCGTAATGGCAACCATATTCAACTCATATGCCAAAGACTCCTTGTAGATGGCTTGTGTCATGGTTTCTAGGTGCTTATTGTGCTTGAGCTCGAGAATGTTCAATTAAGGCATAAGGCCATTGTTTCCCTACTAACCGTATTTATGCCTTGAGACCCATTCATAGTGCAAAAAATATACTCATGGATCTTGTATCCCATTCGGAGGCCAAAGACCCCCTATAAAGTTCCCATGTCTTGGTTCAAGGACTTATTTAAGGCTCTTGAGTTTGAGAAGCTTCAAAAATATCCTAAGGCACTTGTTTTCATTCTTTGATGATGGTTAAGGCCTCATGAACCATCCATGGTTTGTAAAACCTTCTAATAGAATCCATTTCCAACTCGAATTCATAAGACCCCCTAGAGAGGTGTGGTTCCATGTTGTTTTTCATGGTGCTCGATTCCATGAAGCTTTGTTTAGGGCCCAAGTGTCTTATTCTCCTCACTTGACATTGTTTATACATTAGGAACCATTCCCGATGCTCAAGACCTAGATTCATTATTTCCATCTCCCTCTAGTAGACTAAATATACCCTAGAGGGGTTTTGTGTAATGGTTTGAGGGCATGTTCATGATGCTTGAGACATAGAAGCTATGTTTAGGGCCTAAGGTTGTTATTTACCTCCTTTGACCATAGTCAATGGATTTATGCTATCATTTCCTTATCATGACAATGGTTAAGACCCCAAGACCCATCTATGGTGCACAATTTCAAAACATCTTAATGGTACCCATGTTTAACTCCTATGTCAAAGGACCGCTAGTGAGGGATCATGTTGTTCATGGAGCTTGAGCTCAAGAAGGTTCAATTAGGGATTAAGGATCATGTTTCCCCATTTGAACATGTTTAGGTCTCAAGACCCATTTTCAGTGCACAAGACCTACTCATGGTTGTTGTATCCCACTTAGAGGCCTAAAAATATCCATGCGAAGAAATTGATTGTTGGTTTGAGGACTCATTCAAGGATATTGAGCTTAAGAAGATTCATCAATATCCTAAGGCACTTGTTATTCTTCCTTGACCATGGTCAAGGCCTCGAGACCCATCTTTGGTGCATAAAACCTCCTAATTGCATCCATATCCAACTTTGATGGAAAAGACCCCTAGAGAGTGCCCATGTTGTGTCTTGTAGGTGTCGTTCATGTGGATTGAGACTAAAAAGATACATTGAGGGCCTATGGCCTAAGTTTTTTATTCCCTTAACCATGACACTTGATCTTAATAAGGTCCATTTAGAGTTTAAGTCCCTTGTTTCTCCCAATCATGTTTAGGCCTCAAGACTTGTTTTCACCACACATAACCTACTCATGGCGCCTGTATCCCACTTGAATGCTAAAGATCCCCAACCATGGCCTTGAGAAATATTCCTAGTGTAGTATCAAGACACATTTTTATTTAAGGCCCATGTTGTGGTTTAATCATGGCACTCATATCCCTCTAGTGGGATAGTGATACCCTATAGGGGTCCCATGTGGTGGTTCGAGGACGTGTTCATGGGACTACAACTTGAGAAGATTTAGAGGTTGTAGGTGTTGTTCTTGGTGCTTGACCAAGAGAAGATTAATTTAGGGAATAAGGCTCTTGTTGTCGTCCCTTCACCCTAGTTATACCTTGAGACCCATTCTTGGTTTACAACTAACCTATTCATGCCACTAATATGCCACTTGTAGGTGAATGATACCCTACATAGGTCATATGTGGTGGTTGGGAGATTGAGCCTATGAAGCAATGTTTAGGGCTAGAGGATCTTATTTCCCTCCGCTAACTATGTTCAAGACCCAAGACCCATCCATGATGAACAAGACCTTGTAATGACACTCATATTCAACTTAGATGCCAAAGGATCCCCATGAAGGATTCGTGTCACGATTTCTAGGTGTTGTTCACTGCACTCAAGTTCAAGAAGGTTTAATTAGGGCTTAAGGCCATTATTTTTCCCCTTGAAACCAAAGACCCCCTAAAGGGGAATTATTTTGTATTTTATAGGTACATTTAGGGCCTAAGTTAGAAGTGTTTTCCTCCCCTAACCACAACACTTGATCTCTAGAAGTTTCATTAAGATTGAAAGCCTCTTGTTCCTCCTTGACCATTTCTATGCATTGAGACCTATTTCCAATGCACAAAACCTACTCATGGCACCCATATTCCAGAGTGAGTGCAAGCTAATGATGGTCTCTCATGACGCATTAGTGGCAATACAAACTTGAAAAAAAAACAATTTGTTAACTTGGAGGGATTATTCAAGGTACTTTTACAATGAATTTGAATATGGTGTAATATGATGAAATGTAGGAAATTGAATTAGCTTTCTGAATATACAACTTTTATTCATATACATTGTGAATAACTAGGTCAAATTTGATTTCTTCTAACAGTGGTATCTTATTTTTCCAACAAAATATAAGGTATATGTTTTTGTTCATGCAAGTGTTGAGTATATTAATGATGGATTTTTTTTCCAAAAACTTGTATACTTTTAGAGAACCCATTTTTATTATGCCGTGTATTTTTTGGAAATTTTAAATATTATTTATATATATTTTTAAAATTATCAAAGTCAACATATGCCTGAAATTTGATGCAAACCCCCACCCCTCCTTGGGGCTCATGTGATGTCCCAGTCTAGGATCGATTTAGATAGGAGCCAGAGTGGCTCTCACGTCCACAAAGAACCCTCAGAATCCTATCCACATGCATTTTCTCCTTTAACTACGTGAAAATTCAGGTTCGTGAGGGTCCTTTTACTCCAACGGAGTCTTCACGTGACCTCGGGTCAAAACCTGGGGCTTAAAATTTTGAAAGAGACAACTTAGATGCTTTAGATCTTCGAGCTTCATAGGTTTTTTCCACAATACCCTTCAAATCCTCCGAACAATGAACTGGCGAACTTCTGAAGGGTCCAAGGATCAACGGTTCACACTTCTCCAACAACCAACAACTGTGATCCACTCCAGAACTTTGAGGGTCAGGACCTTAAGCTCCTAATCACCACTAGACTCCCAAATTGCCAAATGCCGAAGTGGAAAAGGGTGGATATCCACGGTTCAGGTTCATCTGTCAACGAATGACTATGATTAACTCCGGGCTTCGAGACTTCAAGCCTTTTCATGCCTGAACACTTTTCACCCATGATCCTTTGGATTGATGGAATTCTGAATACACAATAATCTGTGGACACATATGCCCAATAGCCAATGGTCTAGATTGAATCTGGGCTTTGGGATTTCGGGGCTTTTGCCTCCTTTGCAGCACACACTTAAAAATTGCGAGAGCAACGAAGTCCAAAGGACTTTAGAGTTTAATTTTTGCGCTTATTAACTTCATCCAATGACTGTGAGGGATTCTTATACTTCCCAAAGATATCTCATCCTCTCTCCTTGAAACAAATATATTTATCCTCTTTTTGGGGACTTATTATCATCATCCATCCTCAATCTTTGTCACTTGAAAGACTTGGACTCTGACGTACACCTTGTGCTTCCCTCCTGAGATTTTTTCACACTTAAAAAACTCGAACCTTGGTGAAAAATTTGTGCTTCCCTTACAATATGGAACTTAGTCTGTTCTCTCCTTCTGCACTTCTTGCATAGGCTCTATGCACACTTGTGTTATCTCTCCTCTGAGCTCGAGACTTGTAAAATTTGCCTGCGAAATCCTTGTGCTATCTCTCCTCTGAGCTCTTTCAACACTTTAACAAAGTGTCGACTCTATGCACTGGTATCCCCTCTGATATTTTATAATCCTGTGAGTATAGGCACACTCCTTGTGATCTTTGCATAAAATTATGCAATCTATCCTAAGCTTCTGAACCTGTAACGATTCAGCCTCTGTGCTCCTTGCGTGGGAACTGTGCACTCCTTGCACCGAGATTTCAGAAGAGAAACAATTGAACCTTAAATGAAAATTAAGGATTCATTCAACCAACCATTTATATGTACACACAAACATAAAACACAAAGATAAATAACATATCATTTACCCAGTTACTCAAAGACAAACAAGCTCAGAAATTGAAAGCGATTCTCTTCTTCTATATTCCTTCAAAAAATATTTACAAGGGTTTCATCAACTCTCTATAACTTTCAAATTCTTCTTTCAACAACTTCTAATAGCTTCTAACAACCTGTTTTGGGCATATATTACATTGATTTATACATGAGGGGGCTTCTCGAGCCTTCCCTCCATGTTGAATTTTTCATAAGAGATGATATTGTATGTGAATGAATGGATATCTTATTACAATGATGAGTGTTCTATATATAAAGAACATATGGTGACCATGGTGACCATCTATGAAGGGATGCATCCCTTGGGTAATAAATATATTTATACTTTATATTATGCTTTATACTTTATTATATATATATTTATACTTTATATCATAAATATATTATTACAATAATAATATTATAATTAATAATATTGCTTATTAATTAATAATATCATTATTAATTATCAATCTAGTATAATTTCTTTCCAATGCTTCCCAAACATCAACACTCTCTCTCAATGAGGGAGACATTCTACATTATGCCAATATTACCTCTGAAAATCACCTTTGAATATTTCCTGTGGGTAGCTCTCAAATAGCTTCAACATGTCACCATGACATCCATTACCTCACAATGCATATGTACTTCATCATGTGCACCCTTGTGACTTCAAAACCAATGCATCCAAGGCCTGTGGGTAGTTCTCAAATAACTACAACATGTCCCCAGGACATTCACTACCTTACAATGCATCTGTACCTCATCACGTGCACCCTTGTGACTTCACAGCATGCATCCAGGGCCGGTGGGTAGCTCTCCAATAGATACAACATGTTAGCATGAGACTATCCATTTTCCCACAAAAACATTGGATGTCTTATGCATGACATCCAATACCCTACAATAACATTTGAAGCCACGATTCCCTTTGAAGAGGGACTACATTGAGATTTTCCCTGAAGTACTTAAACTTCGTCCTTGACAATGGATTTGTCAGCACATTTGAAACCTTCTCATCGGTAGCCACATATTGGATCCTCACTAGTCCCTTCTACACCATATTGGAACCTCATTGCTCCCTTTTGTACCAATTGTCTAGCAACGAAGTGTCACTTCCATGAGACACAGACTCAAAGTTTGATACCACACGAGATCACATCCATTGACTATTGAACATGAGAATCTATACATCCTCGGATATCCATAGTGAAAAATGACTTCACCCCATGCAACCAGGGTATGTGGGTAGCTCTCAATAGATACAACATGTCCCCAAAAAAACCACTCCCTATGATGCATCAATACCTAATCATGTGCACTCTTGTCTCAATGCCAACCCTCAAATATCCATAGTGCAACATGAATTCACCCCATGCAACCAAGGTCTGTGGGTAGCTCTGAATAGCTACAACATGTCCCCAGGACATCCAGTTCCTGCGATGCATTAGTACCTGATCATGTGCACTCCTGTCTCAGTGCCAACACTCAGTGCCAACCCTTTTTCATGTTGGATGAGAACACTTAGTGCCAACCCTTTTTCATGCTGGATGAGTTCCACATGTCTCAGTGCGAACATGACTTCACCCCATGCAACCAATGTCTATGGGTATCTCTCAATAGCTACAACATGTTCCCATGACATCCACTCCCTTCGATGCATCAATACCTGATCATGTGCACTCCTATCTCATTGCCAACCATTTTTCATGCTGGATGAGAACACTCCCTTTGAAGAGGGACCATGCCAAGATTTTCCCTGAAGTACTCAATATTCATCCTTGATAGCGGCTTGGTAAACATGTCCGCAACTTGATCCTCTGTAGTCATGAAACTGAAGCCTCATTGCTCCCCCATGATATAGTAGTATTTGATCTCAATATTCTTCGACCTGTCATGGAAAACCATGTTCTCTGACAACTTCATGCAACTCTGACTGTCACATGAAATATAGGTCGCCTCCAATCTAAGACCAAATAACCCAGACAACAACTTCCGAAGCCATACTACTTCTGCACATGCTGCCAAATACTCATCTTCAACCGTACTGAGCGCCACACATGACTGCTTCCTACATCCGATGGAGCCTCTTGATCCTTACTGTAGTACCCAACTCCTTTTGGAACCAAATTTCTGGATCCCTCTCAAGCACTGAATATCAACTGAATCTTCAAGCTGCTAACTTCATCACTTGTCCTCCAGAACAAGTCTCGTCATCCTCTTCTTATAGGTCTTACCTACAAGTCAAATTTAGTCCAAGTCATCAATTTCCGAATCCACAATACTTCGTGCCTTCCTGCACATGCTTCCATATACTCTGCCTCAACCGTACTGAGTGCTACACACAAGTGCTTTATGCTGCTCCATGAAACCATACTGGAGCCTAGACTGAAGCAATATGTCGAAGTACTCTTCTGATTAGGAATACTGCCATCCCAATTTGAATCCAAATATCCATATAACCTGAACTCATGGTCTGTTACATACCATATTCCTGTATAAAGTAACATCCATAGTCTATGAAGTTATGTCCTGCAACAACTTCAGATTTGGTACCAAAGGTGTAGCCATTTCCTTGCATATTCACCTTACATAGTAAGTCCAAAAATTTAACGTCTAGTACAATTGTACTTTTCTGAATGCTTCCTTCACCATCAGATTGATCTTGTCCTCCATGTAGTCACCAATGCAAATAGAATCAAAACTACATTTCTGTTGATACTGAGAGGGGGGTGAATCAGTATCAAGTACAATTTAAAACATTTTTCAACTTATACTTAAACCATTCAATTATATCCAATGATCAATGAACAATAGTATAAGAGTTACACCAATACACCACAATATACCATGC
>ML804878.1:26749-46577 GCA_009831015.1 Picea engelmannii | reverse complement strand
CCCCCTTTCCTCTCTGTAATATACCAGATATAAAAATTATGCAGAACATAAATAAAATGCTAGAAATGGCAGAATAACAACAATATAACCAGAACAATCACCACAATAACACTGAAATGATATAAGAATAACAACAAAAATAACACTTTGATTCTGAAAGAAATGTTCATGGGCCTCTTTGAGGGGGCAACCTCTAGTCGAGTAGAGCTCTATTACAATAATATACAAGCTAGGGTTCTCATACCCTTGACTCCTATTTATACTAAATATGTCTATCAAAAGAAGCATCTAGAGGAAGATCCTTCTAGAAGCATAATCTTCTATTAGGTCTTCTTACATTCGACTTATTCTATTTTATTGCAAGGCCTTATTAATATTGACCTTTATTACATCTGAATATATTTTTCTACCTATGTGCAGGTTAGGAGCCTAACATGTCCTCCCCCTTAACAATAGCCTTGTCCTTAAGGTTTGAGATGTGGAAACTACTGTAGAATGGAAGCTGGTTCCCAAGTGGCATCTACTGGAGTTGTATCTTTCCACTATACTAACACTTCCTTGATGGTTATCTGATGCAAGTGATGCTCATGCTGGTCCAAAACTACTTGTGGTTGTAGCCAAATGGATCCTTCTTCGTCTAACTCGGGAAGGTTGGTTTGAATTTGGCACTTAGTTCTAATCACCTTCTTTAAGCATGAAACATGAAAAACATGATGTAGCTTAGAATGACTGGGCAAAGCTAACTGATATGCCACCTGTCCCACATGCTTGAGAATGGTATAAGGACCATAAAACTTGGGCACTAGCTTCTGACAATGCTCAACCTTGAGGGAATTTTGCTTCTAAGGTTGTAGTCGAATAAACCTCTGATCCCCTTATGCAAATTGACGTTCAGAGTGACCTTGATCTGCTTGTTGCTTCATGCGATTTTGTGCCATGAACAAATTCTCTTTGAGGGTATGGAGAATAGCCTTGCAAACTGTAAGCATTTGGTCAACCGCCTGGACCTTCAATACACCCATTAAGTATGAGAGAACTGAAGGTGGATTTTGTCCATATACCACTTCAAAAGGACTCATGCGTGTAGTTGTATGGTGTTAGTGATCAAACACACTAGCAATTTTTTGAAGAATGATGCCTAATATTGCAGGGAACTTTTGACTTCCTTCCTGAGCTCCAAATTCATATCTAAAAGTACCGTTGGAAATCTTAGGATATCTAGTTGTCAATCGACTATTTGAGCGTGTGAAAAGACCTTTCCACGGCTGGGAAAATTGATTTTTCCCAAGGCAGTTTACTTCTGGAAAACCTGCACTTTCGGTGGTTAACTAGCCCTGAATTTCACCTTCATTAACTACCGAAAGAAGAGCTTTCGGTAGTTAAAGCACCTAGTTTTTCCAGTGTTAACCACTGAAAGCCTGTGACTGCCAGAATGACCGAATTTTTTTCCAGATCGCGATTTTTTGAGTTGGAATGGTTTGAAACCTCTTCGAATGGACATTTGTCGAATTATCAAGTTAGATCCAATAGCTATTTTTGATGGATAAGGGAAAGAAGAGGTGTTTCAATCATTTTTGGTACCTTTTTCAAAGGCAAAAAATCTGGGTTTTTGCACACCTTAGCAAATTCGAATTTTATCTCTTGGAAGAGTCATCAATCAGCCTTGGAAGGCTATTCTGCACTGCACAGGGACTCTACAAGATTTGAATACCATGGAATGTGGATTTGACCTCATTTTTAGGACCATCCCTTATCTTTTGCAAATTGAATTTTGACTTTCTATCTTTAGCATATCTGATCCATGCTTTTAGGATCTCAAAACTGCATTGTAAAGCTATAAAGCTAAAGATAGAAGATGAACTAAAGGTTGGATTTTGAGTTCTATATGCTACTGTTTTGTATGAAAGACACTTTCTTTAATATATCATCTAGAAATATTCTTTCATTTGTTACTGTCAGACCTTCTTTCATCTTTGTCTATGCTTATGAGTGGAATTAGTTCTTTTGTCTCTGTTTAATGATCCTATGGTAACTGTCATCTTACTTTTGATTGTTAAGCAAGAATCACAAGCATCCTTGGATAGTTTGTTGACCCATCATATATATGGTTTTATGTATGTTTTGGTTAATTGATTAGTTTTCTTATCCATTTGTTATACAAACCTATCTGACAATAGCTCTTGAAGGCCTTGTATTGCATGATTATAGTTAAGACTGTCTTGAGGATACACCCTAGAGTTTAAGATATTTATCTTGATCCAAAACTCACACCTATTATTGAGAAAATAGTTTCTAAAAAGATTAAGTTACCAGGCATCTCTGACTTACAGCCTAGGAGAGTTTCCTGGAGTGATAAAAAATTGGCATCGTTGTCGGGGAGAGGAGATCGAAGCTTAGCTTCCCTGGGAGACGACAAGATCCAACTTTGATGATAGACAAAGTCTGGACATATTTTCGGTTGTAATCTTCTATCTGGCGACTCCATGAAGGACGGATTCATTGGCGACTCCATTGTTCTGAAATTTGTTGGTGACCCCACTCGTATGAAATGAACAAGATCTTAGCTAAGAGGTATGCCTTTTGTGATTTTTCAAATATTATTGGTTTCCCTAATCCAGTTACTAGTAGAGATGAATGGGAAAGAATAATTCCTAGATTTTGAGGAGAAGAGTGGGGAATACCAGCTGAGAATTTGCTGGATTTTCATGATTGCATGCATCGGTTGCAAGTCATGCATGAGGATGTTCAGATCCAGCTTTTCAGTTTTTCATTAGAGGGAATTGCTCGTGATTGGTACTGGTCTCTTCCTATTGCTAGTATTAGCTCTTTGGCAGATTTTCATGCTGCTTTCAATTCGTTTTGTAAAGACTATTTTCCAGCTGAACATCTTTTTGAAGAATGTTGTAATGAGTTTTCTTTGCTTCTTAAAGATTCTTTTAGTCATGAAAATCAGTTTGGTGATAAAGCATCTATTGTAGAAGATAGTATTTTTCATGAAGATCAAAAGACATTCAATAATATTGATTATGATAGCAATGATACAAAAACATGTGACATTATTTTAGATGTATCTATTGTTTTAAATAATCATGAAGATCAACATGTCCCTTTCGAATATTTTGAGGTCAAAGAAAAAGGAGATACATCAGCTGAAGATATCTTTTATTGTGATCGAGGGATTGCTGATTCACATTATAAAAACCATGGTGATGCTTTTGACATTGTACCAAATGCCTTTGTTGACTTAGGGTGTTATGAATATCGGATTGTCCCTTTTGAAAACCCAAAAGATAATCAGTAGATTGTCATATCAATAGGCGACAGTTTCATATCTGCAGCAAATACTGAGGGCAACCATCAGCTTTCAGTTTTGCGGACAAAGGGGAATTGCAGCAGAAATGAAGAGGAAGATGATGATCATAAAAGTTTAGATCAACAGTTCATCATGCATGCTTCTCCAGTAGAGGTCCAACAGTCTACATTCAACATTGAGATCAGGGAAGGCATCCAGCAACATCATTTCAGTTTACAGTCGGAAAAAAATCTTGAAGAGGTATTCCTTTGCTATTTTATTGATCCTATTGCTGATTTTCTGGAATCATTGAGCAGTATAAAGATTAAGATATTCTTGCCAGATGAAGACTGCTTCTATCATTTTTTTAGAACACATCTATGTTGGCTATGCATTCTTTTATTTTTGGGATCAAGATCAAGAATTGTGTCAGCAAATAAGTTTCTGACATGGCTTCATTGGAAGCATGATTTTACTTGATTTAAAAGTAGTAAAATGGTTAGAGTAGGAGTATATAGGAGAATAATCTCTTCATTTGAGCAAGTAGATTCTTTCAGTTATTGGTTGTTGAATAAACAGGCAGTCTACAGGTAGGCTACAAGTTTTCAGGCTACAGGTTTGTAGGGGATTAGTTCTAAAGGCCAAATGACTCCATAGCCCAATGGACTAGACACAATACAAATTGTGGATGATTGTTGAGCAGGTTGTGTTATCTCCTCAAATATTTTTGTAAATTTTGAGGAATTTCATCCTTCGGGCTTAATTTATCATTTTTTCGGTCATTTTCCAAGCTCTCCCTTATCTCCAAATTCTTCATGCAGCTCCCATTGATCTCTCTTGCCCAGAAATCCTTTGGTCTCTTTCTCTTTACCTGCAATACAAAAATAAAAATAAAATATTATTCATTTTAACCCTAGCCTTTGCTTTTATAATTGAAAAGTCTCATCAAAAAAGTAATGAGTGATTTTAAATATTCTAACCCTAAGCCTTTATACCAAATTCTATTTTGGGAGTTTCTAAAGCCAAACCAGGCCTCAGGCTTTATGGTTTTTATTAAAGTTTGGGAGGACCCAAAGGCCCAAGGCCATGAGCCAAGTCACAGGTCTAAGTCACGAAGAAGATCCACTGACAGGTTTCTTCATGAAGCTGCCCATAATAGTTTCATGTGATTTCGATCTGTCTGTGTTATTTGAGCCAGGGGCACATAATTTTGCAGCTGTCCATATCTACAGGTCCAGTTACAAATTCAAAGTTCACAAGATGAATATACATGCCACGCAGCACATTAAAGCCACATACAAACGCTAAGATCCATATTTGAGGTTCTCCAAGATTCTTATCAGTAGATCAAAACACAGGTGTCAAGACAATGGTCTAAAAGAACTTAGAGCTCGCACCATGATTACTAAGGTTTCTCTTTAGCACCGAGGGGCCATAAAAATTATGCATGACATTCTTCATATTCAAAGACACCTGCTATCATATTGGAGATATCATGAGATATTCCAGATTTTCAGGAAGACATTTTCAAGTAGAAGACTCGGCAATTTCAAGAGAAAATTTCATTAGTCTTGTATGGATATGGGTTCACGAGTTGCTGGAAAATGAAAATTCAAACACCTCAAGCTGATTGCAATGCTCTCATTTCAATGTTGGAGTTATTCTCGAATTTCCAAACCATGGTTACAGATCTAACCATCCTGCCTACGTCCAACACCTCTCTTCTCAATAAAGAGATTGTCACAACAGATGCTATGTCGATGTGAAAATAACATTTCCAGGGGAGTTTGAAGCAGACATGTTACAGATAAAGAAGATTGTGAAAGATAACAACAAACTTTGGAGAATATCCAGATGATACATTAAGATGAATGACTCCATGCCCAATAATAAAGGCACAAGGTCTGCCAGGTTCTTGAAGACCTCGCAGGGAGGTCTCCATCCAAGTTGGAGCCAAATGTTAGCGATCAAACACACTAGCAATTTTTTGAAGAATGATGCCTAATCTTGCAGGGAACTTTTGACTACCTTCTTGAGCTCCAAATTCATATCTGAAAGTACTTTTGGAAATATTAGGATGTCTAGTTGTCAATCGACTATTTGAGCGTGTGAAATGACCTTTCCACGGCTGGGAAAATTGTTTTTTCCCAAGGCATTTTAATTATGGAAAACTTGCACTTTCGGTGGTTAACTAACCCTGAATTTCGCCTTCATTAACCACCGAAAGTAGAGCTTTCGGTAGTTAAAGAACCTAGTTTTTCCAGTGTTAACCACCGAAAGCCTGTCACTACCAGAATGATCGAATTTTTGCCCAGATCGGGATTTTTTGAGTTGGAATGGTTTGAAACCTCTTTGAATGGACATTTGTCGAATTATCAAGTCAGATCCAATAGCTATTTTTGATGGATAAGGGAAAGAAGAGCTGTTTCAATCATTTTTGGTACCTTTTTCAAAGGCAGAAAATCAGGGTTTTTGCACACCTCAACAAATTCAAATTTTATCTCTTGGAAGAGTCATCAATCAGCCTTGGAAGGATATTCTGCACTGCACAGGGACTCTACAAGATTTGAAGACCATGGAATGTGGATTTGACCTCATTTTTAGGACCATTCCTTATATTTTGCAAACTAATTTTTGACTTTCTATCTTTAGCATATCTGATCCATGCTTTTAGGATCTCAAAAATGCATTGTAAAGCTATAAAGCTAAAGATAGAAGATGAACTAAAGGTTGGTTTTTGAGTTCTATATGCTACTGTTTTGTATGAAAGACACTTTCTTTAATATATTAGCCAACAAGCTTCTTTCATTTGTTACTGTCAGACCTTCTTTCATCTTTGTCTATGCTTATGAGTGGAATTAGTTCTTTTGTCTCTGTTTAATGATCCTATGGTAACTGTCATCTTACTTTTGATTGTTAAGCAAGAATCACAAGCATCCTTGGATAGTTTTTTGACCCATAATATATATGGTTTTATGTATGTTTTGGTTAATTGATTAGTTTTCTTATCCATCAGTTATACAAACCTATCTGACAATAGCTCTTGAAGGCCTTGTGTTGCATGATTATAGTTAAGATTGTCTTGAGGATACAACCCAGAGTTTAAGATATTTATCTTGATCCAAAACCCACACATATTATTGAGAAAATAGTTTCTAAAAAGATTAAGTTACTAGGAATCTCTGACTTACAGCCTAAGAGAGTTTCCTAGAGTGATAACATATGGTATGAAGTGTTGTACCACCATTAAGCTAGGGGTAACCATTGAGCCCATTGATTTTTCTTTTCCGAGGAAAAACACCTCATATATGTTTCCAAACACTTGTTGACAACTTCTGTTTGACCATTAGTCCGGGGATGATAAGCTGTGCTGAGATGCAATTGGGTGCCTTGTAGCTTGAACAGTTCTTAGCAAAAATTGCTGGTGAAAGTTGGATCATGATAAAAAACAATAGAATGCGGCATGCCATGAAGCTTGAAGACTTGATCCATGAAAAGTTGAGCCACCATGGATGCTGTAAATGGGTGTTGAAGAGAACACAAATGAGCATACTTGGAAAGGCAATCAACAACCACCATGCTGATTTATTTATTTCCCGATTTGGGTAAGCCTGTAATAAAATCCATAGAGACATCCCTACAAATCGCAGGTGGAATCGGAAGTGGTTGTAGTGTTCCCAAAGATTTAAGTGTTTTTCCCTTGTTGCGTTGAAGCACATTACATTCAACGAAAAAATTAAAAATGTCTTGTTTCATACCATCCCAGAGAAAAGAACGTTTGACCCTGTCATAGGTTTTGGTAAGCCTGGGGTGCCCAACTATGGGTGTAGCATGAAGCTCAGAAAGTACCGTGGATTTAAGTTTTGATTGTTTACTTAAATACAAATGACCTTTGTATTGAAGCTCATCATGGAGCCAAGAGTGCCTTGGGGAAGCTGAAGCATTGGACTGAAATTGTTGGATCAGATGCAAACTTTTGGGATCGCGTAGCCATTCTTGGAGAACGGATTGGAGCCAATCTGGTACAATGAAGGAAAGAGAAAAAAGGGATCTATCATATTCATATTTTCAAGAACGTGCATATGCAACCACATTGTCTTTTCCTTTCTTGTAAATGATCTCATAATCATATCCAAAGAGCTTAGTCACCCATTTTTGTTTCTCTGAGGAGGAAATGCGTTGTTCCAGAAAATACTTGAGGCTTTGATGATTTGTCTTAATTTGGAAGCGTTTCCCCAATAGATAAGGGTGACACAGATCAATGACATGAAAAATAGCCAACATTTCCTTTTCATATATTTATTTTCCTAGATTTCTTTCAGACAGTTTCTTGATAGTAAAGGCCAACGACCGACCCTCTTGCATAAGGACAACACCAATTCATTTCCCTGAAGCATCACATTCCAAGACAACGGTCTTTGTGAAATCAGGAAGGGCTAGGACTGGAGTGGTGCACATGGCCATCTTCAAGGTTTGAAAATCTTAAGCAGCTGGAGTCCAAGTGAAAGAGATATTTTTTAGGAGTGCAGTGAGAGGTGTTGCAATCTTTCCATAACTCTTAACAAACTTGCGATAATAACCTGTTAAGCCCATAAATCAACACAAGATTTTGAGAGTATTTGGGTGAGGCCAGTCTTTCATAGCTTCAATTTTTTTAGGATCCACCCTGACACCATCCTTGCCAACCAGATGACCCAAGTAATCAACTTCTGAGGCATCAAAAGCACATTTAGACTGTTTCAGGAAAAGTTGGTGTTGAGAGAGTAGATGGAGAAATGGATCCACATGAGAAAGATGGTCTGTCCAGGTTTTGCTATTGATGAGGATATCATCAAAGAAAACTAAGACAAAATAACAGAGAAAAGGACGAAAGACATGATTCATGAGGCTTTGGAAGGTGGAGGGGGCATTACACAAGCCAAAGGGCATGGCCAAAAAATCATAGTGTCCCTCATGAGTTCTAAAGGCAATTTTGGGAATGTCTACCTCTTTCATACGTATCTGGTGGTATCCAGAATGAAGATCAAGTTTAATAAAGCATTGGGAGCCACTCAATTCATCCAAGAGGTCATCAATGAAAAGAATGAGAAATTTTTCTTTAATGGTAAGTTTGTTGAGGGCCCAGAAGTCAGGACACATTCGCCAAGAACCTTCTTTCTTCAAGACCATGACCACTAGAGAAGAGTAGGGGCTCGTACTCGGGCGAATAACACTTGCGTTAAGGAGTTCCTAGACCATTTTCTCAATTTCATTTTTTTGAGAAAAGGGGTGATGATACAGATGGATATTGGGAGGAAGGCTTCCTGGTACAAGGGGAATGGAATGATCATGAACACCATGGGAAGGAGGGAGTCCCTGGGGAGTGGAAAAGACCACTTGATGTTTAAAAAGGATGGATTGGAGATCTTACAGCACCGAGGGTGTCTCTGTTTCTTATATGACATGGAGTTGGGCATTAACACCAGAATGACCTTTTTTGAGAAGCTTTTCCATGCGATGGGAACTAATGATCTTAGGTGAACCCGCGGTAATGCCTTGGAACTTATATTGTTGGTCCTCCTGGTCAAATTGCATGGTTAATTCCTTAAAATCCATGAGAATGGGACCCAAAGTCCTTAGCCAGTCTGAACCCAACATAATGTCACAACTTCCCATGTCGATAGAAAACATATGATATTTTAGGTGGTAGTCACCAATTTGTAGACGCACATTTTCACAATTCCCTCCACATTTCATCGAGCCACCATTGGCAATCATGATTTGGAACTTATTGACTGCATGGATGTAGAAATGAGTTTCTTGGGCAATGTGGCAATGAATAAAATTATGGGTGCTTCCATTATCAACCAGAATGATGACCTTCCTATGCTTGATGTAACTGATTATCTCGAGGGTTTGGGGAGCAAAGTAGCTAGTGAGAGAATTTAGGGAAACAACAGGCTCAAATTCGGGAGGGTTTGAGGGAGGAGTGATGCCAGTGGTTTTAGGTGACTCAGACATCAGGGGAGTTTCAACCTCCTCTTCCAAAATATCCTTCGATATGGCCATAAAAATATTTTTTTCCTTACACTTGTGTCCTGGATCATCACAATTATAACAAAGGCCTTTGAGTTTGCATTCAACTGTATCATCCCTGGTCAATTTTTGGATATTTAGTGGAGCGGAGGGAGTAGTGGGATGTACTGGTTTAGTGCGAGGGATAAAGGAGGGTTTCCGGTTTTGAGAAGATACAACATGTTGTGCTTCTTTATCTCTTTTATTCACTTCCACCCAACTCTGAGGCCAATCCATGAGGACATGGGCCCGAATCTCATCCTTGAAGCCACTCATAAAACACTCTCGAAAAAAGGCATCAGACATGCCCTCTGTCCGAAAAGCCAGGCACTCAAAAGAAGCTATAAAGTCTTCCACTATTCTTGGTTGTTTCAAATTTTTCAAATGGCCCAAATGGTTGGTGTTAGTGTCAAAGAGTTCATAAAGATCTTCCACAAAGTGTGTCCAAGAAATATACCCTTGACATGATTTTTTTCTCCATTTCCACCATTGCCAACGTTCTTGATCTAGATGGAGAACGCCATACCAGAGTTTGGACAAGTCATTTGTAATGCCGTATAAAGAGAAGTAATGTTCCATTTGGGTTACCCAACCAGTGGGATTCGAGCCATCATATTTGGTCACATCCACCCACAGAAGGCATAGGTTATGTTGAAAGTGATGGTGTTGAAAGTTATGGGAATGAGAGGAAGTTTAAGCTTCAATATGTGGATGTGGGTCAGATAAAGGGTTATCAGTAGGGATATGCAGCTTGGTGCAGAGCATCGAAAAGATAGATTCAAGCTAGGTGGTTAGGTCTTGTTTGATTTCCTTCATTAAGGACTGCATGGTTGTATTTATGGCGACAACATTGGCACTAAGTTGTTTCACTTCTTGTTGGTTCTCGATGAAATTATGTTGCAAGGTATTGAGGCGAGCTTCCAAGTCTTGACTACAGGTATGGGTCATGATGACGAGGGAACCAAAATGGGGTGGGTGGGGTCAAATGTTTTTTCCAAAAAATGATATGTATGAATGTGATAAGGGCGAAGAGATGAATCCAATGGAATATGTCTCAAATAATGGTGAAAATTTTTCCAGACATTTTTTATTTTTTTATTTTTACACTTGCGGAGTTATACTTCGGTCAGAAGAATACTGCAGTGATGAAATGAACAAATGCTTAACTAGGAAGAAATGTGTACTGATTTGGCAACCCAAACATAGTTTCACAACAATAGATATTGTCTGTTTTAATTTGTTTATGTTTTTGTCCCCAGGGTTAGGTATTCAAGGGTTCTATAGACAAGGGTTTGCCCTATGCTATAGCTCTATGATATATGTGCGGGGTCCAAAAATAGTACTCGACCCAATATCTCATGGAACTAACTAAGGAGGATAGACCGTTCCCTTAGCCATACTACTCGACTACCCAGGTACTAGAGAGTATCTTCTCGGGTGCTATTCTCAGTGGCACTATAGCAGTCAGGAGGATGATCGATTTATTTAAAGAGGGCTTCAGGAAATCTAGGTTGATCCATACATAGGTGTTTTCTGATGCGCTACCACTTGAAGGGGTACCAAAAGGGGTTACAAGGGTGGCCAACTGATGTGTGCTTAAGTACCACTTGTATTTCATGCATGTATGAATCCCTCAACCGTGGGTTTATGCACATAATGACAGATATCTGTGGCTTAAAGACACCGAAATACGTCTCTACCCTGAAAAAAAATTAACCCACAATTTCTGTCGAGGAAAGTGATTTGATACCACTTGTAATATACCAGATATAAAAAGTATGCAGAACACAAATAAAATGCTAGAAATGGAAGAATAACAACAATATAACCAAAACAATCACCACAATAACACTGAAATGATATCAGAATAACAACATAAATAAAACTTTGATTATGAGAGAAATGTTCATAGGCCTCTTCGAGGGGGAAACCTCCAGTCGAGAAGATATCTATTACAATAATATCCAAGCTAGGGTTCTCATACCCTCGATTCCTATTTATACTAAATATGTCTATCAAAAGAAGCATCTAGAGGAAGATCCTTCTAGAAGCGGAATCTTCTATCAGGTCTTCTTACATTCAACTTATTCTATTTTATTGCAAGGCCTTATTAATATTGACCTTTATTACATCCGAATATATTGTTCTACCTATGTGCGGGTTAGGACCCTAACATTCTCACTCTCTCTCTACCTGGTCTCTTTGTCTCCATATCCTTCCCTCTCACACACTCAAAGAATCCTTGTCCAACCCCCCTCTCTTTCTTTCTCTTCCTCCCCTCTCACACTCATACACTCTCTCTCTACCCCCCTCCTCCCTTTATCTCTCCTCCTCCCTCCCATTTTCTCTCCTCTCTTTCTCTCCTACATCTACCACCTATTTATTTCTCTCATTTTTGTTAGTCTCACTCTCACTATATCCCCCTTTCTCTCTCTCCTCTACTCCCCCCCCATTTATCTTTTTATCTCTCTCTCTCTCTCGACCCCCTCCTCCCTCTCCCACCCTCGCTCCCACTATCTCTCCTCTCTCTCTCTCTCATACATATACCCCTCCCCACTAGCTCTCCCCCCATTCCTATAACTCTCTCTCTACCCACTCTCTTTGTCTCCCTCTTCCTCCCTCCCTCTCACACACTCAAATACTCCTTGTCTAGCCCCCCTCTCTTTATTTYTCTTCCCCCCCTCTCACACTCACACATTATCTCTCTACCCCACTCCCTCTCACTATCTCTTCTATATTTATCTCCTACATCTACCACCTATTTCTCTCTCTCCTTGTTGTTAGTCTCACCTTCACTCTCTCTTTTCATCTCTTTCTCTCTCCCTCCCTGCCTCCTCTTTTCCCTAGTTAGTGGATTCGATATTATTTATTCACAATCAATATTTGAATCCCTATTTATATCCCCCCTCTTCAACTCTCTCTCTCTCTCTCTCTCTCTCCATCCATATTTTTCTATCCCTCCTCCCTCCCTCCATTCCCCCCTCTTCTCTCTCTCCCCCCCTCCAAGTCTCCTCCTCTCTCTCTCTGTCTCTCTCCCCCTTCCTCTTCTTCTTTGTCCCTCCCTTCCACTATCTCTCTGTATGTCCCCGCCTTCCTCTTCCCCTGTCACACTCTCAAACAATTCATCTCCACCCCATTCTCTCTTTACCTCTTGTATCTAACCCTTACTCTCTCTCTCTCTCTCTCCCTCCCTCTTTCTCCCCCACTCTCCCCACCTTTCTCTCTTTTCATCTATATAACTCCCCTTCCTTCTTCCCCACCCCTTCCTCTCACTCTCTCACTCTCTACCCCCCTCATTGTCTCCCTGTACCTCACTCTCTTTTTCTTCCCCTCTCCCCCTCTCACACTCTCTTTCTTCTGTTACGAGAAAAATCACTCTATGGAATGGGGTAAACCACAACAGGCATAATGAATACAAAAATCAACTCTAATCCCAAGTATGCTATATAAGTGTAAATGGTAACAAGACAAGATAAAGATCCTACCTCGTTCATACCTTCGATGAAGACCATCCTTGATCACGCAACTCAAAGATTTATACCTGAAACTTGTCCTGAACAACCAAGATACACAAACATATGGTGATAATATATATATATATATATATATATATATATATATATATATATAAAGTTATCACATACAATAGCATAATCCATTAACATTCATAACAAATATGCCCATGGAATAAAAATTCAAATATTTGCAAGATATCAATTAGACAATAAAAGAGTATTTCTATTAAAATATGATCAACATAAGTGTATAAGTGACAAACTTCTATGTTGACACGTCTCATAATCGAGAAACTAAGTCCTTTCTAGCTGGGCCTCCACCACTTCAATCCTCCACCAAAGGAAAGCTCATATAAGAGAAACAATGAGGTTCTCCATCAAAGAGGGAAGATCTTGGGGGCTGAAAAATGTGTTCAGACTTTAAAGGACAAAGGGATGCAGAATAAATGTGAAGTGACCATTTCTCTAGAGTATATTTTATCTCAAAATTTGAATTCTTTATTCTTTCATGGTTTGGAGATGACCCATTTTATAGCCTTTAGATGGAACTGAAGGGACGAGTCAGAACGTTTCTAGTATATGGAAGGTCAAGGATCATGGATCTCGTGAAGTGACATGGAAACTTGACATAATTTTTAATTTTGAGCACCAAACTCGATGTACACGGGCTGTAGTGGTGCAACCTGTGTATATGCATGCTGTCTAACTTGTAGGGCATGTATATGTGGAAAAATATGATTTTTTAGCTCTGGGAAGTGCAAAAGGGGACTTAAGTCTGCATAGGGAAATGGGAAGGCCTTCTGAGTAATTTGCATGGGTTGAGGTAAAATCTTGCTATAACATCTTCCTCTCTCTGCAAACCCCCTCCCTACATCACAAGGAAAGAAATGGCCTTGACCTAGACATGTTAAGACGTAGACCTAAACCTAGACATAAAAATACCTAGATATGTAAAGACTTGGAGCATGACCTAGACCTAGTACATGACCATGACGTAGACCATGACATAGACCTAGACCATGACCTATACCATGACATAGACCTAGACCATGACCTATACCATGACATAGAGATAAATTTAGATTTAGACGATGACCTAGAGCTTGACGTAGACCATGAACTCTACCATGACATAGAGCTAGAGATATATTTAGATGATGACTTAGAGCTTGATGTAGACCATGACCTAGACCCCCCTATCTCCATCTAATCCTAGGCATAACTTATACTCAACCGTTAACCCCCTCTACATTCAAGCCCCGAGTGCACTATGCGTATACCTTTTGTACAACCCTTTCACCCACATCACCCACATATTGGTGCTCTAACCATTGCTCTATCCTTGAAAACACTTTCAATACTAACCCCTTAGGCCTTAGTTCTCCCCATACCCATTTACATATTTATTCATAAAGATTTTTGGTCTATAATAAATGATATATCCATTGCATTAAGAGCGCACATGCACTCTTGTGAATGCACACATGTTCCTAGAATGTGCACGCGCTTTAGTGCACACATATTCTAGGAACGTGCGCACGTTCTTGCTGGGCATATTTTGGTGCCAAACACACTCCACTACCTCATATATCTCAAGGCCAACAAACCATCTATGAGATATTCACACAAAAATAGCATGCTTAGACATGTTTTTCTTATTTTAGTCTTCTTTTTTTATTCATAGAGAGTTTTATGCTATTGCAAGACCATTGTAGGAATATTTGGAAGATAAATTTGTCCAAGTGCAATTGGAATTGTTGTTTGTATCTTCTTGGAATTGGAAGACAAATGTCCAAGTGCAATTGGAATTATTGTGTGTATCTTCTTGCGTCTTCTTGGAATTGGAAGACAAATTCGTCCAAGTGAAATTGGAATTGTTGTCTGTCTCTTCTAGTGTATTCTTAGAATTAGAAGACAAATTTTCCCAAGTGAAATTATAATTGTTGTTTGCATCTTCTTATGTCTTCTTGGAATTGGAAGACAAATTTGTCCAAGTGCAATAGGAATTGTTGTTTGTATCTTCTTGTGTCTTCTTGGAATTGGAAGACAAATTTGTCCAAGTGCAATTGGAATTGTTCTTTGTATCTTCTTGGAATTGGAAGACAAATTTGTCCAAGTGCAATTAGAATTTTTTTTTGTATCTTCTTGTGTCTTCTTGGAATTGGAAGACAAATTTGTCCAAGTGCAATTGGAATTTTTGTTTGTACGTTCTTGTGTCTTCTTGTAATTGGAAGACAAATTTGTCAAAGTGAAATTGGAATTGTTGTTTGTCTCTTCTTGTGTCTTCTTGGAATTGGAAGACAAATTTGTCCAAGTGCAATTGGAATTGTTTTTTGTATCTTCTTGTGTCTTCGTGGAATTGGAAGACAAATTTGTCCAAGTGCAATTGGAATTGTTGTTTGTCTCTTCTTGTGTCTTCTTGGAATTGAAAGACAAATTTGTCCAAGTTCAATTGGAATTGTTGTTTGTATCTTCTTGTGTATTCTTGGTTGTGCCTTATTACATAATACAAAGACAAATTTGTGGTGGGATGTTTGGAAGCCAATTTGTCTCTTTAAACATGGGGAATTGACAGATTCGAGAAAGAAAGTCCTCCAGAAAAGAGAAACCGATAGAAAAGGTAGAAGAAGAAAGAGAAAAGGAAAATTTACGTATGTCAAAGCGTAGGATTTTGGAAGAGGGAAATCCAATTTATAGAGGAATAGATGCCGCTATTGTTTCTCCTCCATCACCAAAATCAAAGCACAAGAGTTTATTAGAGAGAAATCCATCCAGTATGTCTTCAAGATAACTTGTTGTGGATGACCAGATGATGGAGGATTTTCTTGGAGATGATTATACAATGGATGAAATTAGAGAAGAAACTAGTGTACAACATTGTGGTGAAAACGTTCCTATGGTGCAATCTCTTTTTGGAAAGTCAAATGTTCTAGAAACTAGTCAATCCCATGTCCACTCTCCTCCTAGAGTTGATCCACCAATGATTGAAGGGGAAAGAACTGAAACATTGTTAACTTCACAACATGGAGGTCAAATGTAACAGAATATGGGTTCATCATCCCTACCTAGATCGAGCACTGTGTGGATAAGAACTCCTAAATGCATCCAGGTCGATGAAAGTGGTCTACATCACTTGAAGGTAAGTTACCTAGCCATACTATTCATTATCACTCTTATAAAATCATTAAATAATATTTTGAACCAAAATCCGATGCTGCTAAATGTCAATTATTTTTAGCTTTGTTAAAATATAGAAGTTTGACTATTGTTAAGATAACTTTAGGCATTAAAATAGTCAAAAGGGTAGAAACAAGTCATCATATTGTTAGAAAAATTGTAGATTAATTTCAAATAATTAGTAATAAATCTCGTTCTAAAGACCATAATGCATCCCGACGTGTCTTGTCACAATCAATTTTTAGCAAAATCACAAGAAAACATTGTTTTCTACAACAAACCTCTCACCTCTTGAAATGCAATGTAAAAAACCTTAGAAAGCACTCTCATAGATGAGATAGCCTCGACAAAGGTGGCCCAACATATTTTTGGGCCTTCATTGGTGTTGGGTATGTGTTATATTCTTTGCATGTGTGTGTGTGGGCACGTCAAATATGACAACTACGTCTGACTATCCCTCGTAGTAGTGCTTTGTTTGTGTCATGTGTGGCGGGTGCTTTCCTAGGGGTGGAAGGTATGCCCCCATGTTTATGCACAACGTTCGGCAACGGGCGGTAGCTCGGGGTCGACGGGGTTCAGGGCAGTGCCCCGAAATATTTTTTGGGTGGTTTTTGCTATTTTTAGTGGATTTTTCTATTTTTAGCAGTTTGGTAAATTAATCCCGGATTAAGGGATTAGGGTTTTGGTATCTACGGAATACCTAAAATATTGTATATATATTGTATGGTGAATGATGAAATTCGATATAATGAATATAAGAAAGGTTTTCCCGGTTGAGGGTTTCTGGTATAAAATCTCTGTGTACTTTGTGTATGAGCCATTGATTAAATTCTGTTTTTCTTAAGAATCTATATGCATTGCTTTACTTCATAGGTTTAAAACTTACATGTGGTATCAGAGATCGTTTTTGGATTCAGAGGGATGCCTTTGTTGTTGAGGGTTTGGCTCGGTCTTGATAGATCAAGTTTATCTTGGGTCTGTGATAAACCTAGGTTTAGTGGGAGCTTTTGCATTGGAGATTCGAGTATAGAAAGAGGAATGGCGAGCTCATCTAGAATCAAGATAGAGAAGTTCAACGGTAAAAACTTTTAGCTATGGAAGCTCAAGATGGAGGACCTTCTTGTAGATAAAGAACAATGGATCGTTGTGGATCCTGGTACACAACCTACTGGTACACCGTCTACTAGCACATAGGCTACTGGTACACAACCTACTAGTACACAAACTACTAGTACACCAACTACTGGTATGTCGAAGGAAGATTAGGAGAAGTTGGACAGAAGAGCAAGGAGTAATATTCGACTCTGTCTGGCAGATTCAGTTTTGTTGAATGTCTCGGGAGAATCTATAGCCAAGGAACTATGGGATAAGTTGGGGAATTTGTATCAATCAAAGTCCCTGGTAAACAAGTTGTTTCTTCGAAAAAAGTTGTATCATCTTAGGATGGAAGATGGATATTCTATGAAAGAACATCTAAATGCCTTTAATACTCTGGTAAGTCAACTTGGCTCTATTAATATTACGATTGCAGAAGAAGATAAGTGTATTACTTTGTTATGTTCTTTGCCAGACTCTTGGGATAATCTGGTTGTAGAAATAGGTAGTACCACTCAATCTACATTGAAGTATGAGGATGTAGTTGAATCCTTGTTATCTGAAGAGATGAGGTGAAAAAGCATGGATGGTCACAACACAACTGTTTTATTTGTAAGAGGGCGTACCCAAGACAGGAACCCTAGTAAGCCTTCGGGGTGGAGATCTAAATCTACAGGTAGATCTAAGTCTCCAGGAAAATATTTGAGGAAATGTTTGAAGTGTGGTAAAACATGGCATTATAAGAAAGATTTCAAGTCTAAGAAGGTTGAAAAACCAAAGGGATTTGATAGTACCTCTTCCATAGAGGCGAAAACCTTCATTGAAGAAGGAGGTGATGTTTACTTGGAATCTACAAGTACACATGCAGACCGTGATGTATGGTTGATCGACTCAAGTGCATCATACCATATGACTCCTCATAGGGAGTGGTTCTCTGAATATGAAAAATATGATGGTGGTGATGTATTCCTAGGAGATGACTTGACAACAAAAATCATGGGACGTGGAAGGGTTAAGTTGTTGCTAAAAGATGGAAGGATTAGAACTCTCCCTAGGGTTCTGCACATTCCAAAACTTTCCAGGGGCCTAATATCTGTAAGCAAGTTGGATGATGCAGGAGTGGATACTATATTTGGAAAGAACACTTGCAAGATGGTACGAGGAGCAATGGTGTTGATGAGGGGAGTTCGTGTGGAACTCTATACAAGTTATTGGGAATCACTTATACTAATGGGTGTAATAGTTCTGTTGTCCCTGAACAGAGAAATAAAGAAGACAAGACCAATATTGTCCCTGGAAAGAAGACCATGCTGTGGCATCAAAGACTGGGACATATTGGAGAAAAGGGCCTTTGGACACTACACAATAAAAGTATGGTTGAAGGTATGTCTGATTGCACTTTGGATTTTGATTTCTATGAACATTTCATATATGGTAAACAAAATAGAGTAAGATTCCCATCTGGTGCTACAAGAGCAAAGGGGATCTTAGAGTTGATACACAGTGATGTATTTGGACCTGTTCCTGTTCCATCCCTAGGTAAATATGTGTATTATGTTTCATTCATAGATGATTTTTCTAGGAACACATGGATTTATTTTCTTAGAAATAAATCTAAGCTATTTGATAAATTTAAAGAGTTTAAGGCTCTAATAGAAAATCAGACTAAGAAGAAAATAAAGGAATTGAGAACAAATAATGGTGGAGAATTCTGCGAAAATGAATTCGAAGAATTCTGTAAGAAGTGTGGTATAGCAAGGCAGAAGACTACTCCATACACTCCTCAGCAAAATGGAGATGTAGAAAGGATGAATAAGACTCTGATGGAAAAAGCAAGGAGCATGCTTAGTGGTGTCGGGTTAGGACAAGAATTCTGGGCAGAGGCAATGGGTACAACATGTTACCTGGTCAATCGATCACCTTCATGAGTGTTGGATGATAAAACTCCACCCGAGGTATGGTCTGGAAAGAAACCCTCTCTTCAACATCCTAGAGTGTTTGGTTGTGATGCTTATGTACATGTTCCAAAGAAAAATAGGAGTAAGCTGGATAAAAAGGCTGAAAAGTGTATCTTTATTGGTTATAAAGATGGTTTGAAAGGTTATAAAATTTGGAACCAAGAAACCAAGAAGACTATTTACAATCAAGATGTTGTGTTCAGAGAGGTAAGAGATGTGTCGAAACAGGAATTCCTACCAACGCAAAACGATCTTGAGAAAATAGAGCTTGAGTTGGATGATGCAAAATCTGAATCATCTGAAAAAGAGGAAGCAGAAGAAGAAGAATAAGAACCTCATACCCCAGTATTAAGGAGATCGGTGAGAGATAAAAGGAAACTAGAAATGTATAGTCAACCTAATTTCCATTCAAATTTTTCTTTATCTATTACTGATGATGATCCCAGAATTGTCAGGGAAGCAGTGAATTCAGAGGATGGTAAACTCTGGAAGAAGGCCATGGTTGAAGAAATGGATGCCTTGGATAAGAATGAGGCATGGGATGTAGTTGAGTTTCTAGCTAGAAGAAAATCTGTTGGTAGAAAATAGTTGTTTAAGAAGAAGTTTAATGCACAAGGTAAAGTGGAGAAATACAAAGCTCGGTTAGTAGCAAAAGGTTATTCCCAGGTAGAGGGAATTGAATTTGGTGAGATTTTTTCTCCTGTTGCTAAGTTAACTTCTATTAGATTTCTTTTATC
>ML804878.1:0-14914 GCA_009831015.1 Picea engelmannii | reverse complement strand
GGGGATATGAGGGGGCAAAAACATTCGAGAGGGAACTTTTGGGATTTTCGCAGGGAGAATTATTTTGATATTAGGAGACTATATTGGAGCATTTTTGGGGGGGAGAGATTGGAAAATTGTATTTCTGGTTTTGGCTTGAGGAATTTGGTGGACTGTTACAGGGGAGCATCTGTTGCTGGGAGTTTTGGGCTCCGGGGCCAGGAATCCTTACGGAATCCTGGAGCTAGGGAGATGGATAGGATCTGTTCCTAGTTGGCTGGGAGGAAAGATTCAGTTTTGGGCAGAGTTTGGCAGAGCAACTTGGGCATAGTTTCAGCTTCAACTTGGACAAACAGAGTTGGGAAACAAATCACTTGACATGCATTTTTGTTTGTTATCATGGCATGTTCATTATCATATGATGATTCGATATATTATTTATGCTGTGTATATTATTCAATATATAATTTATATCATGCTGCCCATTTTGAATTTCGCTGAGCCATAAACTGTAAACTATTATTTTGCTGAATATAGAACCATAAAAAGAAATTATAATAGAAATTTTATGTTTAAATCTATGAAATTCTAGGTCCTATTAGAGAGGACATTACAGAAATTAATCCCGTATTAAGGGATTATGGTTTTGGTATCTACGGAATACCTAAAAACATTGTATATATTGTATGGTGAATGGTGAAATTCGATATAATCAATATAAGAAAGGTTTTCCCGGTTGAGGGTTTTCGGTATAAAATCTCTGTGTACTTTGTGTATGAGCCATTGATTAAATTCTGTTTTTCTTAAGAATCTATATGCATTGCTTTACTTCACAGGTTTAAAACTTACAATTGGTAGGCTACCTCATTCTGACATGAAGTTCATTGGAGCAGTTAAGGGACTAGTTCATTATTTCTAGGAGAACACTAGGCCTTCTTCCAACCAAAAATATGTACTAAAATTGAGAAGGGTATCTAGGGACCATGAACCCCATATTAAACAATTTTTTGAAATTGTATGAGAGATTTAGAACAGTATATAGTGCACTTAGATTGGGCCAAAAATCTTTCCATAAATGCAAGCCTTGGTATGTTTGAATAAACACAATTCTTACCACATGTTTTTGTATATATCGCATAGAGTATGGTTATTATTATGAGACACACAGACACACACACACACACACATATTTTTCATGTTTTTCCTAACACCCTTTTGAAGGAATGCTCAGTTATATTGTCATCGTTTTCATTTAGAGACTTTATTCATAGCATATTATGTACAAAGGGAAAAGGGTTTTACATTTTATAAAAAAACCTGCTTAGATGGCACATGCCCCAGGTGCCGTGGAATTCCATTACTGAGAAAGTGCATCCATGTAAGCGATGAGTAGGAATTGGGGAGGAAGGAGGTTACCTTGAAAAACTTTAAATATGTCACATATGATATTGATGGAGGACAAGAAACAAAAAATATACTATTGGTTACTTCCCAAGTATGAGTTTGCGACTTCATGAAGGACTTCATCGAAAAGAAACAACATTATGTTTAACATGTCCATGTGGATCGATGGCAGAATGAGCATTTTAGAATATGGAGAGATACATTTCCTATTGGTATTGTGTTATTGGTAGTTGATTTTGCTGAGAACTACACCCTTCAACCACAAAATGAGATTCAAAGCCAATATTATCACTCAAAATAGGTCAACATAATGGTCCATATCAGATACAAGCATGGAATGGATAGTAATGAACAAAACAAAGTTATATTGAAAGAGTATCACTTATACACAAGCGGTGATCGGTGCCATGAATTATCCTATGTACACCATTGTTTTCAGTTTTTCCACAATCATCTTAAGGAGACTAACATACAGATGGATCAACATTAGATTGGGTCAAATGGTTGCACAGGCTAGTTCAAAAATGCTCATGTATTTCAATGGTTGTGTATGTTGCACAAAAAACTAAAGGTACCACACATTTGGAACTATTTTGAGTATGGGCATGAGAAAGGGGAGCATGATGGAGCATGTTCATGCATAAAAAAAGTGTTATGTAGGAAAGAAATGAAGTTCACAAAAACTTCCCTCATTCAAGATGCAAAATCCATTGTTGAATGGTGTTCTTCAGTAATGGGAGAGGGAACATGAAGCCATGAAGACCAATCACACAGGAAATCACATGTACATAAACATTTTTGGGAGGTGGTCGATGTAGATTGATCACAATGGTATGAATGCAAAACAATCCAAGGCACTCGTGGATTCCATTCAGTTAAAAAATCATAAAATGAAATAGTTAAAACATGAATGAGAAACCTCTCTTACTTATGTGGTCCATGTAGTAGTAATGAATGGGATGACTGTGAATTGATAGACTGGGTTGATAGATGGGATCGTGTATCACTCTAGACTGGTCAATGTATAACTATGGAATTATCCTAGTTGGAGGCGGACCAATCAATTATTTCAACAGATTATGATCATGTCTTAGATCTCGTACTGCCAGGTTCGTTGAATCCTTATATTAAATTTTGAATAACTAGCGTCAATGTTTTATGCTTTGGTCATTTAGTGGACTCACATTTTAGCACTCCATTTTTTACATGACACATATATGCAATGGTTTCTCTAAGAGATAATGAATGAGGCAATGATTATTGGCTGACATGATTCTTAGAGGGAAAGCATACCCTCATGCAATTAGTAACAAACTATGAAGGCATTGAATTTTTGATTGGGTCAATGGTTATTAAAGGAGAATATCTAAAACATGATTAAAGAACATGAAAGAAAGGTGGTTAATGTATTTCAATATTATAAACTAGGTTAAATCAAATACCTCTTTACAAACTTGGTTATTGGTACAAACCTCCAACTACAAACAATGGCAAGTAAGAACTCATCAAAGGTACAATACTTCTTGCCTTACTCAGAGCACAAGAATTTAATGGAGACTGTCAATATTAGAAGTGATCCCGATGGTCTACTTGAATGACCATAGGTATGTAAGAGGAATAATTGTGGCTTCATTTTATGGTTTTTGTGGTATTATTGTATTTCCATGCCTTGCCTTTCCTTCACTTTCCTTGCTTTGCATTTCATTTCCATGCCTTTCCATGTCTTTACATGCCATGCCATTCCCTCACTTTCCTTTCCTTCTGATCCAAAAAGGATCCAGAGAAGGATAAGAACAACTCAAAACACACAGAAGAAACTTAGAATGCTCATAATGGATTCAATAGACAACAAAAGGGAAAAAAATTAAAGTTCCCAAAACATAGTGAAAATAGCATGATCACGAAGAGCACGCCACAAGCTTTCTAACAGTGCAAACGACTCATCAAACGGAGTTACGGATCAAAAGTCACAAGCGGTCAAAGTTCAATCAAAATTTGTCAAAATCAAAAAGTCAAGGTGACACGTGGCACCACTACAAGGGTGACACGTGGCACATCCATACAACTGATTTTTCATGGGATGACGTGAAAAAATGATGGCAGACACTTGGGAAAATCAAGTGATGACACATGTCATTTTTATGGAAAAATTATATGGTGCCACATGGCCCAGTCATAGGCTGCCACATGGAACCCCTCCAATGGTTGATGTGTGTAAAAGATTTTATGACTCCACAAGATTCAAACTCATGACCTCTCATTAGCCCAAAGGCCCCATAAATCCACACCAACCAATACACCACCATATGTATCTTGTTTATAATATGGTTCAAAATATATTTAAGTTTGAAACTTTATATGGGCGCTAAAGGAAAGGGGCTAGGCCTTCGAACCAACCCATGATTACATGTTTAGCCCATAATACCACTTATTTTGCCAGCCTAGGGGCTTATTCATCTGCCACCAAACATTGCATATTCCGCCATAATTTCCGCCTAAACCTCAAACATAGTTGTAACGATTTTCCAAAAAGGGTAGGCCCGTGGGATTCTACCCTGTGACTTCCATCAACTAAACGTTCTAAAAATATATCTTCCTACCAATGCGCTAAGCAACTTAGTTATGACATAACTGCCATAAATTTGTATAAGAAGGGGTTTCGAGCAATGCATTCAGGACAAACATAGCACAAGAGGTGACACTAAGTGTGCTTGTATGGATTTGTACAGACTTGGGTGCGATTTTTGAGATATTGGCATGTATTTCGATATTTCCAGTCATTTATTGTAGGACCAGTGGCACGCAAACCGATGCAAGGGTGCCTCTTGGGCCAAAAAGTGTCAGACTCAGATCGAGGCATGGAGACTTTCATTTTTAGGTAAAACGACACCACAAATGCAGTGGCGGTGTTATTTTTATGATCTGAGAAAATATTCTATATCTTAACTCTAGAATGAGGTATACTTATGTATTTTGCCCAATTCTTTTGTGGAGTTAATAAAAAGAGCTACCCATTTGAGAGCAGGACCCAGAGACGTAGTCCACTAGGGATGAACTCCGTTATCAAGTTCTTTGTGTTCATATTTTATGCTTATGTCTCTTTCCTTTTGAGATTTTCCTTATTTATGGTGTACTTTAGTTTATGCTCATTTAATACAATTCTTTAATAAGTCACCTGATGAAAAGATACCAGATCATGTTGGTATCGGAGAAGTCGTATTTGACTTGAATTTTTTAGTATGAATTCTTACTAGGGCCAAGCATAAGCAGGGTGAATGAAATATTAATACTTTCAATCCCGAATTTCACCGTGCATCCCAAAGGAATAAGATGGCAGAAGAGGACAAGCATGATGAATAAGAGAAAAAAATTCACATGGTCTTTTATCGCATGTCAGAAATGGTCCAACGAATGTATGGATATTACAAGAAGAGGATGAAGAAGAAAGGGAAGAAAAAGGAAGCACATGCAGATGATGATGCTTCGGTAAATCAAGAGGTTGGAGAAGATCCTCCTGAGCCTCCGTCGTCACCTTCAAGTTCTAGTTCTTCTTCCTCTGAGCATTCTCATCATTCTCATCATTATATCCATAAAGCCTCTTTTAAGAAACCATTATTAAAGCTTGATGTAAAGTTTGCTTTACATATGTTTAATGGAGATACTAATCTTGAAAAGTTAGACAATTGGATTCGACAGGTTGAAGTATATTTGCGTGTTCAACATATTGACAAAGAGGAAGTTAAAGTGCAACTGGATTCTCTTTGATTGAAAGGCACCGCTCTCGTATGGTGGGAGAGAAATCTATAGGACATAATTATGTGTGATAATCTTCTTTCCTCATGGCTAGAATTTAAATCAGAGATAAGGAAGTAGTTCTATCCATTAGGGTATTTACATAAAGCAATGATGGAATAGAAAACTTTGAGGCAGAGTAAAGGTCAGACTGTACAAAGTTTCACAGAAGAATTTAGGAAGAAATCTCTAGCATTGAATATTCCTTTGGATTCTTATGAAACTTTAATGAAGTATATTGGCGCACTTCATAGTTATGTTCATCACACTTTTCTCTTATTTAACCCCACTAGTCTTGACGAAGTTTGCGTGCAAGCCACTCACCTTGAAAATAGGGGGAAACATGTTCAAGAAGATCTCACAAAGAAACCTTCCAAGTTCCAATTTCCCACAAAAGACTTTCAAGAAGTTTAAAAGGAAGGACAAGAAGACCACTACAGTAACGAGAGAAGGAGGAAAACCATCTTGCACTCATTACAAGATGAGTGGTCACGATGAAGAAAACTATTGGAAACTACATTTGGAAAAGAAATTGAAACAGTTCGGTGGAAAGGGGAAGACGAAGACCATTGCTACAGTGAAACAATATCTTGGTTCCAAATTAGGAGATGAGGGAAATATGACATCAGCTGGAGTACAAGGTAAATATTCTCTTCATGCTAGTTCAAGTTCCAATGATGAATATCATATTGATGAATGAAAGAGGAATGAGTTATATCATATATGAGTTGTATCTAAACATACTAAGATAGATACATTATTTGATCTGGGTTCCCAAGTAAACTTAATATATGAATCACTTGTCAAGAAGATGGGTCTTGAAACAAAACCACATCCAAATCCTTATCCTCTTGGTTGGGTATGTGATCAAGCAAAACTTAATGTCACCAAACAATGTAGTCTCATATTTGCTACTGCTTCAAAGTTGATTGATGAAGTGGATTTGGATGTTGTACCACTTGATATATGTGGCATAGTGTTGGGGATTCATTATCTTTATGATAGAAAAGCAGTCTTCTTTCGTTATGAGAACAAATACCACCTAACTAAGGGGGGAGTGGAATAGATTGTTAGAACTCACAACATGAGGGTAAATGCAACACTTGTTAGTGTAGGAAAAATGAAAAGGCCCATAACCACTAATAGAGATATGTACTCATGGTAGTCAAAGAGAAAGATGTCGGGACATCCGACGCTTTCCAATGGTGTGATCCATATCATAAAAATAAATCAATTGATATTGTTTCTGAGTATGATGATATTTTTTAGGAATTAGGTGGATTACCTCCTAAGAGGGAAATCCAACATGAGATACATCCTTAGCATGATTCTCCTCTTCCTAATGTGGGCATGTACAAGATGTCAGTTGTGGAGATGACAGAGATCAAGAAGAAGGTACAAGGCTTATTGGATCAAGGGGTCATTAGGCCCAGTTCATCTCCTTATGGTTCTCCGATCGTGATGGTTCCATAGAAATATGGCACATGGAGAATATGTGTCGATTACCGAGCTTTGAATAAAATCACAATGAAAAATTGATACCCTCTTCCTCGTATAGATTATTTACTTGATCAATTGAAGAATGTTGTTTATTTCACTAAGTTGGATTTGCGCAGTGGATATCATCAAATGAGGGTTCCAGAAAAGGATGCATGGAAGACTGCCTTTAAAACCAAACAAGGATTGTTTGAGTGGTTAGTTATGTTGTTTGGGCTTTGCAATGCTCCAACAACTTTCATGCGTGTGATGAATGATGTATTCAGGCCTTTCCTGGATGAATTTGTGATTTTATATTTAGATGACATTCTTGTTTTTAGCGAGACTTGGGATGACCATGTAAGGCATGTAAATAAGGTATTGGATACTTTTCAAAGGGAAAAGATGTATGTGAAAATGTCGAAATGTGAATTTGGCAAGACTGCATTTGTGTATTAGGTCATATTGTAGGAGGAGGAAAATTGAATATTCATCCTTCCAAAATTGAAGTAATTGTAAAATAGCCTGAGCCAAAAAGTGTAACCAAAGTTTGAAGCTTCTTGGGTGCAGTCAAGTATTGGAGGATATTTATTCACAACTTCTCGTTTATAACAACTCCTTTGCATGCCTTAACCAGTGTGAAGAAAAAATTTCAGTGGGAAGGTAAGCAACAAAAAATATTTCAACATTTTGAAGGAGAATATTAGTATCGCACCAGTATTAGCATTTCTAAATCTTCAACAACAGTTAGAGATCGAGACAGATGCCAGCGGATACGCCATGGGTGTAGTATTGATGCAATATCGTAAGCCTATTTGTTACCACTCTGAGAATTTTAACCAAGTTGTTGTTAAATATCCTACATATGATAAAGAAACCATCATACACTACTTGTTAGGGAAGGAAATCGTCATACATACAGATCACCAACCCTTACAATATCTTCAAGCACATACCAAACTGCAACAATCTCTACACTACAGGTGGATGGGTTTTCTACAACAATTTCATTTGGTAATCAAGTACAAGAAGGGTACAAGTAACAAGGTAGGAAATATGATTTCTAGACCTCCTATTGCTGCTTCTATTATTTTGAAGAATACTTATTTATCTCATGATAGCTATGTAGAGAAATATGCCATCGATGAAGATTTTAAAGAAGTATATGAGAACATAACCCATGGTGCACATGCAGAGAACTATTGTCTGCACAGAAAGTTACTCTATCATCTTGGGAAGCTATGTATTCCTACAAGTGAACAAGTCCATGTAATATGAGAAGCTCATACTTCTCTTGTGTCTGGGAATTTTGGGTTAGGAAAAACTATGGCTTATTTTCATAGGTTTTGTTGTTGGCCCCAAATGAAAGTAATTGTAACTAAATATGTAAATGGGTGTGTGATGTGTTATACTTGTAAGCCCACTAATAGAAAATTGGGGATATACTCACCACTTCCTATTCCATCCCATCTATGGGAAAGAATTTCAATGGATTTTGTAGGGGGTTTACCAATGACCAAAGGGAGTCATGATTATTTGTATGTTGTAGTGGATAGGTTCAACAAGATGTGTATCTTGATGCCATATAAAAAGTAGATCACTGCTGAGCATACTGCTAATCTCTTCTTTCAGTATGTTTAGGTTCACTTTGGGTTACCCACGTCCATTTTCTCAGATCGAGATACTCGATTACTTGGGAATTTTTGGACTAGCTTGTGGAGAATGATGGACACCAAATTGAAGAGGATCACTTCTTTTCATCCATATACCAATAGACAGACAAAGGTGGTAAACAAAACAATGGTACTTTTTCTTCGAGGCTACTGCAACAAGCATCCTAAGTTATGTGATGAATAGATACCTTATGTACAACATGCTTATAATCAATATTTACATTCATCCACTTAGAGTTCACCTTTTGAGACATTTTTTGGGTACCTACCAAAGTTTCCTTTGGACTTGATGTATGGGAGAGATTCCGATGTGAATGAAGAACGAACAGAGGATAGAACCCACAAGTTCATCCAAAGGATTCAACAGATACACCAGGAAGTCATGGAATAGTTGGAGAAGAGTCAAGCATAGTATAAAGCTCAACATGAAAAGCACAGGGTTGATCATCAGTTCCAGGTTGGAGACTGGGTATGGCTTCATATCAACAAGGAATGATTGAAGGACGAAGGAAAGAAACTCAAGCCCATCCAATATGGACCCTTCACTATTTTGGAGAAAAGTGACACTAATTCTTTTTGTTTAGATATTCCGCCGTATATGCATATTTATTTAGTTGTGAGTGTAGAGAACTTGAAACTTTTTGATCCTCCCATGATCATGGATCAGGATGAGGAAGCTTCAATTCCTTCAGTTGATGAGTTTGCACCTGAGTACTTGGATGAGTTACAAGAAGATATCATCCTGGACAAAAGGACGAGGACTTCACGCAGGGGTGATGTTGATTATATTTGAGTAGGCTTAAAGGGCACACATCCAAGCAAGGAAAATTGGATTGAGAAGGACAAAGTGAGGGGAATTTTGCTTCACTTACAAGTTGATTAATGAAAACTTTTGGTGTTCCAAAAAGCTCTCAATGGGAAGGCATGATCCAAAAAGGATCCAGAGAAGGCTAAGAACAACTCAGAACGCACAGAAGCAACTTAGAATTCTCAGAATGGCTTCAGTAGATAGTAAAGGGGCAAAAATTCAAAGTTCCCAAAACTCAGTGAAAATGACATTATCACGAAGAGCGCGTCGCAAACGAATCGTCAAACGAAGTTACAGATCGAAAGTTAAAAGTGGTCAAAGTTAATTCAAACTTGGTCAAAAGTCAAAAAGTCAAGGTGACACATGGCACCACTGTAAGGGTGACACATGGCACATCCGTACAGATGATTTGGCATGGGATGATGTGGAAAAATGATATCAAACACATGGGCAAATCAAGTGATGACACGTGTCAGTTTTATGGACAAATTATATGGTGCCATGTGGCCCAGTCATGGGATGCCACATGGCACCCCTCCAATGGTTGATGCGTGTAAAAGTTTTTATGACTCCACAAGAGTCGAACACATGACCTCTCATTATCCCAAAGGCCCCACAAATCTATGCCAACCAATACACCACCATATGTCTCTTGTTTATAATATGGTTCAAATTATATTTAAGTTTGAAAATTTATATTGGCGCCAAAGGAAGGGGCTAGGCCTTTGACCCAGCCCATGATTACATGTTTAGCCCATATGACCACTGATTTCGCCAGCCTAGGGGCTTATTCATCCACCACCAAACATATCATATTCTACCATATTTTCCACCAGAAGTTTTTCCTAAACCTCCAACATAGTTGTAATGATGTTCCAAAAAGGGGAGGCCTATGGGATTTGACCCCTGGACCTCTACCAACTAAACGTTCTAAAAATAGCTCCACTTACCAGCACACCAAGCGCCTGAGTTATGACATAACTTCCACAAATTTGTATAAGAAGGGGTTTCGAGCAATGCATTCGAGATAGATAGAGCACAAGAGGTGAGACCAAGAACGCTCATACAGATCTGTATGGACTTTGGAGATATTTTCAAGATATTGGCACGTATTTCTAGATTTCTAGTCATTTATTGTAGTAGTGGCACACAAACTGAGGCAAGGGTGCCTCTTGGGACAAAAAGTGTCTGACTTGGATCGAGGCATGGAGACAATCATTTTTAGGTAAAACGATGCCATAAACCCAATGGTGGTGTTATTTTTTTGATCTAAACAAAGCTTCTATAGCTTAACTCCAGAATGAGGTATAATTATATATTTTGCCCAATTCTTTTTTGGAGTTAATAAAAAGACCTACCCATTTGAGAGCAGGACTCGGAGACGTAGTCCATGAGGGACGAACTATGTTGTCAAGTTCTTTTTGTTCATATTGTATGCTAATGTCTCTTTCCTTTTGAGCTTTTCCTTCTTTATGGTGTACTTTAATTTATGCTCATTTAATACAATTCTTTAATAATTCACCTGACGAAAAGATCCCGGATCACTTTCGCTTGCTTTGCCTTCACTTTCTTTGCCTTCACCTTCCATGCCTTCACTTTCCTTTCCTTCACTTTCCATGCATTCACTTTCCTTACCTTCACTATCCATGCCTTCACTTGCCTTGTCTTACCTTCATTTTCCATGCCTTCAATTTCCTTACCTTTCCTTGCCTTGCCTTTCCTTTCCATGCCATGCCATTCCTTTACTTTCCTTTCCTTTCCTTCAATTTCCTTCACTTGCCATGCCTTGCCTTCAATTTCCTTCACTTTCCTTGCCTTCACTTTCCATGCCTTCACTTGCCTTCACTTGGCTTGCCTTCACTTTCCATGCCTTCACTTTCCTTACCTTCACTTTCCATGCCTTCACTTGCATTGCCTTTCCATGCCTTTCCTTGACTTGACATGCCATGCCAAGTCTTCACTTGCCTTCACTTTCCTTACCTTGCCTTAAATTTCCTTCACTTTCCATGTCATGCCTTCACTTGCCTTGCCTTAACTTACCATGCCTTCACTTTCCTTCACTTGAGATGCCTTCACTTGCCTTCAATTTCCTTCACTTGAGATGCCTTCACTTGCCTTCAATTTCCTTCACTTGCCTTGCCTTCACTTGCCATGCCTTCACTTTCCTTGCCTTCAATTTCCATGCCTTCACTTGCTTTATATTTACTTTCCATGCCTTCACTTGCATTGCCTTTCCATGCCTTGGATTTCCTTGCCTTCAATTTACATGACTTCACTTTCCTTCACTTGCCTTGCCTTGCCTTCTCTTTCCATGCCTTCAATTTCCATGCATTCCCTTGCCTTGCCTTACCTTCACTTTCCATTCCTTCACTTGCCTTGCATTTCCATGCCTTTCCTTGCCTTGCCATGCCATTCCATGCCTTCACTTGCCTTGCCTTTCCTTCAATTTTCTTCACTTTCCATGCCTTCACTTTTCTTCACTTTCCATGCCTACACTTGACTTCAATTTCCTTTCCTTGCATTTCATTTCCATGCCTTTCCTTCTCTTTCCATTCCATGCCATGCCTTCACTTGCCTTGCCTTGGCTTCACTTTCCTTCACTTTCCATGCCTTCACTTTCCTTCACTTGTCATGCCTTCACTTGCATTTGCTTTCCATGCCTTGCCTTTCCTTGCCATGCCATGCCATGCCATGCCTTCACTTGCCTTCACTTACCATGCCTTCACTTGCATTGCCTTTCCATGCCTTGCCTTGCATTGCCATGCCTTGCATTGCCATGCCTTGCATTGCCATGCCTTGCCTTGCCTTCACTTTCCTTTCCATGCCTTTACTTGTCTTGTCATGCCATGCCATGCCTTCACTTGCCATGCCTTTCCTTCACTTGCCATACCTTCACTTTCTATGCCTTCACTTTCCATGCCTTACCATGCCATGTCTAACCTAACAAGGTGTTAAATTGTCAAACATATGTAATAATCACCGAGAAAAACTATTTGGCCAAGGCCCACGTGACTACACTACCCACAAGACACCCCACACAATGTTCTTGAAAATTGACCTACTCTTAAGAAATTATGCTATGCCTCATTGAGAAAAACCCTAGTGGCACTGGAGATACTCCAACAAATGATTTTCGGGCCAACAAAATGACAATGGAGGGGCCCCACTAGCTAAAATCGATGCTCTCGATCCAATGCAATTGATGATTCATCCATCCGAGTCCCGATTTGAGATTTATCATGAGTTGCAACTCACCTAATCAAGCCATTCAGGGACATGTGGCCAATTTGGTTGGAGGGAATAAAATCCAAATTGAGCAGCATAACAAAGTTTCCTAAGCTCCCACAAGTCTGTTTGGCCAAGGTTCACATGACTACACTATCCAAAAACACCCCACACAATGTTCTTGAAAATAAACCTTCTCTTCAAAAATTACACTATGCCTCATTGAGAAAAACCCTAGTGCCGGAGATACTCCAACAAACAGTTTTTCAGTCGACAGAATGACAGCAGAGGGGCCCCACTAGCTAAAACCCGATGCTTTGGATCCAATGCAATTGATGGTTTTTCCGTATGAGCCCCAGTTTGAGTTTTATCGTGAGTTGCAACTCGCCTCCTCAAGCAATTTAGGAACATGTGGCCAATTTGGTCCGGGGGCATAAAATCCAAATAGAGTAGGATAATGAAGTTTCGAAAGCTCCTGTAAGTCTGTTTGTCTAAGGTCCACATGAATATACTACCAACAAACACTCCACACAATGTTCTTTAAAATCGACCCCCTCTTCAGAAATTGCACTATGCCTCATTGAACAAAACCCTAGTGCCAAAGATACTCCGACAAATGATTTTTCGATTGAAAAAATGATAGTGGAGGGGCCCCAATAGATGAAACCCAGTGGTCTGGATCCAATGAAATTGATGGTTCGTCCATCTGAGTCCTGGTTTTATTTTTATAGTGAGTTGCAACTCGCTTCCTCAAGCCATTTAGGGACATATGACCAATTTGGTACTGGGGCATAAAACACAAATGAAGCAGCATAATGAAATTATGTAAGCTCTCGCGAGTCTATTTTTCCAAGGCCCATGTGACTACACTACCCACAAATTCCCCACACAATTTTCTTTAAAATTAACCTCCTCTTTAGAAATTGCACTATGCCTCATTGAGAAAAACCCTAGTGACGAAGATATTCCAACAAATGGTTTTCTGGTTGACGAAATGATAATGAATGGGACCCACTAGCTGATATCCAGTGCTCTGGATCCAATGAAATTGACGATTCATCCTTCAGAGTCTCGATTTGATTTTTATTGCGAGTTTCAACTTGCCTCCCCAAGCCATTTAAGGACATGTGGCCAATTTGGTCTGGGGGCATACAATCCAAAAAGAGTAGCATAAAGGAGTTCTATAAGCTCTTGCAATCCTGTTTGGCCAAGGCCCACATGAATACACTACCCACAAATTCCCCACACATTTTTCTTTAAAATTGACCTCCTCTTCAAAAATTGCACTATGCCTCATTGAGTAAAACCCTAGTGCCAAAAATACTCCAAAAAATGGTTTTCCGGTAGACGAAATGACATCGGAGGGGCCCCACTAGATGAAAATTGGTGCTCTAGATTCAATGAAACTGATGATTCATCCACCCGAGTCTCGGTTTTATTTTAATCGTGAGTTACAACTTGCCTCCTCAATCCATTTAGGGACATGTGGCCAATTTGGTCCGGGGGCATAAAATCCAAATAGAGAAGCATAACAAAGTTCCATAAGCTCCTGCAATCCTATTTGGCCAAGGCACACATTAATACACTACCCACAAATTCCCCACACAATGTTCTTTAAAATCAGCCTCCTCTTCATAAATTTCACTATGCCTCATTGAGCAAAACCCTAGTGCCGAAGATACTCCAAAAAATGGTTTTTCGGTCGACGAAATGACAACGGAGGGGCCCCACTAGCTAAAACTCGGTGCTTCAGATCCAATGCAACTGACAATTCTTTCATCCGAGTCTTAGTTTGAGTTTTATTGCTAGTGGAAACTCGCCTACTCAATCCATTTAGGGACATGTGGGCAATTTGGTTCGGGGACATAAAATACAAACAAAACAACATAACAGATTTTTGTCAGCTCCCCCAAGTCTGTTTGGCTAAGGATCATGAGACTACACTACCCATAAATTTCCCACACAATGTTCTTTAAATTCGAGCTCCTGTTAAAAAATTGCACTATGCCTCATTGAGAAAAAATTTAGTGCTAGAGATACTCCAACAAACAGTTTTATTATCAACATAATGGCAATGAAGGGGCCCCACTAGCTGAAACCTGGTGGCCTGAATCCATTGCAACTGACGACTCATTCATTTGATTCCTATTTTGAGTTTTATCGCGAGTTGAAACTCACCTCTTGAATCCATTTAGGGACATGCTGGTATGGAAATGCAAGGAAAGGAAAAACAAGGCAAGTAAAGGCAAGGAAATCAAAGGGAAGACATGAAAAGGCTAAGCATGGCATGCCATTGCAAGGAAATGAAAGGTATAACTCTAGATCTATATGTACATGTAGGTCTAGGTCTAGGTAAATCCTATTAATTATGATAATCCATGTTTGAAAACTATGAAGATACCTTAGATATATGAATAAAGAGAGCTTATGTTATGGCATTGAAATTATCATGAAAGTATTTTTATCTAAGATATATGGGATAACAAGTTGTAGAATTACATGCTTAATGAACCCTTTGATTGTAATTTTTATGTATTAAACTTGTCATTTAGTACAA
>ML804877.1:228150-262819 GCA_009831015.1 Picea engelmannii | reverse complement strand
ATGCATTGGGACGGGAAAAGTATTCTTTTATTATTTTCAAAATGAATCAACTTACAATCAAAGTCGAGACCGGCCACCGCTCCTTGATCCTGATCCTGGGCTCCTCCTCTTCTTTTGTCCTCCAACTGCTTTGCGTTAATTCTTCTTAGGCTTGAGGAAAGGCTAAAGGGTTGGGACAAATGGATTCGGAAAATGGGCAGGTATTCTTCGCTATAATTTTCCTCCTCCAAATGGTACCCCTACCCCTTCTTTTATAGGCTAGAAGGAGCTAGGGTTTTGGACGAACTCTCGGCCATGCATGGCCGGGAGTTTCAGTTAACTGACCCATATCTTTTTGTCCCGTCGGTAACTTTCCTATTTTTGTGTTTTGTTAGGTAAACACGGGATGTAGTAGGCCTGCCAGCGTTCACCCGCATGCAGTAGTGGGTTAGGGAGCGTGTGCCTTTACCTAAGAGGATTTTCAAAGAGGTTGTTCAACAGATGTTTTGGCAATGAAGGGATATGAGATGCCCTGATGCCAGGTAAGCATGTGTGGTGCAATTTAGGGTTATAACAACGAGATCGAAAGCCCATCGACATTTCGATCATCGGGACTCACATAGGTAAGTGTTTTGATTTTGCAGTTGGCGAGACTCGAGGGTCAATCTGAACCATCCATCCACTTGGGACATGTGTCAAAAGTCCGAAGAAATTCAGGGATTGGCATTTCGTGAGTCTTGGGGACAAGGAGGACTTGCATTTAAAAATCGTGAATCCTGATTCTTCGAAAGGAGGAGAGCTCCATGTGGGAGCCAACTGACGTCATCTCGTCATAATGAGGCATCGATAATTTCCACGAAGAAAACCCCGAAGTGGCGAGGACTGTCCATCCTAGAGGATGCGTGGCGACAATCCCGATCGTCGGGAAATTTCCCGAAAGGAAAAGTCATCCATCGAAAAATTGAGAATCGGGAAATCGGGGATTCCGTGGACAAGAGGTTTAGTGCATTTCGACATTTGAAACCCCGAACCCCGATAAAAGGTATGACTGCGGTCATATAAAGGCTGGTCACATGACTAGAGCATAGCCGGGAGGGGCTAAAGCACAAAGGGAGCATATCGGGAAATCGGGAACCAAAGGGTCGTGACATCAGGATTTCGAAAACCCCAAAACCTTATTGTGACTTTATGTGGTGAACGGAGAGAGACCGGACCACAAGGCTGCAAGGTGCGAAGAAGACCCATGGGTCAGATTTGAATAATGATTCTAGGGGGGAATCAAAGGAGCCTCTTTGGCTCGGGGTGAAATTTGAACGATCCTTAAAGACCGAGAGGTCAGTGCAGGGGCCTTTTGCTGAGGCAAGGGGTATGGTCTGCGTCAGCTTGGTATCAGAGCCCCATAAAAGTTCTTTTCTTTTTGTAGCGGAGAAGAAGAAGATTCATCATTCCGCCTAGAAGAAGAGATAGAAAATCACCCAATCCCGAAGAGGAGAGGGAAATGCCGCGGAGAAGAGGCAGGCAGATGACTGATCCAGTTATGGAGAGAGAGATGCGTGATCTACGAGCCAGACTCAAAGACATGGAGACAACGCAAATACGCACAGTCAGTCCTCAGGATCTAAGTGATTTCGAAAGTGAAATAGAGGCTGAACATGAAGAATAAGTTGCAGCCGAAGATGCATCAAACGAATGTTTGATCAGAGATATTGCCAGAATGGGTGCAAAAGCGAAAATGGACATTCCAGTTTATGAAGGAAACTTGGATGCAGAGGAGCTTCTAGACTGGATTAGAGCTCTGGACAAATACTTCGACTATGAAGATGTCGAAGAAGACAAGAAGGTCAAGCATGTTGTTACAAGATTAAAGGGACATGCAACATTGTGGTGGGATGAACTACAAGCTGATAGACGCTGCAAAGGCAAGCAGAAAATTAAGAGCTGGGACAGGATGATTGCAAAGATGAAGGCAAAATTCATCCCTAGGGATTACCAGATTACTCTGTTCAAGAGGATGCAGAACCTGAGACAGAAACTGATGACAGTAAAGGAATATACTGAGGAATTCTACAGAATGAACATCAAAGTAGGTCATCGAGAGAGCGATGATGAAAAAGTTGCCAGATACATGAATGGCCTGAGATATGATATCCAGGATGAGATGAGCATGGTTACCATCCGAACTGTGGAAGATGCTTATTAGATGGCTCTGAAAGAAGAAGAGAAGTTGAGACGAAAGCAAGGTCAGAGAGGCCGAGGAAGAAGCCAAGCCAGGGGAAAATCAGTTGTCCAAGATATAAATCAGAAGCCCAAGGAAGACTGGAAGAAACCTCAGACTCGACCTGAGAGAGGTGGAAATTCACAGTGTGGGCAATATGTTGAACAGAGAGGGAAACATACTGAGCAGAGAGGAGGGTATGCTAATAATAATAATTTTCCTCATATTAGAGGTAGAGGAAGAGGAAGAGGTGGAGTAATAAAATGCTTCACATGTGGAAAGAATGGGCACAAGTCTTATGAGTGTCATGATAAAAAGAAAGAGGGTGGAGAGACTCACATCGCCGAAGCACAAGGGAGAGATGTTGAGGCAGAAGACGCTAAAGGTGGAAGATCATTGATGATGTGAAAATTTCTTTTGACACCTGAAAAGGAAGTCGAGAGCTCAGCCCAAAGAAACAGTCTTTAAAGGACTGCTTTCAAAACCAAAGATAGGGTATGAAAGGTCATTGTGGACAGTGGTAGCACGAATAATCTCATATCTACTGAGATGGTAGAAAAGATGGAGTTGGAGATGATTGAACATTCGAGTCCATATAGAGTTTCATGGCTACAAAAAGGACATCAGGTAAATGTCACTAAACGGTGTTTAGTTGAATTTAAGATAGGAGGGTATAATGATAAGATATTATGTGATGTCATTCCTATGGATGTTTGTAATCTATTGCTGGGTAGACCATGGCAGTATGACAGGAATGTGATTCATGATGGGAAGATGAACACATACACCTTAGAAAAGAATGGGAGAACTCATATGTTGCTTCCAATCAAAGATAAGGAGGTGAAGCCGGAAGTAAGAAACACAGTACTTCTCATGAGTGGGAAGGAAATTCTTACAGAGGTGAAGAAGAAGGAGGATCCATAGTTCTTTGTGGTTAGAAAACCGAAGATTGTTTTGACCAGCACAAGAGTGGATGATTTACCAGAAGAAGTTCAGGAACTGTTGGAAGAGTTCGCTGATATAGTAGTGGATGAATTACCTCGTTCGTTGCCACCGATCAGAAGTGTGAGCCATCATATTGATCTCATACCAGGAGCCATTTTTCCAAACAAAGCTGTGTACAAACTGACACCGTGGGAGAATGAAGAGATAAAAAGACAAGTCCAAGAGTTTTTGGACAAAGGTTTGGTCAGAGAAAGCTTGAGTCCATGTGTTGTTCCAACAGTACTTAGTCCGAAGAAAGACGGAGGCTGGAGGATGTGCACTGATTCAAGAGCCATTAATAAGATAACCATCAAGTATAGATTTCCATTGCCAAGGATGGATGATCTGATGGATTGTTTAAGTGGAGAATTTTTTTTTCCGAAGATTGACCTGAAGAGTGGATATCATCATATTCGTATGAGGGAAGGTGATGAATGGAAGACAGCCTTCAAAACTAACGAAGGGTTGTATGAATGGCTTGTTATGCTGTTTGGCTTAACAAATGTGCCAAGTACCTTCATGAGTTTGATGAACGAAGTCCTGAAGGAGTTCATCGAGAAATTTGTCATTGTGTATTTGGATGACATATTGGTTTTCAGTAAAACAACAACGAAGCATCTGAAGCATTTGGCTACAGTGATGCAGAAATTGCAGCAGGAGAAGCTGTTGATAAACATGAAGAAATCCTCATTCATGAAGACATAGCTCATTTACTTGGGATTTGTTATTTCTGCAGACAAATTGAGGATGGATCCAGATAAGGTGGAGGTGATCAAGAATTGGCCATCACCGAAGAGCATATTTGTGGTGATAAGTTTTCACGGATTGGCTAGTTTCTACCGGAAGTTCATTAGGAATTTCAGTGGAATTAGCGCAACGATGATGGACACAGTGAAGAAAAGACATAAATCTTTTCACTGGATAGAAGAAGCTGAGAAGAGTTTTAACCTGTTGAAAATGAAAATTACGGAACAACCAATTCTGGTGTTGCCTAATTTTCAAAAGACATTTCAAGTGAAATGCGATGCAAGCGGATTTGCAATCGGAGCAGTCTTGAGTCAAGAAGACAGACCAATAGCGTATTTTAGCGAGAAGCTGAATGAAGCAAAGTTGAAATATTCCACTTACGATAAGGAATTTTACGCTATCATACATGCACTGAAGAAATGGAGGCATTACTTGATACCCAAAGAGTTTGTCTTGTACAGTGACAATCATGCACTGTAGTTTGTGACTCAACAAGAAAAGTTGAATCAAAGACATGTCAAATGGGTTGAATATATGCAAAATTTCACTTTTGTGATTAAACATATTTATGGTACTGCTAACAAAGTTGTTGATGCTTTGAGCAGGAATTGTTTGTTGTTGCAGGAGTTCAAAGTTAAAATGTTAGGTTTTGATGATCTCAGGGACATGTACAGAGATGATCCAGATTTTAAGGAGGCATATGAAGCAACTGAGAATCCAGTTCTCAGGGATAGAAGCCAGTGGGCCGAATACATGATCCAAGAAGGGTTGTTGTTCAGAGGCAATCAACTGTGTATTCCAAAATTCTCCATGAGGGAGAATCTGTTAAAGGAGAAACATAGTGGAGGATTGGCAGGGCACTTTGGTCACGAAAAGACGTTCACAAAGTTGAACGAGTCATATTTTTGGATGGGAATGTGAGCAGATGCCAAGATATTCGTGGATAGATGCAGATTTTTGCAGCATTCGAAGGGAAGAAGACAGAATGCAAGATTCTATCAACCATTGCCCATACCAGAGAGGCCGTGAGATGCAATTAGCATGGATTTTGTATTGGGGTTGCCTAGAACACAAAGAGGTTGTGATTCAATCTTTGTGGTGGTGGATAGATTTTCCAAGATGGCACATTTCATCCCATGTCAGAAAACCAGTGACGCAACTCACATTGCGAACCTGTTTTTCAGAGAAGTCATTCGACTTCACGACTTACCAAGGAGCATAGTTTCGGATAGAGATACGAAGTTCATAGGGCACTTCTGGAGGACATTATGGAAGAAGCTGGGAACTAACTTGTTGTTTAGTTCATCTTGTCATCCTCAGACGGATGTAAAGACAGAAGTGGTGAACAGAAGTCTGAGAGACTTGATGAGAAGCCTGGTAACAGAACACCACAGCCAGTGGGACAATATATTACCACAGACAGAGTTTGTGTATAACGACTCAGTCAACAAGAGCATAGGGAAAAGTCCATTTCAGGTTGTCTATGGCATGCAACTGAGAGAAATTTATAAATTGAGGGATTCAGAACAGACTGCGACTAGAAGTGCTAGTGTAGAAGATTTCGCAGAAGCAATGAAGGAACTTCACAGCCAGGTGAAGGAGCGATTGAAGAATTCAAGCAAGGAGTACAAGCGTAGAGAAGATCAGCACAGAAGACAACTTCAGTTTGAGGTTGGTGATTTGGTTCTGGCACATTTGAGGAAGGAAAGGTTCCCGAGAGGAACATATAATAAATTGAAGATGAAGAAAATCGGGCCATGTAGGGTCTTGAAGAAATTTGGGGCAAATGCTTATGAGATTGAATTACCTGATGGGATCAGAATTTCTCCGATATTCAATATCTCAGATTTGTACCCATACAAAGATGAGGAAGTAGGAACAAGTGATGAACAATCATAGGTTCAGTGGAAAAAGCAGATGCCAGTTGCAGTGAAGCCACAAATGGAAAGCATACTAGATAAAAGAATTAGCAAGAAGACTAGAAGAAAATAATACTTCGAATATTTGGTCAGGTGGAGGCGCCATCCAGTTGAAGATGCTAGCTGGGAGAATGAAACAGAGATACAGAAGCATGGACATACCATGTAGGAGCTCATGGACAGGAGCCCATGAAAATTTTCAAGCGAGGGAGTATGATGCAGGAGCATCGTCAACATCAAGCGAGTGTGGGGGAAAGCGCCACACATTTTGAGCATATGTTAAATTGTTTAAAACTTTTGAAGAGTGGATGTGCCAAAATTAAATGTGATAGTTAAGGAGAGGCGTACTTATGTATTGTAAAATACCTTGAGCGATTTTCTCTCGTCCTTAGTAGGTAGAAGGCATTTAAAGTAGTTAATGCAGGTAGATAGAATTTAATTCTAGATTAGACAGTTGTAGAGCGCAAGAGGGAAACGGGATATAGACACCCTCATTGTGCATTGTAACATCATCATAGATAGAAGCATTGGAGCATAGAAGAGAAGAAGAGAGTTGAGTAAGAACACCCATGTACTGATATTTGGATTAATAGAAAGAGGTTGATTCAAATTCATGGTTTCGTGTTTATTCTCTGTGTGTTGATGCTGAATGATATGCTCATGAATGTTTGCTTCCTGTTATAAATTTTCTTTTATATGCTGTGTATGTGATTTCATGGTCTAAGTTTGAAGTCTAGAAGGAAGAAGGAATGAGCTTCAATTGTTTCTCTATCTGAGCAAGATTCCTGCAAGGGGTGCAGTTGAATTGTATGTAAGGAGTGCGTCAACAAGGAGTTCAGAGGGTTGTCTCTGAAATATCAGGAGAGGTAGCAGTTGTTCTCATTTTCTCAGAGTGCAATAGGGCACAGATGCCGTGCAAGGAGTGTGCAGGCCAAGGAAAGTTCCAGGGTTGCGAACCTGAGCAAAATATCGAAGGACTGCTGTTGCAGGTGTGCGCAGAGTCGAAGTAGTTGACATTTGAAGGTGTCTGAAGGTTGCGTAAGGAGTGCATGCCAGAGTATTTTATTAGGCTTGAAGTTGTGAGAAGCTTGAGAAGCTCAGGAGGGATAAGGCCTTTTAATCCATTTAAGGACAGCGCTGAAAAGTTGCGACTGGAAGTATTAAGAAAGGAGTTGTAAGTTTGCGCCATGGCGGCTAAGGTTGGGATGGAACACTCAGATCATTTGGAGAAATCATCAAAGGGAAGAGATCAACGGTTAGGATTTTGAGGGGAGGATTAGTGAAATCCCGCCAGCCGTCAGATCTGCCTGAGAAGTGAGGGGGTTACGGCTGCGTTCAGAGTTCAAGCTCTAGAGATTGTTGACCGTCAGATCTCATTCAAACACCCGTCAGCCATTGGATTAACCAGGAGTTGCAAGGAGTTTAAGCTTCATGAATGGGAGGAGGAAAGTTTTGACGAGAGGCGTGACCATCGGAATTTCGACATTCGTGAAATCGGGAATCTCGAGGAAGAGTGATCGGGAATTTTCAGAGTGAAAATCCCGGAATCAATCTGAGCTGTCCATCTTGAGGAGACATGTGGCAATCATCGAGAGCCCATCGACATTTCATATACCGGGGTTTTAAATTGACAAAGAACTTGTGTCATTGGGGCATCGAAAGTCTCGAAATCCAGAGGTTGAATCAGGACCGCCCATCTCGAGGGGATACGTGGCGAAGATCTAAGATCTCGTGAAAAGTCCTGAAAGGGAAGACTCCATCGAAGTTTTGGCATTCGCGAAATCGGAAGTCCTGTGAGCAAGAGATCAGGAAAATTCCTGTTGGAAACCATGTAAACGATCGGAGTTGTCCATCAGTTGGGACATGTGGACAAGATCAGAAGCCCATTGACATTTCGATCATTGGGACTCACATAGGTAAGTGTTTTGATTTTACAGTTGGCGAGACCCAAGGGTCAATCTGAACCGTCCATCCACTTGGGACGCGTGTCAGAAGTCCGAAGAAAGTCGGGGATCGACATTTCGTGAGTCTTGGGGACAAGGGGAACTTGCATTTTGAAATCGCGAATCCCGATTCTCCGAAAGGAGGAGAGCTCCATGTGGGACCCAACTGACGTCATCTCGTCATAACGAGGCATCAGGAATTTCCACGAAGAAAATCCTGAAGCGGAAAGGACCGTCCATCCTAGAGGACGCGTGGCGACAATCGCGATCGTTGGGAAATTTCTTGAAAGGAAAATTCATCCATCGGAAAATTGAGAATCGGGAAATCGGGGATTCCATGAACAAGAGGTTTAGTGAATTTCGACATTCGAACCCCTGAACCCCGATAAAAGGTATGACTGCGGTCATATAAAGAACGATCACATGACTAGAGCATATCCAGGAGGGGCTAAAGCACAAATGGATCATATCGGGAAATCAGGAACCAAAGGGTCGTGACATCGGGATTTCGAAAACCCCGAAACCCGATTGTGAATTTCTGTGGTGAATGGAGAGAGACTGGACCACAAAGCTGCAAGGTGCGAAGAAGACCTGTGGGTCAGATTTGAATAACGATTCTAGGGGGGAATCAAATAAGTCGCTCCGGCTCGGGGTGAACTTTGAACGATCCTTAAAGACCGGGAGGTTAGCGCAGGGGCCTTTTTCCGAGGCAAGGGGTACAGTTTGCATCAAAGTGCATCCTCCACCACACTGTCTTTTCGTTTCTTGTAAATGATCTCATAATCATATCCAAAGAGCTTAGTCACCCATTTTTTTTTCTCTGGGGAGGAAATGTGTTGTTCTAGAAAATACTTTAGGCTTTGATGGTCTATCTTAATTTGGAAACATTGCCCCAATAGATAAGGGTGCCACAGATCAATGACATGCAAAATAACCAACATTTCCTTTACATAGATTGATTTGCCTATATTTCTTTCAGATAGTTGCTTTCTGGTAAAGGCCAAAGGTCGACCCTCTTGCCTAAGGACAACACCAATTCCTTTCCCTGAGGCATCACATTCCAAGACAAAGGTCTTTGTGAAATCAGGAAGGGACGAGACTGGAGTGGTGCACATGGCCATATTCAAGGTTTGAAAATATTGAGCAGTGACTGGAGTCCAAGTGAAAGAGTTATTTTTTAGAAGAGCAGTGAGAGGTGTTGCAATCTTTCCATAATTCTTAACAAACTTACAATAATAACCTGTTAAGCCCAAAAATCCATGCAAGATTTTGAGAGTCTTTGGGTGAGGCCAGTCTTGCATAGCTTCAATATTTTTTGGATCCACCCTGACGCCATCCTTTCCAACGAGATGACCCAAGTATTCTACTTCTAAGGCACCAAAATCACATTTAGATTGTTTCAGGAAAAGTTGGTGCTGAGAGAGTAGATGGAGAACTCGATCCACATGAGAAAGATAGTATGTCCAGGTTTTTCTATAGATGAGGATATCATCAAAGAAAACTAAGACAAAATGATGAAGAAAAGGATGGAAGACATGATTCATGAGGATTTGGAAGGTGGATGGGGCATTACACAAGCCAAAAGGCATGAAAAAAAACTCATAGTGGCCCTCATGAGTTCTAAAGGAAGTCTTGGGAATGTCTTCCTCTTTCATACGTATCTAGTGGTAGCCCAAACAAAGATCAAGTTTAGTAAATAATTGGGTGCCACTCAATTCATCCAAGAGGTCATCAATGACAGGAATGGGAAATTTGTCTTTAATGGTAAGTTTGTTGAGGGCACAGAAGTCAGGACACATTCGCCAAGAACCTTCTTTCTTCAGGACCATGACCATAGAAGAAGAGTAGGGGCTTGTACTAGGGAGAATAAAACATGCATTAAGGAGTTCTTGGACCATTTTCTCAATTTCATTTTTTTGGGAAAAGGGGTGACGATACGAACAGATATTGGGAGGAAGGCTTCTGGGTACAAGGGGAATGGAATGATCATGAACACCACAAGAAGGAGGGAGTCCTTGGGGAGTGGAAAATACCACTTGATGTTTAGAAAGTATGGCTTGAAGGTCTTGCGGCACCGAGGGTGTCTCTGTTGCTTGTATGGCATGGAGTTGGGAAATAACACCAGAATGACCTTTTTTTAGAAGATTTTCCATGCGATGGGAACTAATGATCTTAGGTGAATCGGCGGTGATTCCTTGGAACTTATATTGGTGGCCCTCCTGGTCGAATTGCATGGTTAATTCCTTAAAATCCATGAGAATGGGACCCAAAGTCCTTAGCCAGTCTTCACCCAACACAATGTCACAACCGCCCATGTCGATAGCAAACATATGAGATTTCAGTGGTAGTCACCAATTTGGAGACGCACATTTTCACAATGCCCTCCACATTTCATTGAGCCACCATTGGAAATCATGATTTGGAAATTATTGACGGCATGGATGTAGCAATGAGTTTCTTGGGCAATGTGGCGATGAATTAAATTATGGGTGCTTCCACTATCAACCAGAATGATGACCTTCTGATGCTTGATGTAACCGATTAGCTTGAGGGTTTGGGGGGCAGAGAAGCCAGTGAGAGCATTGAGGGAAATGATCGGTTCTACTTCGGGAGGGTCTAAGGGAGGGGTTATGTCAGTGGTTTCAGGGGACTCAGACACAAGGGGAGTTTCAACATCCTCTTCCGAAATATCCTCAGATATGGCCATACAAATATTTTGTTCCTTACACTCGTGGCCTGGGAAATATTTGTCATCACAATTATAACAAAGGCCTTTGAGTTGGCGTTCATCCATTTCAGCCCTGGTCAGGTTTTGGATCTTTAGTGGAGCAGAGGGAGTAGTGATATTTGTTGGTTTAGGGTGAGGGATAAAGGAGGGTTTTTGGTTTTGAGAAGATACAACCTGTTGTGCTTATTTATCTCTTTTAGTATCCTCCACCCAACTCTGAGGATGATCCATGAGGACATGGGCCCGAATCTCATCCTTGAGGCCACTGATAAAACACTCTCAAAAAAAGGCATCAGACATGCCCTCTGTCTGAAAATCTAGGCACTCAAAGGCATCTATAGAGTCTTTCACTGTTCCTGATTGTTTCAACTTTGTCAGGCCGCCCAAATGGTTGGTGTCAGTGTCAAAGCGTTCATAAACCTCTGCCACAAAGTGTGTCCAAGCAATATACCCTTGACGAGAATTGTTTCTCCATTGCCACCATTGCCAACGTTCTTGATCTAGATGGAGAACACCATACTAGAGTTTGGCCAAGTCATATTTAATGTCGTATAAAGAGAAATAATGTTCCATTTGGGTTACCCAACCAGTGGGGTCTGAGCCATGAAATTTGGTCACATCCACCCATGGAAAGTGTAGGTCACATTGAAAGTGATGATGCTGAAAGTTATGGGAATGAGAGGAATGTTCACCTTCAGTATGTGGGGGTGAGTCAGAGGAAGGGTTATCTATAGGGATATGAAGCTTGGTGTAGAGTGACGAAAAGACAGATTCAATATGGGTGGTCAGGTCTTGTTTGATTTCCTCCATTGAGGAATGGATGGTTGTATTGATGGTGACAACATTGGCACTGAGTTGTTTCACTTCTTGTTGGGTCTCGGTGAGACTAGATTGCAAGGTATTGAAGAGAGTTTCAAAGTCTTGGCTACGGGTATGGGCCATGAGGATGAGGGAACCGAAAAGGGATGGGTGGGGTCAAAAATTTTACCGAAAAATGATATGTATGAGTGTGATAAGGGAGAAGAGATGAGTCCAATGGAATAGGTCTCAAATAATGGTGAAACAATTTCAAGACTTTTCTTTTTTTACACCTATGGAGTTATACTCGGGTTTGAGGAATATTGCAATGATTAAATTCCCAAATTATTAACCAGGAAGAAATGTGTAGTTACTTGGCAAAGCGAACACAATTGCACGACAATAGATATTGTTTGTTTTGATTTGTTTATGTTGGTTTTCCCAAGGGTTAGGTATTCAAGGGTTTTCCCTGTGCTATAGCTCTTTGATATACGTGCAGGGTCCAACATTAGTACTCGGCCCAATATCTCAGGGCACTAACTAAGAAGGATAGACTGTACCCTTAGTCGTACTACCCGACTACCCATGTACTAGAGAGTATCTTCTTGAGTGTTGTTCTTGGTGGCACTATAACAGTCAGGTGGTCGATCAGTTTATCTAAAGAGGGCTTAAGGAAATCTAGGTCGATCTGTACACAGGTGTTGTCTGATGCGCTACCACTCAAAGGGGTACCAACAAGGGTTACAGGGGTGGCCAACAGATGTGTTCTTAAGAACCACTTGTATTTCATGCATGTATGAATCCCTCAACCATGGGTTTATACATGTAACGATAGATCTTTGTGGCTTAAAGACGTTGGAATACGTCTCTACCCTGAAAAAAAAAAAATTTACCCACAATTTCTGCCAAGGAAAGTGCTCTGATACCACTTGTAATATACCAGATATAAAAAGTATGTAGAACAGAAATAAAATGCTAGAAATGGCAGAATAACAGTAATATAACCAGAACAATCACCACAATAACATTGAAATGATATAATAATAACAACATAAATAGCACTTTGATTCTGAGAGAAATGTTCACAAGCCTCTTCGAGGGGTCAACCTCCAGTTGAGTAGAGCTCTATTACAATAATCTCTAAGCTAGGGTTCTCATACCCTTGACTCCTATTTATACTAAATATGTCTATCAAAAGAAGCACCTAGAGGAAGATCCTTCCAGAAGCGGAAGCTTCTATTAGGTCTTCTTACATTCGAATTATTCTATTTTATTGCAAGGCCTTATTAATATTGACCTTTATTACATACAAATATATTGTTCTACCTATGTGTGGGTTAGGACCCTAACATGCCTCTTCTGGGAGCACGTCCTTGTATTCTTTTTATATGGGGTGGTCCCCTAGGTTTGGTTTGTCATTCTCAACATATTCCAGTACTTGTATGGCCTATAAGGAACACCCCTTTCTGCAATACTTTTTTATTTGAAGGGTTGATATCTGTCTCACTGAGACATGATTTTGAATCCCTTGGAGGGTCATTTTTCTCCCTTCTCCATTTACACATTCTAAAGTTTTATGATAACAGTCCAATTTAGTTTTATAAGAAACCAACCAATCCATACTAATGAACAAGTCATAACATCCCAGGGGAAGTATGTTAAGGGCTGCTTGGGTGGGCAATCCACCCATGATGAATTGACAGGATGGTATGACCTCTACCACCTTTCTTTTGGTCCCAGTGGCTAATCGCACCAACCATGGTTTAACATGTCTAATTGGTTGCAATTTACACATATCAAGAGTCCGAGGGACCAAATAACTCAAATTAGGACTTGGGTCAATTAAAATAGAAACTAGATGGTTGGAGATCATACCTTCTAGCTCCACTACTGAAGCTTGGTGGTCGGCTTGATTATTGTCCAAGGCTGCATAGATTCATGGCATGCTCCTAGGCACATCATTGACGGTGGTAGCTTCTTGTATATTGTAGAATCTCTTACTGTTTTGTTTTCTGTGTGGTCACTCCCTCAATCGATGATCTTCTCCACAACCCCAACATTTTAAGGGTTCCTTCTTTAGGTTATCAGTCTTTTCTGGGACTGTCTTAAAAGGTTTATTTCCACTTTGAGAGGGGAAATTTTTCTGATATACACTTCTAGTAGGAAGGCTCCTTCTAGAATCTTTTCCATAGTTATTAAATATTGAGGATTTAAACCCCTTCTTCTGGAATCCCAAACTACTCCTCTTCTTCCAGTCCTCGTGAGGTCTTGTCTTACTCCCAAACTAATAATAACAATACCTCACCTTCCAAATAGTTTCTTCTAAGGTCTTTGGTTCGTCGAACTCAATCATCTCCCGGTAGGTTTGAGTTAACCCACTAATGAACCGCTTCATTTTTACTTTTTCATCTTTTATGTAGGGTACATACCTCAGTAGTTCAAGGAATTTATTGAAAAATTCATCTATGGTGAGATGCCCCAGCCTGAGTTCATAGAATTCCTTAGTCTTCCCATCCATGTATTTCTTTGACATATATTTCTTCCTAAAGTATTTCTCAAATTGTTTCCATGACAAGTCCTTCTCATGGACTCCTTTCACATTCCTAAGGTCTTCCCACCAAATGGAAGCCTTTCCATTCAGGTTAAAGATGGTTATTCGAGCCTTCAAGTTTTCAGAGTAGTCATGGACTCTGAAGTAATTCTTTAAACCAAGCAACCAAACTTTAGCCTCTTCTCCCTTCCTAATCTCTCTATCGAAAGAGGGTGGTTTGGATTTCTTGAATTCTCCATGATCATGATTTTTGGAATGCTTCCACTTATTTCCTTTCCTTCGAGAATGTGAGCTTGCTCTGCTACTAGAAGATCCTTTGGATTTTGTAGATTCCTTTCCAAAGGAATCTACCGATGAGTGTCCCCTACCTCCAGGTTGGGCCTTCTTCAAGGTGCTTCTCCCGGTGTGGTCACTTATGGAGTCATGTTTTTGGATCTCAGGTGGACTTTGACTTCTCTTCTTATGTCGTCAGTCCACATGACTGGTTGCGAGTTCATTTTGTAGTTGCCTCTGTATGTCAGACAAGATCTGCAACAAGATTGCGTTAATTTCTATTTGTTTTTATTGCTCCTTTATCAATCTCTCGTTGTCAGCCTTGCAACTCTATAATTCGTCCCTTAGGATCCTTACAGTTTCATCCAAATCTTGAGGGGTTTCCACCGCCCTCCTTTCATCAGATTCTTCATCTCTATTATGGGATCCATCTCCCACTTCATGACACATCACCATCCTTTAGTCTTGAAGTTTTCCCGTGATTTACTGACTGCTCGAGTGTTGACCAAAAAAACTTATTTTTAGCTAACAGTCTATTAGTTCATGAACAATACATGGTTCAATTTCTTAAATGCACACACAAAGTAGAAAGTTTCATTTAATAACATTTTTATTTTTAAGAAAGAGGTAAGGTAGAGTGTCACTATTTTAAAAGTACTCCAAATAGTGTTTTTGAGCAACTCTTCCATGAGCCCAAGAAGGCCAAGTGTTGTAACCATGCTCTGATACCAATTTGTAACACACCCACAATGGAGCGAAAAACAAAATAAAAAAATTTCCTTACAGGAACAGATCCTTTCCCTCTACGATTCCTAATTTGGAAAGTCCGGGACTCCGCTCGACCCTCTGGTCAAGGTTATATGATTCTCTAAGTCAAACAAGACTTAGAGAACTTGATAGTCTCACCTCTTAATCAAACACATGCCCTTCTGACTTCTGGTGCAGGACTTATGATACTCACAACCTTCTCCTTCGCGCTTCAGCGAAGTATCGGAGTTGGCATTATCCCCTTTTATATTGGCCCCTCCTTGGATGTGATCTTGGGCAATGACCTCATGCAAACACATAATTACAGGCATGGCCAAAGGAGGTTTGAAACCAAACTACTTTTCGGCCTGCAATTCTCCTCGAGCCTCCACATGTCCTTTCTCCAAAATCAGGGTTTGTATTGCGGCCCTCTCTCAACTTTTTAAAGTTCGCACACCTTCATTCCCCACAATTCTATGGGACCGTCGATCTCCTGATATTGATGGTACTATCTGAACTGATGGTTCAAATCTTCCCTTTTCAAATCCACAGACCAGATCTGCCCCTCCTAAATCAACGAATGTGATCTCCTTCGTGATTTCAGACTTCAGACTTTTCAAATATCAAACCCTGCTTTCCTTTGTACATCAATATTACGGAGTTGACGATCTGCAAACACCTGTCCTCCTAAATCAACGGTCCTGCTTCTACTTCAGGTGTTTGAACTTTCAACTAGATCAACGGTCCTGTGGCCCTCTTCTCAATCAATGGTCGAGATCTCCTTCGGGTCTCTGGACTTATGTGATCTCAAATCTCAAACTTCACCCTTTTTCCCAATGGCTTTTATCCGAAGGCTACAATCCACTGACGCATGTCCACTTGATCTAACAATCAAGGATTACTTCGGGTCTTTACCCAGAGTCCATAGATTTGTGCCACCTGTCCTTTGGATCTGACTATCGAGGATTGGTTAGGGTATTTACTCGGAGTCCACAGATTCATGCCACGTCCCTTCTTAAGCTGATGGATATGAATTACTTTGGGACTTTATCCGGAGTCCACAGAGTCACACCACACCCCTTCTTAATCAGACAAATATGAATTACTTCAGGACTTTACCCAGAACTCACAGATCTACGCCACATCTCTACTGAACTTCGATGGCTCAGATTCAATTCAGGTGATTTGACGCTTGATATTTACTTCGGACGATCTGACGATTTAGATTCACTCCGGCTGATCGGACGATTGATATTTACTTCGGATTTTCGACTCTCCAGGCTTCGAAAATATCAAGTCTCAAACTTGTCTCCTCTTGAACTCATGGTATATGACGGCTCCGATTCACTTGGGTGATCCGACGTTTGAGTTTTACTTCATCTCTCCAGCTCTCCGAACTTCGAGAGTCTCAGATCTCAACTGAAAACTCTCGCACAGATTTCCCTAGAATCCACAATCTGTCGCCACGTATCCCTCTAGATTTGGCGGTCTAGATTCACTTCGGGTCTTTGGGGTTCGGGAATCTCAAATTTCAACTGAGAACCCTCAAATATATTCCTCTAGAGTCCGTGATCCATCACCATGTATCCCTCTGGATCTGGCGGTCCAGATTCACCTCTTGTTGATGGACGACCTCAAATTACTTTGAGACTTCGGAACTTTGGTATGTTCCCTTTTCCCATGTGTACCAAGTGCTAAGGTTCATGCACCTTGCTTAGATAAGACAGTTGTCGATCCTTGGCATTATGATCCAACGACCACTGTCGCTCCTCCTCCTGAGCTTCTAACTTACCCTGACTTAGAATATTTTCTACGTGCTCGAAGGATTCGACCTTTGCTCCTCCTACGACCCGTCTCCTGGATTTCGTCTTCACTCTTGAAAACACTATCTCTTCTGAGCATGATCTCCTTGAATATTTATCCATCCCATGCGCTCCTTGTGTTTCATAGATTGTTCCAAACTCAGATTGAAGGTCAACGACGATCTATGGTTCAGAAAAATTGTGGGGCCCCAACATGCGTACTCTTTACCAGAGAGTTCGACCTCCAAAATATGGAAAGTGCTTGCTCTATTCTAGTCTAACCGGGGTCATTTATCTTCCAACTCGTCAAGATCAATGACAAGGGTGAACCATGGGCTACGAACTAGCATGTCTGCTATTTTCACCTTCGTGCTCCGTAGTGATTCCCCACCCTCGATCTCCGTTCATAGATCGACGGTTCATAGCAATTGTGGGGGTTCAACTTGACTATTGTGAAATTTTACATCTTGGAGCCTCAAACTCCAAGGTTCCTAGACCTAGGTCACATGGATATTCATATAAATCCTGGGCTATAATCCCCACTCTTAGTCGGGTTTTTGGTTAAGGAATAGGTGCAAGTTCAGAGTCTCCTAGACTACTGGTCTGAAGGGAACACATTCCCAACTCGCAAAGATTTAAGCTCTAAATCAAGGAAAAGTAACTTGTGAGGTTACCAAAATGGTAGCTATGTCCAGAGGCTTTCTTTGACTCCGAAATGGTGATGTAAATTCCTGGGGAAAGCACCTTCGAGTGATTAAACTGGGGCATATGGAAAATCAAACTGAAATATAGGTTCTCAAGGGAAAGAACGCATACTCATAACTTAATCATTTAATACAGACAAAGAACCCTTCATAGAAATGTAAATACTTGCATGCATCCATTATTTACAATTCAAAGCAAAAGGCAAGAAAACACTTATCAGAACCATAGAGTGTGATGCAACTGATGAAAGGGGTGCTTGTTTCCACCCAAACATAGGCTCAATCACTCCCAATGGATTTATCACTGGCCACCCCCGAGCTTAAGCCACGATGCTTTGAGATTCAATCTATTACTTCCAGCTCAACAAAATTTAGGGATGAAGATTACTCTCCTTCTCCCAATACAGAAATAGATAAGGATGAAGGTTACTCTCCTTCTCCTGGATCAATCTCTATTTTCTATGATCAGAACTTATTGTTCCTCTTTCACTCCTTCCTCAGACCTAAGATTTTGCTCTCTTGTCTCTGCATTTTTCCGCAGGTATTCCTCTTCCCACCACACTTTCTTCCTTGCCTTCCTCAACAAGATTGTGTGTGGCTCAAATTCCCAGTCCGTGGTCAAGTCTGGAAGCCTTACAGATGGGCGGTTTGCCCCATCCCCTCATTAAATCTTGAGGAGGTCTTCCCACCTACCATCTCAACTGTAATCCATTCATGGGTAAGAGGGTTATTCTGATCTGAGAAATTAATTCCATCATGGTACTGGTTCGGTGGAGGTTAACGCAACCATTCCAGGTCCCCTCCACCACCTTTCATAACATTCGTGGTTTTCTCTTAGCACATCCTCTCTTTCAGTAGTCACGCAACACATAACCATTTTCTATTAAAATAACATAATTTACATTCATCGACCTTTGTACAAAGGTCCATCAAATCAAACATTCACACTTTAAGGTTTTCCATAGTTCCTTGGCCAATATAGTTATATTTACAGATTGGGGGAAACAGGGTGTTACATCCATGCTATAAGCATTTTCAATAAAATATTTTGGAATAAGAAAGTGGTATTGAACTTGGTAATATTTTAAGATCAATTTTTTTATGGGTTCTATCCATTTTTAGATCATCCTTCGACCCCATGGAAAATTCTTGCCCCCCCCAGGTTCAATACCCCACACCCTAGATGTAGTATATGAATTCGAAATTCCCATGGCCTCAGGGATGAAGATGATATCCTTTTAAAGGTGAGAAACTCCCCATACAAACTCAATTAATCATACAACGACAACCTCTGCCACTCTCCTCAAATGTATTACCAAGTAATCAACCATTACGACCCCAACTTCTCGTGCAACCTAACCCAAACCCAAATAACAAGGAAGTCAACAAATTGAAATGCCTACCTTTCCTACATATGGTATATCCCATGTTGAATGAAATAATGTACACTTAAGATCGATGAGACTAATCAACCAACATACATCATGACATTTTATCACATACCATGTAGAAACAAATTCATCGAAAGAAACAACCCAAATCGTGAGCAATTGGAGAAACAACACAATGAAATAACTCACACTGAAACTCCTGATAAAAAAGATGAAACTCAATATGTCATTCCTACTACTGTTGAAACTCCTCCATATCCAGAAACATTACTAATACCTAAAACCATCCTGCAACTTGAGTTCGACTTTATCGGAGAATTGAAAAACATGTGTATGAAAATCCCATTGTTGCAAGCTATCAAAGATGTCCTAATCTATTTCAAAATAGTAAGGGAAGTATGAATCAAAAGGCTTGGTAGGAAACCTAGGGACACCACCCACAGTCTAGGAAGTAATAAAACTGTCATAATTAATGTTGGGTAAGACCTCACTCAGTAAATATGACGACCCTGAGAATACAACATTAACCGTTTAGATTGGAGAAATGATTATTCCAAACACGTTGTTTGATATGGGTGTTGCAATAAATATCATAACCAAAGAAATTGTAGAGATTCTTAGACTTACCAACATGAGACCCACCCCCACTATGCTAGAACTCGTTGATTGATCCAAAATATGACCAAAAGGGGTTCTAGAAGACATTTTCATATCCATAGAATTGTGGGAATACCTAGCTGAATTCTTGGTGTTGCAGCCTAAAACCTGTCTAGGAGGACACCCCTTGATCCTAGGCATACCTTGGTTGACTACTTATGATGCCTTTATTATCTGCAGGTCATATTTTATGACGATATCTGATGGGAAAGCTACAAAGAACCTTGTCCTCTACCCCTTACCAAACCGAGTGTGGACCATGAAATCCCCTTGTGGGATGAATTTGAACCAGAAGAGGGTGGTGTATAACTAATCCTCACAGTTGGTAAGGATCTTTGTTTCAGGAATGAGACAAAGGATGATATTATCAACATATTTATCAAAACCCCCCCATCCATTACTCAACCATCATTCCATCTCTTAGATTCTGTAATGAATAAACCTAACCAAGAGATTCATGTTGATTATTTCTCTTCATAACTAATACCTACAACACCGAGCCGTAAAAGTATCCCAATTGAAATCGAGCCCAGAAAAACCTTAAATATTAATCCAAACCTATCTGCCTCACAAACAAAACAACTATTCCAATTGTTGCAAGAGCACAAAAATGCCTTTGCATGGGATTACATGGATATGAAGGGTATTCACCCCGATCTATGTACCCACCACATATATATAAAAGAATATTGTTGACCTATTCGCGAGCCGCAATTCAGAATAAACCCAGCCCTAAAATATATCATAAGAGAAGAACTCCAGAAACTGATAAATGTTAACTTCATTTACCCAATCTCAAATATTCAGTGGGTATCCACGCTGGCCATTGTGCCTAAAAAAAATGGAAAATGGAGAATTTGTGTTGACTATAGGGAACTAAAAAAAGCCACACAAAAGGACCATTTTCAATTACCTCTTATTGACCAAGTACTTGATGCCCTTTCAGTTAAGAAAAAAATTTCATTTCTTGATGAGTTAAGTGGATACAACCAAATCCAAATAGCTCTTGAAGACCAGGACAAAACTACCTTACTTGTCCCTGGGATACATTTTCATATCGAGTCCTTCCTTTTGGACTTTGTAATTCACCCGCTACTTTTCAGTGGGTTTTATTTTGAATATTTTTGGATATGGTTAATGAATCTCTTGAGATCTATATGGATTATTTTACACCACATGGTGATACATTGGACATGGCTTTGGCTAACCTTCTAAAAGTGTTGAAACCCTACAAACAAACTCATCTCTTTTTAAGCATAGAAAAATGCCCAATGATGATGGATGAGGGTGTTGTACTTAGCCATTATCTTTATTTTGTAGGGATATAGGTGGATCTAGAAAAAATTAAGGTAATCTTAAAAATTCCCCCTCCAAAATCAGAAAAATAGGTGTGTTTTTGGGAAAAATTGGTTATTATCGTCGTTTTATCAAAAAATATTCTTGGATTGCATCTCCTTTATTTGCATTAATTTTGAAGGACATAAATTCATTTGGACTAACAAGTGCCAAACTTCTCTTACAGATCTGAAAAAACACTTGTTTGAAGCCCCTATCTGATAAAATATAGACATGAATAACAAGATGGTGGAAAAGGCTAACTAGCCAACTCAATTGTATTCACACCAATGTTACATATTTATACTACAATGGGTGTGTTAGTGTCAGAAGTCACCCCTGGATTGCTTGCAGGAGCAGAGCCCGACGCCCATCAGTTTAATGTCACGATTTGTTTATAAGGAATGATCAAATGGAGATAATGGCTCGAGGAGGTATCATTCTAACTTAGGGACTGTATCTGGTACGTAAAGAACAAAGGAGGTCTGGAATCCTAACTTTAGCCAGCGGGCTGATTAAAAGGTGAACAGGTGGAAGACTTAATGAGAAAGGTGAAAAAACGACTTTGGGCAACAGGCTTTCGGTCGTTTGCAAAAGAAAGACTCTGAATGCAAGATCCTCTTGGTTCAGGGTCTCAAGAAACTGAAAGGGGACTTGATTGGATCCTCCAATTCCAAGTCACTCAGCGTTAAGAAAATCACATGAACTGACTAGAAGCATTGTAACTGCTACAGTGATCCATTACAACATCATCCTATAACAACTACAACATGACTGGATCCTCCAATTCCGAGCTTCTCTAACACAATATAACAAAGATGTAAAAGAAATTGGCATTCATAAGGCAAGAAGTCTCAGAAGTCTATACATAACCAGAGTAACAGTGCTTCATTAAAAATTTACAACCGGGAGCTCAGCTCAACCATCGATCCTTACAAAAGTACAACAACTGAGTCTATATACTCAGCAAAATTCACCTCACGGAGGCACACCCAGTCATTCAAGGCTTGGTGTCTTTTCAGTCAAACTCGTACTGAAATCCTTCTTCAAGCACCACCTTAACTGTGCGTGGCTCCTGTAAGGAGGGTAGCTGAGCCATTAAGTGTTGGGCTAACGTGCACAAACTTCTCTGTCGAGTTGAAGACTTTGGCATGGCGTCTTTGAAGAACTAGGTACACAGGACCCTCTCGAGCGGACCGCTTGCCAGGCCTTCCATACCTTATACTTAATGAATGAGAGGAAGTCTTAACCACCCGCGCCTGCCGTCATTTACTCCAGGCGAGAAACAGTAAGGAGATCGGATCCGATGGCACCTGGAGGCTGCAGTGATCCCCTCTGCGACTGAACTCGATGACTTTGGCCTTCTTTATACAGCCCCCTCCTTTCCTCAAGTGACCATGGGTTGTGACCATATGCTTTCGGTGCTCGCGGATATGAAAGGGCTAACCTTCGCTGATTGAAATCGTAATGGGTGAAACGGCGAGATGGCTCAGCCTGATGCCACGTGTCCCTTCTAGATGGACGGATCTGATTTCTCCCAATACCTTTGTGGGCCCGGGTCTGAGATTCCCTCGGCACCTCGCATCTCGCGGCTGAAAGGAGCTAGCTTTTATTTTTCAAAGTTGCGAGAGGCGAGAAGGCGAGGAACCTAATCGTGCTCCATGTGTCCCCTCTGGATGGACGGCTCTGATTTTTCTCGATACCTTTGTGGGCCCGGGTCCGAGATTCTCTCGGCACCTCGCGTCTTGCGGATGGAAGGAGCTATCTTTTCTTTTTCAAAGTTGCGAGAGGCGAGAAGGCAAGGATCCCAATCGCACGCCACGTGTCCCTTCTGGATGGATGACTTTGATTTCTCCCGATACCTTTGTGGGCCTGGGTCCGAGATTCCCTCGGCACATTGCGTCTCGTGGTTGGAAGGAGTTAGTTTTTCTTTTTCAAAGTTGCGAGAGGTGAGAATGCGAGGAGCATAATCGCGCACCACGTGTCCCTTCTAGATGGACGACTGAGATCCTCTCACTACTTCGTCGCTTCGTGACTTGATGCTTGGGCCTTTACCCTATGAACTTCCGAGTCCGCGAGATCATCGATCTCTGCCACCTGCCCTCTTCAGATATAACGGTCCTCAGAACTTCATGAAATATCCTCAGAGGATTTTGACCGTTCGCTCTTCCTTGTGTAATCCATGAAATGAAAAGAAAGTGTCTCTCCACGAGATTCCTTTGCCTCTTCGCCAACCTGCGACGCTTCTCGCAACTTCAAGTCACACTTATCTATGCTGATCTTCAACGAGGTCCCTTGCACACACTCCTTGTGGAAAACCTGTGAACACTTCAACGGTTCGAGCTTCCTTTGACTCTGCGTGTGCCCATAGGCAGTCCTCCAACTACTGCAACTACACACCGACCGTTGATCCGCTTCGCAAAATAGACCTTGGATGCTGCCGAAAACATTTTTCCCGCTCGCTTGACCTGCTACTTGGAAAAAACAGGAATTCTCCCGTGCTGCGCTTAAGCATTTCGTGCAACTCGCAGACCCGAATGCTCTCGAACCCATGACAAGAATTATCTCTAACATTAGGCTCCATGGGGGATAGAGTCATCCCTGTGATGCTCTAAGAACTCCTTCTGCAGCTTCAGTGCCTTGCTATTGGGCTATGGATTCATGCTCAAATCTCCTTCTGAGAAATATATGCCGAAAAGTAAACAAAACCAAACAAACTAAACATACACGCTCCAAGGAGCTTATTTATGTACAATCCTAAATTAATAAAACCCTTTACATGGGGCTAGGTGAAAGAAAACTTCCACCATAGCCATTCAAGCAGCTTCCTGGATAGAAGCTCCTTCCTTCTGTCGATGATCATCAGCGGATGGTGTAATCGTGATAGAAGATCGGTTACACTCTTCAACTCCTCCTTACAGGGTGGAGTTGAGATGGAATAGGGCGGCTCCAAGGCATAGGAGAAATGCCACTCCATGTACTTGCGGACAGGGTCATAGAATGAGTGGCAAATTCCAGAAAATGGGCGACATACACCCTCCTCTGCTACACAGTTGTTCACCTGTAGATGAATATCTCTGATAAGCACAGGTTAATGGTGGACAACTGGCGTAGGCTCACTGCTCTCGGGCGATGGCTGCTCGCTGACTGGCTCTAGACAGGAAATATTCTGCTCCTCTGGTTCGGTCTCCCCCAGGTCCGATTCGTATTCATCATAAATAGGGACCATGGGGTGGTTCTGTTTTCCGACTGGCTCTTCAGTATCTCTATAGTGATCAAAAGTGGGATAAGCTTGCTGCTCGTCGTCACTATAATATATATCAAAGAGGGGTTGTCCTTCTTTGATATGAACCTCCTCCAGAACAGTGATCTCATCAAAAATTTCCATTTTAGGGATAGTGGGACCTACTGGTTCTGGTTGCTCATACATAATCCTTTTCTCTTTAATCCCAGGTAAACATATATCGTGAGAAACCCCGTGGGGGAAAAGAGAAGAATCCTCTTCCACAACTAACCCCTCTTTTAAAAAGAGAGGGTCTTCGTCATCATGAGCAGAGCTACTAGGAACATCTGCTTCAACCCGATAATCAGGTGAGCCATCTACCATGAACCACATCTGCTCTGCAAACTCTTAATATCCACAAGAGGCGTGTTGATCTTCATGAAGATCTAAAAGAACAAATGCATCTGATATGATGTCAGATGTTCTATTCTGGAGCTAACACAATTAATATCGTCCAACACCTCTATATTTTCACAGCAGATGATTTCTTCCATAGTAAGGGCTTCATCATGGACATGGTCTTCAGGGCAACAGAGGCTTCATGAAGTGAAGAAAACTCTTTGCAACAGTTTTCAAACAAGCGAACAACTGGATAGTAGTCTTTGCAAAATGAATTGAAATCTGTATGAAAACCTACTAAAGAGCAGATGCTTGCAGCGGGAAGAGACCGACACCATTCAAGAGAAGCTTCCTTCAATGAAAACCTGAAGAGCTTAATCCGGACATCCTCGTGCGTGATATTGTGTCGGTGGATAGCCTCATGGAAGTCCAATAAATGCTCAGCTGGCTCTTCCCAATCTGATGCATGAAATTTCGGGAGGAAATCTTCCCATTGGTCTCTATCAGGAAGTGCATTAGGAAAGCCGACTATCTAAGAAAAGTCACATAAAGCAAACCTTTGAGCCATAATTTTCTCCATATTGAAACAGTGGAGTCACCAATCGATCCTTGAATCATGGAGTCGCCAGGTGAAAGATGCGCAACTTCAAGTGTGTTTGGTCCTTGTTTACCATCAAAGGCTAGATATTAACGTGTCATTACCCCAGGAAGCTCCTCAGGCTGAGAAAGTAGCCGCTGAAACCTTCTCGAGAAAGCTCCTTAGGGTCGGCTTTCAGCTGTGCTAACAGTAGTCACAGCTGAAACAGTGATGTGGAGACAATGGAGTCGCCACAGTGGAGTCGCCAAGTGCACAGTAGCAATCTTTAAGGGCTCTGCTGTATGATGCACCTTCAGAGTAAGAGGCTCAATGTCGTTCTGCCCAGGGAAAATCTTCAACTTTGTCCCCGAAAACGGCGCTAGAAATGTTAGCGTCAGAAGTCACCCCTGGATTGCTTGCAGGAGAAGAGCCCAACGCCCATCAGTTTAATGTCACGATTTGTTTATAAGGAATGATCAAATGGAGATAATGGCTCGAGGAGGTATCATTCTAACTCAGGGACTGGATCTGGTATGTAAAGAACAAAGGAGGTATGGAATCCTAACTTCAGCCAGCGGGCTGATTAAAAGGTGAACAGGTGGAAGACTTAATGAGAAAGGTGAACAAACGACTTTGGGCAACAGGCTTTCGGTCGTTTGCAGAAGAAAGACTATGAATGCAAGATCCATTTGGTTCAGGGTCTCAAGAAACTGAAAGGGGACTTGACTGGATCCTCCAATTCCAAGTCACTCAGCGTTAAGAAAATCACACGAACTGACTAGAAGCATCGTAACTGCTACAGTGATCCATTACAACATCATCCTATAACAACTACAACTCGACTGGATCCTCCAATTCCGAGCTGCTCTAACACAGTATAACAAAGACGTAAAAGAAACTGGCATTCATAAGGCAAGAAGTCTCAGAAGTCTATACATAACCAGAGTAACAATGCTTCATTAAAACTTTACAACCGGGAGCTCAGCTCAACCATCGATCCTTACAAAAATACAACAACTGAGTCTATATACTCAAGAAAATTCACCTCATGGAGGCACACCCATTCATTCAAGGCTCGGTGTCTTTTCAGTCAAACTCGTACTGAAATCCTTCTTCAAGCGCCACCTTAACTGTGCATGGCTCTTGTAAGGAGGGTAGCTGAGCCATTAAGTGTTGGGCTAACGTGCACAGACTTCTCTGTCGAGCTGAAGACTTTGGCATGGCGTCTTTGAAGAACTGGGTACACAAGACCCTCTCGAGCGGACCGCTTGCCAGGCCTTCCATACCTTATACTTAATGAATGAGAGGAAGTCTCAACCACCCACGCCTGCCGTCATTTACTCCAGGCGAGAAACAATAAGGAGATCGGATCCGATGGCACCTGGAGGCTGCGGTGATCCCCTCTGCGACTGAACTCGGTGCCTTTGGCCTTCTTTATGCATCCCCCTCCTTTCCTCAAGTGACCATGGGTTGTGACCATATGCTTTCGGCGTTAGCGGATATGAAAGGGCTAACCTTCGATGATTGAAATCGCGATGGACGAAACACCGAGATGGCTCAGCCTGCTGCCGCGTGTCCCTTTTGGATGGACGACTTTGATTTCTCCCAATGCCTTTGTGGGCCCGGGTCTGAGATTCCCTCGGCACCTCGCGTCTCGCGGCTGAAAGGAGCTAGCTTTTCTTTTTCAAAGTTGCAAGAGGCGAGAAGGCGAGGAACCTAATTGCACGCCACGTGTCTCCTCTGGATGGATGGCTCTGATTTCTCCCAATACCTTTGTGGGCCCGGGTCCAAGATTCCCTCGGCACCTCGCATCTTGCGGCTGGAAGGAGATATCTTTTCTTTTTCAAAGTTGCGAGAGGCGAGAAGGCGAGGAGCCCAATCGCGCGCCATGTGTCCATTCTGGATGGACGGCTCTAATTTCTCCCGATACCTTTGTGGGCTCGGGTCCGAGATTCCCTCGGCACCTCACGTCTCGTGGCTGGAAGGAGTTAGTTTTTCTTTTTCAAAGTTGTGAGAGGTAAGAAGGCGAGGAGCCTAATCGCGTGCCATGTGTCCCTTCTGGATGGACGACTGAGATCCTCTTGCTACTTCGCCGCTTCATGACTTGATGCTTGGGCCTTTACCCTGTGAACTTCTGAGTCCGCGAGATCATCGATCTCTGCCACCTACCCTCTTCAGATCTAACAGTCCTTGGAACTTCGGGAAATATCCTCAGAGGATTTCGACCGTTCTCTCTTCCTTGTGTAATCCATGAAATGAAAAGAAAGTGTCTCTCCATGAGATTCCTTCTCCTCTTCGCCAACCTGCGACGCTTCTCGCAACTTCAAGTTGCGCTTATCTATGTTGATCTTCAACGAGGTCCCTTGCACGCACTCCTTGTGGAAAACCTGCGAACACTTCAACGGTTCGAGCTTCCTTTGACTCTACGTGTGCCCGTAGCAGCAGTCCTCCAACTACTGCAACTACACACCGACCGTTGATCCGCTTCGCAAAATAGACCTTGGATGCTGCCGACAACATTTTGCCCGCTCGCTTGACCTGCTACTTGGAAAAAACAGGAATTCTCTCGTGCTGCGCTTAAGCATTTCGTGCAACTCGCAGACCCGAATGCTCTCGAACCCATGACAAGAATTATCGCTAACAGGGTGATGCCACCTCATAGAGATATTTTCTCTAGATCCTAAAATCATGCATGATGACTAGGCTAGGCAATATTAACTAACTCATTAGTCACCACTTAAGGATATATTACTAATATCCTAAATGGATAATAAAAATATAGGTGACAATTAGACTTAGTGATCGGTAAGGTAATCCATAGGCTAACATTCCCCCCTCAATCACAAGTCTGATCAATAATACCAACAATGAAGCATAAACTGGTATTATTTCCAAGTCTTCATGCTGAAACTACTGAATTGAGCCTCAGTGAAGAACTTTCTGAAAATCGTCAATATGGATGTTGAATGGTTCATCTGAAATGAACTGGAAGAAAGATGAGATATGGAAGTGAACAGATGCAATATCTGAACATTCCTTGATTGCTTGACAATTTGATCATTTTGTCAAGTATTTGAGCTAGAAGAATCTAATGTCTTATGCTCATTGGTGAACATGTAGTATCACCACTCTACTATCAGTGTATCACTAAAGTGCTCTCTAAATTTGTGGTTTGGGATAACCACTGACAAATTGATACCATGTATCTAATGGATTTTGGATGACCATTAACCAATTTTGACACTTTTAGATGTCCAACAACATCCCAATGTATCATGTGTATGATTCAATTGCAAGTCATTGAATCATAATTCTGCCAAAGTCTGTCATCTACAAACTGCATTTTCCCATTTGGAAAATTTCATTCCCATCTGACATATTTATTGTCGAAAATTTCGTTATGAACACCATCTTCAATTCCATCATCAATTCCCTCCTTTGTCAGATTAAAGGAGAGACCAAAAGTGGTTTCACGAACCATCTTAACTTTATTTTTGAACTCCTCCCATTAAGGTATAGAAGATTTACATCATTGTACTCCCCCCTCTAAGATCAAGAGAGTACCATACTTGTTCCATTTGTGTACAACAAAAAATGGGCATGTGGAAAAAAACACATGTTATCTCATCCCACGAGGACCATGCTTAAAAGCTACGCCATAAGGGGACCACTTATGTGAGGTAAAAAATTTCTATGTGCTGTAAGATTGGACTTTAATCGAGATTGAATTCTATGGTAAGACTTATATAATTACTTGGTTGTTGATGACCACTACCAATGATCGATCCACTCATAGTGAATCTTCAATATTGCAGGTTTATTCAATGTTGAACATATGTCTAAAGAATGGTTATGCTTACCACAATGATAGCAAGGATGGAGATCAAAAAATTAATTCTCCATGTGACCAACTCGATTTCAATGTTGGCATTTTGCATTATGATGTTGAATTGGAACAGGGGAAGTTAAAACTTCAGGTGAAGTTGAAACTTCTTGAAGGAATCTGGTACATATGAAGTGGATTTGTTTGAATAATCAGGAATATGAAAGGCAACTTCCCTGTCATATCCAAGTCGTGTTCTATGCTTGTTGTGGCATATTTCTTCCCAAGGTCTGATGATGGGCTTGGAAAGAGTATTCTGAACCTATTGCTTTGAAATCTATGGAAGTGGATTTACTATATGTTGTTGCATCATTGAAATATTTTCTTCACTGAACTCAAAACAAAACTTTTGAAATGTAGGTTCATGAATAGCTTCATCTTTGTCTTCATATGGAGTTGTCTTATTGAGTTTCCCCTTCACTATTTGTTCATCAAAAACATCATCATCATCATCATCATCATCATCATCATCATCATAGAGTGGGTTGTCCTGAACAAAAACTAGTTCAGAACACTTCACTGGGTGTTGATTTTTGAGATCCCTAATTTCATCATTCAATAGTTAGGATTGATCTTGAAGAAGTATAACTTTATCTTGCATTACTTGAAAAAAATTTAGCACTGATTGAAGAGTTGTTTTGTTCAGTATCACTATGTTTTCTTCATTGGTGTTTATTAGAGTGTTCAAAAACTCTAATAATTCGAGACTTCGAGCCATTTCAAAACACTAAATGAGGTCTCCTTGTGTAGGTAGATCCTAATTACAATTTGACTTGATGAAATAAGGCTTACTTGCAACTCACTCACTTGAATTGATTGCTTAAATTCACACTCGCTTGAATTTGTCACATTCATTTAAATTTGTTTCTAGCAACATGAGGGTGTCAGATACTACCAAAAATGCACCCAAAGTGTGATGTTTACAGTGATTTGAGTTTACTCAACCTTGTCAATTTAGACTTACAATAACTTGAACGAATGTCAGGTTCAACTGAGAATGCATCCGATACAGTTTAACATGATTTTGATATTGACTCTTACAAAGAAACTATTGCAATTACAATTCAGCTCGATTAAGTAATTTTACAACAAACATTATTTGCAAGTTACAATTGAATTTCAAATGCTCCATGATGTGTTGAGTTCAAATACGTTGATTTGTCCATTGTTGATATGGTTGACAACTTGAATGCTTAATAATTCTTCATTCCCATGATTGATGCAGGATCATTTATTGAATGTTGATTTGATTGATAATTTGATATCACTGTCATAGTTTGATTACTTGTCACAGATTACCATTAACTCTGTGTTTTGATTTCCATGTGTGTATTGTTTTAAATAATAAATTACAATTGAGTTTATGTCAAAAATAGACATAAGCAACATGAAAAATCCGAAAAATCACACACCATCACAAACATATTCAAAGTGTACCTAAAATCCCCTTATTCAATTTTGGACGAATCTAAGACACAATCACTACAAAAAATATTTTTATTAAAATTTTGATACAAAATCAAGCTTTCAACTTGCTTTCCTTCTTTAAAATCTTCATTTCTTTTACAAAATTCCTTCAATCCCTCTTCCTTGAAATAAACAAATCACTTCAATATACTAATTACATCAATTTTAATTTCCCCCACAAAAATACCACTTTCCTTTTCTTATGACTCAAAAAGAAACTTTTACAAATAATATTTGAAACTTATTATTTTTATACAACCATTCTCCAAAATCGTTTGATAAATCTTTGTACTTATTCAAAAGTAACTTTATTTCATAAAGTTACTCACATGCACTTCGTTATTGTAATCCTTCACCATGATTAATTCTTAAAAATAAAAACTTCACATTTTCCTTAGACCTCCAAAGAAGATAAAGTAATGAAAAGTGATATTTCAAAATAAAATTTGAAAAAGCTCACTTCTAGCCACACGTCATGAGTGAAAACTTTTACCTATGGGTTGACTTTGCCATAACTTCCTGGATTTAATGAGCTAGATTTTGAGGATTTAAGGAGTCGTTCTTAATGCTTCAATCATTGATGCGATTTGATTATGTATACTCAGGCGCGCTGATGTTTAGTTTGAAATAGTTTTGCAACCACTTAAATATAGATATTTAACTCCCATTAAATTCCAAAAGGTATCTGGAAGCTGCTTTAATCTCGACTAGTTTCACATTTCAATGCGTTTCAGATTTGTTACATTTCGTCTTGGGCTTAAGCAAAAATTCTTTCAATATTTTGTTGATAATCAACAAATAAGATCACTCAAATTCGATCAGATCACTTAGAGGATGAAGGATCTACTCTGGGATGCTTTAATAAATCAAGAGTTTGAAGACAAAATGAAATAGAAATATAATGAGAATAGAAATTACCAAGAAATAATCCTCCACTGGTGGCATTGAAAACTCATTTTCTTCATCTCATGGCACAGTGCAATCATTTCTCATTGTAGTTCAAATACACTACAGAACAAATTTGGATGCATGCACTCCTTTGCTTTGTTGCATGCTCACTTTTGAGAGAATCTAATCCTTTGCTTTGTTGCATGCTCACTTTTGAGAGAATCTAAACGTGATCCAATAAAGAACAAGCCACACAATGGGTGCTAGATTCTTGTTGAGAAGAATGAATCTGGTTGTGTTCCAGCTGAATTCCGCGCCTCTATAGATGTTAAATGTCATATTTCAGCTACCATAGATGACTGATCTGCAAATCTGATGCCTTTGACAGATCGTTTTTGTCTTTTCCTTACACCGTATATTTGTGTGTTTTTCACTGTAAGCTACACTCTCATGGATCATTACCATGAGGTGCTACAATACCTCAAGCCCTTAAGAACTATAAGAGCTCTGATACCAATTGATAAAATATAGACATGAATAACAAGATAGTAGACACCAATGTTACATATTTATACTATAATGGGTGATGCCACTTCATTGAGATATTTTCTCTAGATCTTAAATTCATGCATGATGACTAGGCTAGGCAATCTTAACTAACTCATTAGTCACCACTTGAGGATATATTACTAATATCCTAAATGAATTTTTTTCCTCCGAAATAGCAATTGCCTTGCTATTCAATTTTGAATCAAAGACAACTTTCCAATACATATAGGCTAGAAAGACAACTTTCCAATACATATAGGCTAGAAGCCATTACAACATACTCATTATGAGCTTTATTCATGTCATTATGAGAATTGAACCCGGGTGGGGAGGATAACAATCATTCCTCACAACCATCCAAGCTACACCCAATTGACAATATCCTAAATGCATAATACAAATATAGGTGACAATTAGACTTAATGATTGGTAAGGTAAGTCATAGGCTAACACTATCTTATTATGGTATAATTGAACTTTGTCATTCCATATTTCGAGAGATACCCCAGACACTGCCATCAGGGTTGTACTAGGATAGTTGGAGGAGTGAAACCAATATTCCATATATTACATCAACAATAATTTGACTCCCGTCGAGTTAAATTATACGGTAACTAAAAAATAATTCATTGTTATTTTACATGTTATTAACAAATTCTGACATTATATTACAGGCTACCAAGTATTTGTACATACAAATCACTCTTTCATTAAATATCTAATGAATAAACCTGTTACCAATGTTAGATTTACTAGGTGGTTTCTTTTACTACAAGAATTCGACATCACTGTTGTGGGCAAACCTGTAATAATGTCATTGCAAAGTTCCTTTCTAGGCTTACCAACAATGGTGATGATTCTCCTGTTGAGGATTATTTTCCTAATGAACATTTGTTTGCACTATCTACTCACTCAGCGTGGTATGCATATATTGATAATTATTTTGTTTCAGGAAAGCTACCACACCACCTTTCTCCTAAAGAATGACGAAAGATTATTCAACAAAGTGCCTGATACTCTTGGGTAGGAGGTTGTCTCTTTTACAGAGGGCCAAATCATGAGGTCCGACGTTGCATAAGAGAAGATCAGATCAACGATATTCTGAATGCTTATCATGACAATCCTTGTGGTGGACACTTTGTTGATAAAATAACACGATACAAAGCACTTTGCATGGAATATTATTGGCCTACTTCATTCCAAGATGCCAAAAAGTATGTATAGAGATGTGATAGTTTCCAACGAATGGACCAACCCATTCGATCAAATGAAATTCCATTAAAATATCAATTGGTTATCGAACCATTTGAGAAGTGGGATCTTGATTTTGTGGGGCCTATCAACCCCCCATACCATCAAAATTCCTACATCTTGGTTTTCACAAACTATTTTACCAAATGGGTCGAAGCCAAAGCACCTATCAAGGCCACTGAGAAATCTATTGCAAAATTTCTATTTGAAGACATATGTGTTCACTTCGAAGTGTCAAAAGAAATAGTCATAGATGGAGGGACATAGTTTACTTCCCAGTTGATCAAAGAGCTCACTGAAAAGTACAAGATTCACCACAAGATTACTTAAACTTACCATCCACAATCCAATGGGCAAGTGGAAAGAATTAATAAAGTTATTGAAGGCATACTCATGAAAATTGTGGCCAGTCAACGTCGTGATTGGGTTGAGTGACTACCAGAGGCCCTTTGGGCCAGACAACATGGTGAAACACCACATGTTTCTCCCCATTTGAAATTGTGTATGGTAAGAGTCTTGTTTTCCCCATTGAATTTGAAATAAAAACATTGAGGATTGATTTAGAGGTAAATTTGGATTTAACCACAACAATGAAACACTGTCTGGATCAACTTAATGAATTATATGAAATGTGCTTGACTTCCCTACATCATACTGACCTTGTTTAGAAACAATGCACCAAGTGGCATGATATATTTATTAAAAATAAGGTGTTTCAAATAGGAAACTGGGCACTACTATATGACTCCAGTTTTACGGATTTTAAGGGGAAGATTTGCACTAGATGGTTAGGTCCTTATGAAGTGGACACAATTTTTGACAATGGGACTGTTAAGCTCACAAGCATAGATGGATCACAAACTTCTCTACTTTCCAATGGTCATCACCTTTGTTTGTATCATCAACCATTTTCCAAGGATTCATTTGTTTTTCACATCGTTTCAAACCCAGATTTTGAGATCGCGGGGGCATAAAATCATTTTCCTGCACCACCAGCTGTATAATTAAAATTAAAAACAAATACTTGATATTTCTTGTACAAGGTCCAACATTAATTTTGATAGTTTTCCTACTACTTAAACTATGGGTGGGTCCTTGGGTTTCCTACCAGGCCTTTTGACACTCAATTCCGTCATTGTTTTGGCATAGATCGAGACATCTTTAATAGCTCGCAACAATAGGATTTCGACACACAGGTTTTTCGATTCTTCGATGAAGTTGAAATCAAGTTGTGGGATGGTTCTAGGTACTGCTAATATTTTTGGATATGGAGGAGTTTCAACAGTAGTAGGAATGACATTTTGAGTTTCAACTTGTTTATCAGGAGTTTCATCGTGAGTTATTTCAATGTGTTGTTTCTCCCATTGCTCATGGATTGGGGATGTTTCTCTCGGTGAATTTGTTTCTACATGTTCTGTGATAATAGGTGATGTTTTCTAGTTTATTACTCACCCTAATATTAAGTGTATGTCATTGCATTCAATAGGGAAGATGCAATATGTAGGAAAGGTAGGTGTTTCCATTTGTTGAATCACCTTGTTATTTGGATTTGGGTTAGGTTGTGTTATCACTCCAAGAAACCCTTTGTGGTTGTAGACCAAAGGTGCTTGGTAACTTAAGAAATGAATGGATCAATGGGATAACTCAATTCAAGTATGG
>ML804877.1:206935-228050 GCA_009831015.1 Picea engelmannii | reverse complement strand
TTGCAACTTCCAATGTAACTATGGAACATTCCTGCAAGAGATTAAAAATCTAGCACAGTGTAAAAAGTACAATTACTATGAAAAACCGAGAGAACTATAAATAGAAAAGATTCAAATATTTTAAATGAAGGAAAAAATGAATTAATTTATATTTAGTCAACATTGCTACAAACTTTAGAAACTAAAAACTTTGTAGCAATATGCAAGCAATCATATACCTTTTACACTAGTTCATTCAAAGAATGGTTGTTTGGTTGGCACCCTTTTTAGTTTATATTTCCTGTAAAAGACTAGTTTAGATTTTCTAGTATGCTCTACCACGTTGAATGGTTTCTCATAGCATTGTCTTCTAGCCTGTTCTAAACAAAATATCATCTTTAATATTAAAGTTTTGTAATTATTTTCTTTTAGATAATGCAATAGTGTAGTTAATGTAGTTTTTTGTTATTATTAATTTTATCATTGACCAATAATATACAAGGGAAAAATATTTTGTTTATTGCAAATAGATGTGATTCTTATTGAAACCTCATTCTTCAATGCAATTGCATAGTTAATCCTTACCTCATCCCTTACAATATGAAAATAAAAGACTACAGTTTATTGCTTGGCCCCTAGTAGAATATCACTTATGCACATAAATGATGCAAATTATATACAAAGTTTTTATTTTTATTAGGTTTATTACTTTTGTAAACACAAATTCCAAACAAATATTATTGTGCATGAAAACCATGTAGTGCAAACACTCTAAGAAGGGGCATGTGTAACACCCTTGTTTCCTCCAACTTGTAATTAATCATAATTAGTGATTTCCATGCAATGACATGTAAATATTGTAAATACATTATTGTTTAATTGTAACTATCAACAATGATTGTGGGGGTGAAGCTTCAAAGTAATGGCCATGATACTACCAAGGGAAAGAATGGGAAATCTAGAAAGGGGGTTCATTATGTCAATATGACCCAAACTTCCTTGTTGAGATATTTTGGAATATTCAGACTTCTCCTTATCCTTGGTGACAAGGTAAGTCGGTTAATGAGGGAGGATAGGTGGTTGAAAAAACAACCACCCTCAATGAATGTAGATATGAAAAATTTGGCTAGGACAACAGGGATTGGCAGCCAAAGGTACAAGAGTGTTGGCAGCAGGCCAAAGTATAAAGAAGGATGATCGTGGGAAAAGAAAGCATGTAGAAACTGAAGTAACAACTGGAGGGAAAAACAACATGTGCACATGCAAGAAAGCATGCACAAGGAAAACGACATCTGGAAGGAAGAACAACACACACACATGGGAGGAAGACCTAACGTCGGTAGGGTTAGGATTTTTGTAATACATTGTAAACGACTGAAGAGCCCGATAGATATAAATATAGATACATAGGTACAATAGAAGGTTCTGGTTTTTGTTGTGTAAGGTTGGTTCTTGATTAGTTTGTCTTTGTATTGTGCATACCAGATATGTACGAGTTGATACGATATGTAATATTGTTATGAACTATTTTTTAAGTTGTTGAGCTAGAACAAAGGAGAGAGGGAATATCAGACGATCAAATCACAGGTTGTGGATCCTGGTGCGATCTAGTTCGCCTCATATAGATCTTACCCATCTAAAGGGAATTGTAAGTGCGCAACGTTGGAGATGCAGAACTACCATAATAGAAGATCCAAGAGCCAAATCTTTGTGTACGTAGCCTAGGAGGGGGTGAAACACTGTAATACCTATGTAATATGATGAATGCATGTATGTATTTACTTTATTTCAACAGTTAATTGTTGTGCTTAATGAATGAGTTATTATATTGTTATGAAATACGGTAGCGTGTTAAGGGAATAAACTGTGAAGACAATGCATAATCGTGAATAATAGTAAGATAACAGTCATGATTTATAGTAGATGGCTCTAGATAATAAACCCCTAACTCATACTCAGTCTTAGGCTGTAAACACCTGAGTCTTACAGCCACCCATTTAAAGCTATCTCGAGTGAGACTACGCAGCGCATTCTGTCCACTGTGTTGCCTTATGGCTCACCAGGAGGGCCGATATTTTTAGAGGCTTTGTTGGAAACCCAAAAAGACATGAACCTTGGGTCAATAACTCAGATGGTAGAAAGGAATAAGAGATAAACTGACAAATGGTTTTGTTGTCATGTTGGTAGGAACGAGAGAGGACTGAGTAGGTGAGATAGATTGGGTGAGAAGAGAACGAATAAAAGAAGAGAGAAATGAGCCACTAGAAGGGAATGTTGAGACCATGGAACCCCACAGAAGCAAAAATCGAAGTTTGGTTGAGAAAAAAAGAGCTAGAGTTTGCACAGAAAGACAATAGAAACCCTAGAATCACACCTCGAAAATATCTAGACAAATACGTGTTTACTAATTTACATGAAGTATTTTTATATGATTTTCCGCATCTACTACAGGAGTGGATACTAAGGTTGATGGATAACCACACGACAAACTGGATTCAACATCTAGATTGGACTCCAGTATAGATTGAGCAGTTACAATAAGTGAACAACAAATTCACCCATTGTCTTAACTCTACTATTTCAGTGTGGTTTCCTCTGGCTACAACTACAACCCCCTGGGAGAACACAACGATCAGATCTAGTCTTTGATGGTGAACAAAGACCATGCACACTCATTCTACATATCATTCACATGGAAAATCCATGGTTAAAGGATTGATTGGTGACTCCACTGGTTCTAAATGGACAAAATCCTAGCTCAAAGTTGTAAGGATGAAAGATGTGAGGATGAAAGCTATGAGGATGGAAGCTGTGAGAATGAAGGATATACCTCAGAGGAGTTGATGGAGATGGTAAAATCTCTTTCTGCATGGACGGAGGGATTGGAGGAAGATTTTTCTCACCACTCTTACGAAGAAGATGTAGAGGATATTTCAGTCCTTGAAACAAAGGTTTTTGGTAGCCCTGCTTATGATGAAGAGGTGATGTCGGATACCAACCAAGAAAAAACAACTTTTGACGGATATCCCAGTAAGGACGAAGAAAAGCAGAGCTCTTCCATGGTTCCTGATTATAGTGATTTTGAAACTGATCTGAGGGAAATCCATGAAGGAGAAGAGGGGGAGCCACATCTCTCAACTATCTTGGTTCATAAGTTTTCCCCTGTCAATTTCTCAACCATATATGGTTATCCACATCCAGTGTCGGCTATAAACGAATGGGATGATTATCTTCCGAGATTCAGAGGAAGCAAGCATGATCATCCCGGTGAGAACTTATTAAAATTTCATGCACACATGCTTGAACATGGCTTCTTTCACGAGGATGTCTAGATCAATATGTTTTGTTTTTTTCTAGAAGAAGATGCTCTTGGATGGTGTCTTTCTCTCCCTGCTTGTAGTATCCATTCTTTGAAGTATTTTCATGATGCTTTTAATTCGTATTAAGGGAAGATTTACCCAACTCATATTATTTTTGATGACTTTTGTAAGAGGTTTGCACTCCACATTCTGTAGATGATAGAGTGTTCCTCATGTGATGAGTTTGGTAAAGATATGATTGAGAGAGAAAGTGAGGATGAAAGCGAGTATCTTGAAAATACAGATGAAAATTTTTCTCTCTCTTTTTCCCAAGAAGAAGCCCTTCTAGATGTGATTGATGATAGTGTTGATGATGGCATAACTATGGATGCATTATTTTCTGCCCCTAGTACACCCGATGTCTCATATTTAAAAGAAGAAATAGTTGAAGAAAATAATCAAGATATTGCTCTTTTCTCTTTGCAAGATAGAAGAGTTATGTGCTCACCTACCCCTGAAGAGTATTCAGAAGCAGAAAGCATAGGCTGCCAATATTATTATGAAAGAGAAATCTCCTACCAAGAGAAACATGATAGAGAGAAAGAGCCATCCATGGATATACATGAAGAGCCTTCTTTCTCTCAGCTAGCATATTTTATCGGAGCAGACAAGGGAGAAATGGAGGAGCTAAAGGTGTAGTTTATCTCCTATCTTGAACCTGCAAATGAGCAAGTATCACCTGGGATCAGCCGACCTGCATTAGTCCTCTACCCACTGGTACACTCTGAGAACATCGAACGACGGGTGAGCAACCAGGAAGCGCGGGAGGTAATTTCTTTCCAGTTGAGATTTCCTGATTATAAATTATGTGACCCCTTGGGGTTATATATGGAGCTATGTTTTCCAAAGGCACTGGAGTCTGCAAGGATATTCGTATTATCATCACTTAGGGGTATGTTTGGGGTTCCAAATCATGTTCTTGTTCTATTGTCATACTTCCCTTACCTTTTGTGGATCATTTGCAGTGAAGAAAAGAATTCTATTACCAAGCGATCTGGGTGGCTATGGTGGAAGTTTGCTTTCACCTAGCGTTTTGTAAAAAAATCAATTAGCCTAGGATTGTACATAAATAATCTCTTTTATGGAGCCCATGTGTTTGTTTTAGTTTTTAGGTGAAGCAATGTACATATTTCCCTGTTTTCTTCTGTGAAAGTTTTGAGCTAGACTCCATAGCCCAACAGCTAAGGCACTGGAACTACTGGTTCTTGGCAGCTCGTAGGGAGCATGGCATCCCCTGTGGAGCCAAATGTTATCACATAAACTTGTAAAGCCTTATGGGTTTGTGGTTTCTACCTAATTTTGTATTTTTTCCTATCTATCCTCCTTTCGCAAATCCATTCTTAAGTTTTTCCCTTTCAGTTTGTAGTTTTCTCTACATCTTCCCTCGATCATTTGAGTGACCTTTTGTTCTATGTTTTCCTACCTAAGAAGTCTTGACCCTAATCTTTCTTGTTTTCTCTAATATGATCACTTCTCTCTTTACCTCTGTCACTGATCATTTGTTTTCCTGAGCCCTCAGTCAGTCGTTCAGGTAATTGTTCACAGAAACCACGACCATAAGCACAAGCGCAGTACTTAGAGCGGGTTGGTATGGACTTAAATAAATAAGAAGGCAGTTTTAAGCTTTCAACGACGAATATCTAATCAAGATTATCGATTGAAGGCTTGCGTTCTTTTGAAAGGTCAAAGTTGCTCGAAGGTTAGCGCCAGATCGGGCCTGAAATCAAAGGTCGAGCACATATTAAATCTGGTTCGTGGATCTCATTAGGAGAGATCAACGGTGGAAAATTATCACAGGAATCAGGAGTTTAAAATAGTGTTAAAATTTTTTCGTCGAGGATCTGAACTCCTGAGACCCAAAATCAACATCATTCGTTGATCTTGAAGGGGAAAGGTGTCAATTGATCCAAGTATTCAGGGAAATGAGTTTCGGGAGAATTTAAGTGAGGAATGCGTGAAAGTCCTGATGTGAAGATTGTCAATGTGTCGATGTGTTGATATGTCGAAGTCCCGAAACCTGGGACTCATGGGAGTTGTCTGATCCAGCAGAGACAGGTGACAGTGGATTAAGAAATGTCATGGAACTGGGTTTCAAGGGTTTTGTTTTGAGCTGCAAGAAAATGTTACGAGGTGAAAAATCATGAAATCAATCTAGGTCATCCAAACCAGAGGAACATGTGGTGCATGATCAAATATTTCATGGTTTCATGGATCAGGAATTCTAAAGTCTAGCATGTAGGAATCCACGAAAGGCGAAATATCGAAACGCATTTGGAGATAGGCGCTAGGTCATGGCCCATGATCATGTGAAAGTAAGTTTTAGGAGAAGCATCTACCCCCCAGTTGTGTATAGAGGACTATTTCAAAGTCCAGAGAAAGCATCATAGCCGTTGGTTGAGAAGCAGATTTGACCATTGGTTAGATAAGCGATTTCATTATTTCTGATATCGGGAAATCTGAAGGTGAGCCATATGAAAACCCCCCAAAATTTGAAATGTTGGGATGTCATTAGCACAGGGTCATGGCCCTGGGTTACATTGAGGAGGGGCCAAAGGAAAGGAAGTTAGATTCCGAGCCTTGGAGAGTATGCATGTGATCGTCCCCTGATCATTTCAACTTGGCCACTCTCTGGGGAAAATAAGTTAATGTAAATTGAGTAGGTGGTTGAAACCTCGGCTCAATCCATAAATGGAAGGCATGGAGGTTCTAGAGCCGTCATCCTGTGGTACCCCTATGGACGGATTTCCCTGCAAGATCCATACCGATATGATATTGTGTCTAATAGAGGAGTGCAAGTGTAGCCTGACAGAAGAAGATACAGACGCAAAGATTTGATTTATATAGCCAAGTTACACTCCTGGTGTTAGTAGGTTATTCTAAGTATAAATACTCAGTTTTGATATTTTGTTAAAGGTCGATGGTAGAGCAAAGCTCCCGTATGGTAAAGTTTTAGTAAAGCCTCTGGCTTCTAGTTATGTATCTGTATTTGAGACCTCTTTTTTAATAACAATTAGATTTCTTGCTCCATCTTGTTTGCCTCTGATACTTAAAGCGTTCATGATTGACTGATTCGATTGAATTATTGTGACTGCATTATGATGGATTTTCGATTGTAGTGTTGTTATAATTCCTTTCAGTTTCTTTATGATTTGAACTCAGAAGATTTTGAGTTTGAGTTTTTCTTCTTTGGGCTGCTGGAAGACCCGATGTCCATGGTATACCTCTACATCCTTCTCTCTGAAGTCTTCCTCCTACTCACCCTTACAACAACCTACTAACTGAAGTCAAATTAAGACCTCACCTTCTTGTGCATACCAGTCCAATTTTCTGAGATAAGATGATATTTTCCTGAGATTGCGCCCATTTGACCTTTTTATAACCAATCGTAACAAAAACACTGATGGGTATCAGGCTTACCTCTGTCGCAATCTAGGGGTGACTTCTGGTGCTAACACATACATACTCTCGAAGGCATACCAACGAATTGTTACACGGACCAAGAATTGTGCAAAGGAACTATGACATGGAGGACATTACAAGATAACTTCACAATCACTTTCTCATTCGAACACAAGAACCCCAACATAGATGTAGCCCTCAAATGGATAAAAGGAGTGATATACATCAAAAAAACAGAAATATAATTTATCACAGAAGAGAAACAACGGAATAAGAAGACGGTCAATGAACTATTGTCATGTTACCATGTACAGGAAGAAGCACTAGATGAAGATGATCTGCGTGATATTCATATCGAAGAAGAAGAAGGTGAAAGAGATGTGGAAGGACCACCCATAGAATCAGAAGTCATTTCCACACCAATCAAGGTAAAGAAAGTTAACATCAGGACAACGAAGCAGCCCAAAATGGACAGCATTGGGGATTATTGGGATGAAAAAATAGTAGAAAGTATCACAGATTTTCTATTGGAATACAACGACCTTTTTCCCACAACATCTACAAAGATGAAGGGCATAGTCAGATAACTAGGAGAAAAGAATATACCACTCAGACCTGACGTGAGACCTATCAGACAATGACCCTACAGACTGAATCCCATATATAAACAGAAAGTTAAAGAGGATATCGACAGGATGCTCGAAGCCAACATCATTGAACCAGTTGAGGAGTCAGAATGGATAAGTCTGATGGTAGCGCAGGACAAGGAACAGGGAAGAGGAATCAGGATATGCGTCGACTTGAAGAAGTTGAATGATGCATGCCTACACGACCCGTTCCCTACACCGTTCACAAACAAAGTGCTAGAGAATGTGGGAGGACACGAAGCATACTCATTCACTGATGGATTCTTAGGCTACCATCAGATTAAGATAGCATAGGAAGATAGACATAAGACCACGTTCGCGACAAAATGGGGATCTTATCAGTACACTGGCATGTTGTTTGGACTGAAGAACACACCAACAATATTTTCTAGAGTGGTCTTCGTAGCATTTAAGGAATTCATCCATCAGTTTCTTGAAGTATACCTGGATGATTGGACCATATATAGCCTATTGAAAAACCATGTGGAAGTTTTACGGCTGATGTTAGAAAGATGCAAACAGTGCCAGATATCACTGAACATCAAGAAATTCATATTTGGAATGTCGTTTGGGATACTATTGGGCCATATAGTATGCAAACAAGGTTTATTGGTCAATCCGGAAAAGATCGCAGTCATTGTTAATTTTCCAGCACCAAGAATAGTCTGTCAGCTAAGAGAGACATTAGGACACACAGGATACAATAGGAAATTCATCAAAGTCTATGCACAAATTACAGCACCCATGGAAAAGTTGTTACGAAAGGATACAAAGTTTCAGTAGAACGACGAGTGTCAACACGGTCTGGATATTTTGAAGGAAAAGATGGTTACCGCACCGATATTAGTATTTCCAGACTAGGAAAAGGCATTCCATGTGCATGTAGATGCATCAGTGATAGCACTTGGATCTATCTTAGTGCATCCATGAGCGGGAGACTTGGATCACCCGATAAAGTTTGCAAGAATAAAGTTATTAGACTCAGAACTTAATTATAACATGATAGAAAGAGAAGGCCTAGCCATGGTCTATGCACTGCAGAAGTTCAGGCATTACTTATTAGGAAAACACTTTAATATGTTCACAGACCACTCAACCCTGAAATACCTAGTCAATAATCCAGTATTGGGGCGGAGAATCTGTCGATGGTTACTGTTATTTCAAGAATTCAACTTTGAAGTAATAGTTAAACCAAGAAAATTGAATGCAGGACCTGACCACCTGTTAAGTGTCACAAATGGAGAAGAACCTACGAACATAGAAGACAACTTTCTAGATGCACAATTATTCTCAGTATAGATTGCAGATGAATACTTCACATATATCATTCAGTACTTGATTGCAGGTACTGCACCGCAAGAATATATCACCGCGCAAAAGAAGAAACTGGTAGTTCGTGTGGCCGACTATCAATTGATTGCAGGACACTTATATAAAATGGGCGCATATATCATTTTGCGAAGATACATATTAGAGAATGAAAGACCAAGAATTTTAGCAAAATCCCATGAGGGAATAGCAGGAGGGAATTACGTAGGGAAATCTACTGCGCAGAAGTTATTATGTGCAGGACTATGGTGGCCAACAATTCACAGAGACTCGAAGGAGTACTGTTAAAGATGCGATGTCTGTCAAAGGGTAGGCAAACCCAATAGAAGAGACGAGATGTCACTACGACCACAAGTAACATTACAGGCATTCGACAAATGGGAAATCGACTTTGTGGGCCCAATTAACCCACCAACCAAAAGGACAGGGGAAAGATACATTATTACAACGACAGAATATCTAACAAGATGGGTGGAAGCCGCACCCGTAAAAGATTGCAGCGCAGAGACAACAACACACTTTTTGTTTGAACAAGTAATCATGAGATTTGGGTTCCCAAGTGTCTTGATGAGTGACCAAGGAACACACTTTATAAACAACACCATCCGCGCAATGACTGAACAGTTCAAAGTCAATCACCAGAAGAGCACACCGTATCACCCACAGGTGAATAGCACAGTGGAATCCTTCAACAAAATCCCAGAGAACGCACTGACAAAGATTTGTAATGTCAACAGAGATGATTGGGACCTCAAAATACCAATAGTATTATTCACATACATGACTACATGCAAAAAGATGACAGGGAACACACCATTCAAACTGGTTTATGGCCAAGAAGCAGTAGTGCCATTAGAATTTTTAGTACCCAACTTGTGCGTAGGAGCTATCACACAAATGACAGAATGAGGTGCAGTACAAGAGAGACTAAATCAACTATTTACCATGGAGGAAGACTGAATCTTGGTAGGATTCCATCAACAAGTGCAGAAAGCAGGAGACAAAGCTTGGCACGATCGACACATCAAGAAGAAAACGTTCAAGGAAGGGGATCTAGTACTGATGTATGACGACAAATCTCTTCAGCACCCGGGAAAGATTAGAATGCATTGGTTAGGACCATACGAAGTAAAATATGTCACAAATAGAGGAGCTATACAACTAAGAGATTTAGCAGGCGCAGAAAATAGATGAATGATCAATGGGAGTCGACTGAAGCTATATAAGGACAGTCGACCATAACATTGTCGACTGATTCTAGTATGCTCTACCACGTTGAATGGTTTCTCATAATATTGTCTTCTAGCCAGTTCTAAACAAAATATCATCTTTAATATTAAAGTTTTTTAATTATTTTCTTTTAGATAATGCAATAGTGTAGTTAATGTAGTTTTTTGTTATTATTAATTTTTCCATTGACCAATAATATACAAGGACAACATATCTTGTTTATTGAAAATAGATGTGATGCTTATTGAAACCTCATTCTTCAACGCAATTGCATAGTTAATCCTTACCTCATCCCTTACAATATGAAAATAAAAGACTACAGTTTATTGCTTGGCCCCTAGTAGAATATCACTTATGCACATAAATGATGCAAATTATATACAAAGTTTTTATATTTATTATGTTTATTATTTTTATAAACACAAATTCCAAACAAATATTATTGTGCATGAAAACCATGTAGTGCAAACACTCTAAGAAGGGGCATGTGTAACACCCTTGTTTCCTCCGACTTGTAATTAATCATTATTAGTGATTTCCATGCAATGACATGTAAATATTGTAAATATATTATTGTTTAATTGTAACTATCAACAATGATTGTGTGGGTGAAGCCTCAAAGTACTGGCCATGATACTACCAATGGAAAGAATGGGAAATCTAGAAAGGGGGTTCATTATGTCAATATGACCCAAACTTCCTTGTTGAGATATTTTGGAATATTCAGACTTCTCCTTATCCCTGGTGACAAGGTAAGTCAATTAATGAGGGAGGATACGTGGTTGAAAAAACAACCACCCACAATGAATGTAGATATGAAAATTTTGGCTAGGACAACAAGGATTGGCAACCAAAGGTACAAGAGTGTTGGAAGCAGGCCGAAGTGGAAAGAAGGATGATCATGGGGAAAGAAAGTGTGCAGAAATTGAAGTAACAACTGGAGGGAAACACAACATGTGTGCATGCAAGAAAGCATGCACAAGGAAAATGTCATCTGGAAGGAAGAACAAACACAAGAACATGGGAGGAATACCTAACGTCGGTAGGGTTAGGGTTTTTGTAATACATTGTAAATGACTAAAGAGCCCGATAGATATAAATATAGATACATAGGTATAATAGAGGGTTCCAGTTTTTGTTGTGTAAGGTTGTTTATTGATTAGTTTGTCTTTGTATTTTTCATACCAGATATGTACGAGTTGATGAGATATGTAATATTGTTATGAACTATTTTGGAAGTTGTTGATATAGAACAAAGGAGAGAGGGAAGATCAGAGGATTAGATCGTAGGTTGTGGAGCCTTTTGCGATCTAATTTACCTCATATAGATCTTACCCATCTGAAGGGAATTGTAAGCGCGCAACGCTAGAGATGCAGAACTACCATAATAGAAGAGACAAAAGACAAATCTTTGTGGACGTAGCCTAGGAGGGGGTGAACCATGATAATATCTATGTAATATGATGAATGCATGTATGTCTTTACTTTCTTTCAGCAGTTAATTGGTGTGCTTAATGAATGAGTTATTCTATTGTTATTAAATACGGTGGCGTGTTAAGGGAATAAACTGTGAAGACAGTGCATAATCGCGAATAATAGTAAGATAACAATCACGGTTTATAGTAGATGGCTCTGGATAATAAACCCCTAGCTCATACTCAGTCCTAGGCTGTAAACACCTGAGTCTTACAACCACCCATTTAAAGTTATCTCGGGTGAGACTGTGCAACACATTATGTGTGTTGTGTTGCCTTCTGGTTCAATAGGAGGGTCAATAGTTTTAGAGGCTTTGTTGGAAACTCGAAAAGACATGAACCTTGGGTCAATAACTTAGATGGTAGATAGGAAGAAGAGATAAACCAACAAATAAAGTACCAATTCTGCAGTCCAGATTGAACCAAGAGTTTCCTTCTAATAGAAGAAATAGAAGGGCAGGCCGAGAACCTTATGAGGGCATGCATGTAGGAAAGTGAGTGAGAGAATGGAAAGAGGGGAGACACCATCACAGGAGGAGAACTTGATGAGAGTTCAGGGAATTCCAAAGGGAAATAAATTGGTCGTAATACTGGTTGGAGAACCCATAAAAAACCCAACCTGAGATCAGAGGGCCACGAGCTTGATGTTGGAAATGCATCTGATAAACCTTGAAGAGGAGGGGGCTAGGTGGGTGTAAGAAAAATTTCTACCAAGAGTAGAGTGAAGGAGAGAGGCCTTCGAATCTTACTAAGAACTTGAGAAAGATTCCCTGGTAGTACTTGAGAGAGATTATTTGGTAGTACCATGGTATAGCATGGGGGTGGCCAGAGTGCTAAGAATGAATGCATTTGAGACTACAATTGGGTGGAAAGGAAAACACCCACAGTTAGTTGGTTGGATAACTTTGTCATTGAACAAATAAGTAACCCTTATGCTCCTTATACTAAATAAAATGAATAAACTAGTGCCTGTGATTATATCCATGGATGTGTATGTTTGCTTGATATATGGACTGGTTATTTTATTGGCAAGTCTATGTTCCTGAATAATGTTGGGACAATATGAATGGTTGTTTTTTGTGGATGCTTTCATGGATGAACATGTCTGTGTAGTTGAGATGAATCCTTGCATTATTAGCAAGACTATTACGATGTGTAAGACTATTTAGTATATCGAGAGCTTGATGCATCGATAATCCTTTGTGCTAATGTAAGTGTAGACCTAAATGGAAGGATCTAATTCCATAATTAACATTGTTAGAAGTGTGGTAGGTTTACATGGTCTTGTCCGACCAAGAAATGTCGATGCCAACGAAGTAATCATCGAAGACTATGGTAGTTGGGGCTAATGACAACTGTTGAGCGATGAAGGTACAAGGTAAAACTTCCTCTATTGATCACGTGGATCACATCCATGTGTCGTGGAGACCGTTAAGATGCAAGAATTAACCCTCACTCTAAGTGACATCACTGACATTCCTTGAGTTGTCGGGATCGAGAGTAAGAGCCGTAGGATTTGGGGGAGGTTCTCTTGGGTACATCGCTATCGGAGTTTTGGGATAATGAGAGCGAATCAGGGGATAAAAAAAGATCACGACGATGATGAAATGTGGGTCAATATATTGAGACGTAAATATAACATACCACTTCCACGTCAGATGGCATGATTAATAAGCCGTCACGTGTACAACACATGGTAATGAGTTGGTCATTGACCAATGAAGTCCCGAAAAACTTTGGGAGACCATAAATTTTGATCCAAAGCTCAGTTTTGACCAAAATTACAATCATTGGAAATCCATTGACGAGCAAAGGACAATGGTGCCATCAGAAAGGGGACTATGATATGGCTAGGGGAAATTAAATTTTAATACCTTATTACCCCAAAAGATAACTAGGCGGTTGGTTGTGTTACAAAGTGATATCAAAGTAGGCTACAACACTAGGCTTGGATGGGCTAGAGATTAGTCAAAGGACTGGTATAATAAGGCATAAATAAGCATGTTGAAATGTGTTTCTACCTTTAAAGGATTGTTTATGATTTGCATTAACTCCATGAGGAGAAGGATTGCAGATTGAAATTGTGCCTTGGAATTTCTTTTACTGAATTTCAATAGAGGAATTATATTGTCCCTTTTTCAAATTGATAACTACTCTTGTAGGGGTACGAATATGTTGATAGGAATTAATGGAAAGACCTGAATGTGAATGGCATAGGTGGTAGAAATTATATTATGAAATTGCAGGAGCCCAGACAGGGGACATGAGTGTTATAACCCTAAATTGCACCACACATGCTTACCTGGCATCAGGCCAATTCATATCCCTTCTTTGACAAAACTCTGTTGAACAACTCTTTGAAAATCCTCTTGTGTCAAGGCCCACATTCCCTAACCCATTACTGCACATGTGTGCACGGTGGATGACTCACAACATCCCGCGTGTACCTAAAAAAGAACGAAAAAAGGAGAGTTTCTGACGGAACAAAAAGATATGGGTCAGTTAACTGAAACTCTTGGCCATGCATGGTCGAGGGTTCGTCAAAAACCCTAGCTCCTTCTAGCCTATAAAAGAAGGGGTAGGGGTACCATTTGGAGAAAGAAAAAATATAGCGAAGAAACTCTGGCCATTTACATAATCCATTGTCCAAACCCTTTAGCCTTTCCTCATGCCAAAGGAGATTTAACGCAAAGCAATTGAAGGACAGAAGAAGAGGAGCCCAGGATCAGGTTCAAGGAGCAGTGGCCGGTCTCAGCTTTTTTGGAAGTTGATTCACTTTCAGTAATAAAAAGAATACTTTTCCCATCCCAATACATGAATTGTCTATGGTTTGATTAATTTATGCTTGATTTCTAACCCTTGAGTATAGAAGTAGCATGCATGCATAGTTGTTGTTTGTCTTGAGTGCAGGTCATATGTGGAAGGAGAAACACAAGCAAGTAATCAAAGAGCAACAAAGGATCTACATCAAACGCTGGTAATAAGGTTGGTGGTCCTTTTCCATGCATTTACTGTGAAAAAGGGGTTTAAATCTTGGGTTGTAGGTAAAAAAGTAGTTTCTATTCGGTCAAAATCTGCATGCAAGTCTGACCTTATTTTGCTAGTCCATAGGGTGTTTTTCCCAACAACAGAATTGGCGACCGTACTGGGGATAATACTCTTTAGGGTTCCTGGATTTATTTAAGTTTTTGGGTAGTTTAAAGATTCGGTGTTCTGTTTTTCTTTGCCTATCTTTTTCTATAAGGTCTGAGCTAGCAGGGAGTCTGGTTTTCCATACCAGCTTTCCCTGACTTTTTCTTTACTGTAGTTTTCGGGACACACAGAGGTACACACGGCCTGCAAAAGGCCTGTACGCGAGTACCCGCACCCTATCCTCTTATAGCCCGCATGTGAACGCTAGCTGTAGAGATAGCAGTAGCATGTAGGAGTTCAAAGAACCTTAGAGGTAGTCCTCCTCTTCCCTGTCAGAATTATACATTCTCAGGGGGTTTTCTAGAATCCTGTCTGAGTCTCGCTGGTTCACAGTCCTATCTCAGATTGCTTTTTTCACCTTATTATTCCTTGCATTATTTATATTTTCTATTAGAAAGAGCATCCAAGCCTTCCAGGGACCCTAGTTATCAATACCAGAGGCCTCTTCCTGGTCTGGACTGCCTGTTTTCATATTTTTCCTTAGAATTTAGATATACATGCGGCCTGTACAAGGTCAGCCCGTGTGTACACGCCTTCTGTCTCTATTCAACATGCGTTTTCACGCATGTTGTTTTAGTGGTAGTCGCGTGCTTGACATGATACTTTTTGTTCAGGGTGGGGCAGTCATCCCCTCCTTTGATAGGAAGTATTCCTCTCAGGTGTTTGAGTCTAGGTTTGAACAGTCAGTAGGTTAGGTCATCTTACCCTTAGCCTACTTTTTCTCAGTTGATAGTTGACAGAAAATAAATAAAAAAATAAAAAAAAATTAGGTTTTTAGACAAGTGTGAGAGTCTTTGTTTTTTTTATTGCCATTGTGTGATTCTTTACTCTGATTCTTTGCGATCTGCACTTTAAGACAGAATTTGTTTTTCTTGATTTTTTTCTTATTGGTATTTTCCCGTTTTTGCTTTACTAGCACTTAAATAAAATAAAAAAATCTCTTTTCATTTTCTTCTTTGGTTGAAGGGTGTGTTTCTACATCATTAGCTAGGGAAAAGTCTTTTGTTTCGTAAGTTTTTGCAGTTCACTTAGATCATAAGTAGCTCATAGTCGAGCGAAATTCCTTTAAGTTTGTTGTATAACATCTTAGAAAAATTCAAAAAAAAAAAGGAAATCTTTCTTTGTGAAAAGTTGTTGAAATTTTGCATTTAGTACAAGTCTTTTGTTTCCATCTTTTTTCATTCGTTTTTTATTTCATCTTTACACATAATCAATTTCACCCTCATACACCTTGACGTAAGATAAATCCATAAAAGCAACGCTAATTCTAAAAATCTACTAGACTTTTATGTTTGTAGGGTTCACAAACTAGTTCAGGACTAGGGCCTTGGATTAGGTTGGAGAGGAAACTCTTCAAGGCCATTCAAAACCAAACATTAGAGTCTGAGATAGGGAGTGTCTAAGTCCAGTTTCATGGAAGTTATCCGAGACCCCCCTCTAACACAGGGGATAAAAACAAGGTCGCGTGCGGAAAGGTAGCAGAGATAACCCCTCCAAAGCCGGAACAATCGTAGTGGAGAACACATATAGAGGGCTTGTTTTGGGATTCCATCATTTGCATTTGCCACGGGGCTTCGTAGGTCTCGAATCCGTTTGAGGTCCTCAGTTGTCTTCTGGACCATTTTCTCTTGATACCCTTGACAGGTTTCGGGCTTGATACCCTGCTCATTGTGGTCTACCCGACTTTCGACTATACCCGCCTGGTGACTGTTCGCATGCTGGCAACCTAGTTGCCAATCTTTTTAGGGACATACACAGGTGACTGCGAGGGTATACCACGGTACCTAGGACAAACATCGAGCCATGCTTTGCAGAGTATACCCGGAGGGTTCTTTCGTGTTTGAGTTTCACTTGCACCGGTAAGTTGCTCTAGTGTTGGTTGTTGTAACTGTTCTTCCAAATAGTTTAGTGATTGCTTGTCTCATCTCTTAGGGGCTTATTTTTAGTGTGTGTTACTTTTGAACGTTTAGAATACCTTAGAGTGTCTTGGATCTTCTCACACAATGGAGGATCCCGAGCTCTGTCAGTCACAAAGGCTTCTTGGCCTGCCGCCGGTTACACTGGAGCCACCCTCGCCACCATTAAGGCGGAAGCTAGACCAACAAGGGTCTTTTGAAGTGACCGAGTTACAAACCTTTGTGCCCGAACAACTCTCGGAGGAATCAACCACCAATATTGGCTTAGTTGAAACTCCAACCACTGATATCTTGGCATCGTTTATTGTACCAATCCAATTTCACGAATGCCAGACAGTGCCTCACACAGCTATGGAAACAAGCGTTGTTACTTCTTCTGGGAATTCTTCAATTCCCACCACAGTTGCTACCACAGGAGAGTCATCTCCTAACTTACCATCATCGGTCCGAGCCACCATGGTCTCAGCCGCAACTACGTCACACAGTGGACCAAACCCGTCTATGGTGGCGGCCACAACCCCCTTCACACCTAGTGTGACAGGCCCTCCGTTCTCATACGGTATGTCTAGTTCGGGTACAAGTCCTGCACTAACCTACTCCACTTTACAGACTTTGGGTCTGGGGGCAGGGAGCTCTAACGCTCCTCTGCAAGGTCAACTTGGGGGCACTCTTGTCCCTTTTAATGCTTTTCCTTACGCAGGAGGTCATATCCCTCCTTCGTCCCCTTCGCTTGGTGGTCCGCATCAGCAGTCCGTCGGGCATCCTACACACACTAGTTTATTTGCAGCAGGGAGTCAAGGAACACCTGCGCATAGTATGTCGGTAGGTTCGACACCATTTTCTTGGAAAGGGATGTTTGGTAACAACACTTTCTCATCAACCGCTTTCCCATCTGGGGGAAATCCCATTTTCGGACAATCTACTCCTGCGCAGGGTACTATTCCTGTGCAGGGGGCACATATAGAAGGACCTTGGAACTTAGGACAAGGATCCGTTCCCTCCTCTGGAATTTCGTTCTGGGGTAATTCTTTCCACAGTCAATGGAACCCTGGATAGACTACTATGCCTCTCCCATCAGGACCGGCATGGGGTAATCCTTCCCAAAGTCCTTCGAACACAATGCATTCCCAACACTCTATTTCCTTTATGGGAAATCAGTCGATGATGTCTCCACAGATGCAAAATCCTTACGCTGGTTAGGTCCATGGTTTCTACCATAATTCGAGCCAACAACCAAAATTTTCCTGGCAACCTGGTGCCATTCAAACTCCATGACCCTTTTTCCCAGGTTATCAGCAGCAACCCAAACTACCATTCCTGGAAACTTTACACTTGCCAGATTTGACAAGGTTGTTAAACGATCCTATTTGTCACGATCCACGTTGGCCTCCTATGCCGACGAAGTTTCCTTCGGACATTCCAAAGTTCGAGGCCAAGCCTAATGAATATCTAGGTGATCATGTGACTACCTTTCATCTTTGGTGCTCATCTAACTCATTGAAAGATGACTTCGTACAATTGCGATTGTTTCAACGTACTCTTATTGGGAGTGTCACAAAATGGTACATCGAGCTTGATCGCTCAAGATACTCTTCTTTTGGCGAACTGGCGATGGCCTTCCTTAACCATTTCCAGTTACCTGTGAGATACGACACTGGCACAAAGCTGCTCATCAATTTCGAACAGAAAATAGCGGACCATATCTCTGATCATATCCGAGAGTGGAGACGCCGAAAGAGTCTAATCAAAGTACTAGTCCCACCAACATTCCTTCTTGAGTGGTTCCTTAAGTCTTTGGTCCCACAGTTATCCAAAGATGTCACAACATTTGGAGTTTTCTCCAAAGAAGATGCCATCATGAGGGCTCAACAGTTTGAGCTCATCTATTCTCAGTCTGGTTTATTATACAACATCTTGCCAGATGCGCCACGTTCGATACTAGATAAAACTAGACAGAGGGTTGGACCACATGCCGATGGTATTGTTGGTTCAGCACAAACCAAGCCCGCTAAGCAATTGACAAAACAGTTGCAACAGTTATCCATACAACACATAGCGGCCAACCAAACTATTGCTTTGGCTGCTCCCCCTACCCAAACGTCGGAAGTACACACCATGCAGTCAACTAACCCAAAAGCCACCCAGTAGCCTGAAGGGAAGAAAAAACAACTAAATAAGGGTAAGGGGGATAAAAAACCCACTGATAATGTTGGCAGGGAAAACACGGAAAAATGGAAGGCGAGGTATCCATGCAACTTGTGCGCGGAAGACCACCCGGCCTATCTTTGTCCTCGACTTGCAGAGGCCCAAAAGTTCATCACACAGCGACAGTAAGTAGTGTTGACTAATCCCTTTCAACATGGGAAAAATCTAACTCAAGCCTCTACAAGCACAGAAGGGGGCAGCCAAGAAACCTGCCAACCTCCAAACAATCCCTCATCTGCGAACGTATATATGGTTAGGGGTGATGCTTTCATATCAACTAGAGAGCACGACTATAGTAAACCAAGCACTTCTGAGAAGGGTAAAGAAGTTGATCTCCCATCTCTTCCTCTACAGATTGAGAAGACATTGGGAGAAACAATGACACGCATTCCAAAGGGTGCATTTAAAAAAGCTTCTGACAACCCAAACGCAAGGGCCACCCAAAATTACTCTGTGGTGGAGGATTTATCACAAACCCCTTACGCGATGTCTGCTTTGGAGGTCCTCCAAAGTTTCCCTGCTCAGAGGAAAGCCTTGTTAACCGCTTTGGGCTCTACTGAGACTTGTAATCTGGGCACCATCATGTTAGATACAACTGACTTAAAACCTCGTTTGCCTTACCATGTGTCATTTCAGATAGTAGTGGCTCATCCCACGAAAACTTTTACTAGGAATATCTTCCGCACGGTGGTCAATGAGGGCGCCTCGACATGCGTTATGTCGTTAGCATGCTGGAAGGCCATAGACCAACCCATTTTGTCTCCATCACCTACTCTCCTCACTGCTTTCAATGGTCGTTCATTCCGACCACATGGCATCATTCCTTCTTTCCCTGTGCAGTTAGGAGGGAAAATCGTGTGTGTCGAAGTAGAGGTAGTCGATTCTCCCCTCGACTATAATCTCTTGTTAGGACGGAGTTGGACTTATGCTATGCAAGCTGTGGTTGCTACAATTTTTCGAGTCTTGTTGTTTCCACATGAGGGTCAGATAGTGACCATTGATCAACTATCTTTCTCCAGACCTGACCCAACTTTGGGGGCATCCACGGTCCCGATGATTGATAATCCTCAACCAGGTGTCATTAACGTAGGAGTGGGTTTGTGCCCATCCTTAATGGGTACCTTCGATTTCCCACCTCCTCAAAACGATATCAAATTTATATCTAATCACCATAAGGTTGAGATTTTTCAAGTTTCGTCGTTCCGCACGACTTACTTTGAGGAACCTTGGATTCTTCCTTCCCCATCAGCCACAATGGATGAGACAGGGCACCCAGGCATGTCCATGCCCTTGTCGACTGCTAAGGTAGCGTACTCTTTAGTCCAACAAGCTTCAACTAACTCTGATCTGACTCCTGCACAAGGGTTAGATCCAGTTCTAGAGCCTATTTGGGCTCAGGGTTCTCTCACTAACGTCGATTCGTTAGACTTAGTCTTGCCTTCTGATGAAGCAGTAATCGAAGCAATGACTAGTCCGGAAAAACCTTGGGAAGATCTTCATCACAGATCATATTTTCTCCCAGAGATAAGCCGAATCGAAGCAGGAGAATTCACCGTTACCATAATGGGAGATCAACCGTGTCCTATTAATCTCTTAGCTACGAAGGAAATTTATGCTGAGGGAAATATGGAAACTATCGCTGAAACCATACCCATCAATAACTCCCGAAACCCTGACGTCATGGAGAATGTCTTCGTCGGAGCGGATTTCTTCCCTGAAGAAATTCAAGTTTACACGGATCTTTTCAAAGAATTATGTGACATTTTTTCCTAGTCTTACGAAGAGATACCTAACATCAACCCACAAAGCGTTGATCATGGGCTACTTTTGTTGTTTTCAATCTCGCTTTGAGATCCAAAAGAAACATCTGGCAAGACTGTATTTATGCTTTTCGATATCATCCGGATTAACTGAGAAAAGTAACCATTATGGAGTCTTCTTTAAGCCCTTTTCAGACTCCTTAAAGATGAAAAGATTGTCGAGTGACCTTGTTTCTTCACACTCGTTAAATTGGTCTAGAAGAACGTTCCTTAAACGGGTCTTCTTTTAAGCCCTTTTCAGACTCGTTAAACATGAAAATATTTCCGAGCGATCTTGTGGCCTTTCACGCTCATTAAACTGAAATTTGAAGTCACGTCTGTCCGGTGGTAGTTTACCCCTTTTTCGTTCTGGACGGTCAACTGTACGAACAAAGGTATACTCTATAGAACTTTCATTCTGTAGAAGAGTACTTTCAGGTACAATTTTATTCCTTTTTCGGGCCTGAGGGACTAAATTTACAAAAAAGAAACCCCCACGGAGTCCATAGTTAAGCTCTTTTCAGACTCCCTAAAATTGAAAAGATCGTCGAGTGACCTTATTCTTTCACACTCGTTAAATTGGTC
>ML804877.1:129874-163154 GCA_009831015.1 Picea engelmannii | reverse complement strand
CCCTTCATGGCATTCACAAGTTCTTCAACTCTTAAAAACTGTTTCATATTCATTCATCTTTATTTGTTCAAACTTCAATCTATATGTTTGAAGTTTGACATCTTTTACTTTCTCATTTCCTTCATAGCTTCTAACAAGTTTATCCCACATAGCTTTAGCAGTTTCAAGATGCATCACCTTTACAAATTCATCTTCAACAAGTCCATTCAAGATAGCAGTCATTCCCTTAGAATTAAAGATAAACACTAATGTATCATCCTTGGAGGCTAGCACAATAGGCTTTGTATATCCAGTCTCTACTACGTCCCAAACGTCAGCACCTAAGGCCATTAAGTATGTTCTCATTCTAACCTTCCAGAAGGAAAAATTTCTTCCATCAAACAAAGGAGGCTTAGTTGTTGAATTCCCTTCATGACTTTTCATGTTTAAGCTTACAGATCTACCTTTGAATAAAAGGAACTGGCTCTGATACCAATTGTTGAAATTACTAAGACAACTAAGAGGGGGGGGTGAATCAGTTGTCACTGTGCTTAAACAATTTTAAGTCTATTAAACCATTTTTAATCTTTCACCAAGTGACCATTAATATTATACATCATATGGACAACATAAATAATGAGCATTAGTCACACATAAGATATACACAGAGACATATTTTCACAAGGAAACCCATAAAGGGAGAAAACCTCTTCTTCTTCGAAATGATAGACAATCTTTTAAGTTATGTACATCATCTATGTTTGAGAACCAACTCCAAGTTAGGCTATTACCTCTATTTTACAAGCTCCAACTTGTTGAGAGAAACAACTCTCTGGTTTCTCTAGCACCCACTAGAAGGAATCACCAACTCCCTAAATATTCCAACACCAACTGGATTTATACAAGCACCGACATGTATACAGAAAACTCTGTGTTTTCCTGAGCACCACCTTGCCACCCTGCCACCCTGTTTTTCTAGCCACAACTAGATGGAATATACAAATTCCAATATTCAAGAACCAACTTGAATATCAGAGGACCACAATCCTCCCTAGCACCACCCTTCTTCCTTGATTATGAATAAATGATTGAAAAACAAACAATACAGGTATCTCAATTCTTACCCCTTCTTCACTATTCTGTAGTTCTTCTCTAGTTCAAAAACTATTCTACAATTCTGCTCTGCTTCATGCTATTCTGCTATTTTTCTCTTGCTTTTGTCTATTCAACGACTATTACTCATCTATGAGTTTTATCTCATGCTCTACATACTGTAATTTTACCCTTCTTATAGTTCATCTCATTTTTCCAGTTAGAACAACCAACCTTACACAGTCGTTGCATCTCTCCTTTTATACACACTAGCCTCATCAATTACACCTCAAATCTCCTTGGGCAAAGACAAAAATGTCTCAGCAACTAAATATTTCCAACCGATCAAGAACCATGATTTGATTTTCTAACTGAATCGTAACTGAGCTTATTAATCATGAAAATAAACAATGACCCTTCGATCATATTCCTGATTAACCTACATCGTTATATTACCAATGATGGATCTCGCGCCTAATCCATATGCCCACTGGCTGTGACCACGCGCCTAATTAGAATTCCTTTCGCATTTCGCATTTCAGAAATCATGTGTCGAAGGGTCTCGACACTCCAAGTTGCGATCACTGGAAAATAGCTTAGCTTCGCTAGCTCCACCCTCTCATATGATCACCGACGGTGACCACAGCCTACACAAAAAATCATTTTCGCATTTCACATTTCGGTAATCCAGAGGTGAAGAGTCTTGACTCTTCATGTTGCGATCTCCAAAAAGGGGCTTATCTCCACTAGTTCCTCCCTCTCACATGACCACTGGCGGTGACCACAGCCTACACAAAAAGGCATTTTCGTGTTTCACATTTCGATAATCCAGAGGTGAAGAGTCTTGACTCCTCCAACTCTCAGTATCCGAAACTCCGTAATGGAGTCAGATCAATGGTCCACAATCCATGGTGATCGGACAACTCTCCTCTGCCCCGATACTTGAGCCTTCGGGACTTTGAAGCTGAAAATCCCAAAACAAGAACTCATGAAGTGACGTCATTCTTGTGTCACTCAATGACATGTCAAGAGCCAAGTGGCTGCCACGTGTCACTCAGAATTATGATTTCCAGTGGCTTGAAAAGCCGAAAAAACTTGACACTTGTGCTTATATGCTCGTTCCACGTGTCCTTGCTATCATAAGTTGCCACCTGTCCTTGTTGACGTGGTTTGTCATGATCTACCTCCTAGATCTAACTGCCCAGATTTGTCTTCAATCCAACGGCTGAGATTATATCATAATTTCGCATATCGTGAGTTCGAGAGGTTAGGAACCTCCTTCCTTTGACCTTTCAGTCAGTGAAATGCTGACCTCTTGCCATGTGTACTCTACATCCAACGGTTCACGTCATTTCACTACTTTGGAGTGTTAACTAACTCCTAGGCTTATCATCCTTGCAACTCCACTGGATCCGACGACTGACGGGTATTCTTGAAGCAGATCTTCGGTCACGATCCTTTTGGAATGATCAATGGTTGTGATCTTTTCGGATGATTTGATGGTCCATATATATTCTATGATGTAGTTATTTGTAGCTTATCCTGTCCTCCCATTTAACAAGATCCGACGACTGATGGGAATCCTGTTTTAAACCGATGAATGACGGGATTTTTGCTAATCAACATTTCAACCTATTAGCCCCTCTTTATCTATCCTTCCACTTTGAGAGGATCTGACGACCATCGGGGATTCTGAAGGAGATCCAATGATCATTGTTTCTCTTCTCATTTGATCTTTCCATTGCCATGTCATCATCGCTCTGCTAATCGTGTTGATCTTTTCCATTAATGACAAACACGCATACTCTGCCTCTGTCTGAAAACATGCCAACAGTGTTGAACTCTGTTGAGAACAATAAACCAAGCCTAGAGGACCATCCTATATTAAGAGAGTATAAGTATTTGTTTCCATAAGATTTACCAGGTCTACCTCCAAGAAGAGATATTGACTTTTCAATACAACTTGTACCCGGAGAGGTGTCAGTGTCTAGAGCACCCTATAGAATGAATACACCAGAACTAGTTGAGCACAAACTACAGCTAAAAGAGATGTTGAAGAAAGGCTACATTCATCCTAGTGTGTCTCCATGGGGAGCACCATCCTTGTTTTTGAAAAATAAGGATGACACACTCAAGTTGTGCATAGACTATAGACAACTCAATAAGATGAGAATTAAGAATAAGTATCCCTTACCAAGGATCAATGACGTTTTTGACAAATTAATGGATGCTACAATTTTTTCTAAGATTGACTTGAGGTCTGGATACCATCAAGTCTGAATTAAGGATGAAGACATCCACAGAACATCCTTTAGGACAAGATATGGGCACTATGAATTTGTGGTGGTGCCATTTGGGCTTACCAACGCACCAACCACTTTTATGTGCTTAATGAATAATGTACTCAGTAAGTTCTTGGATAGTTTATGTTGGATTTCATTGATTATATCCTAATCTATTCTAATAATAGGGAAGAGCATGAAGAAAATCTCAAGTTACTGCTTCAAGTGCTAAGAGAACATCAACTCTATGTTAAGTTTAGTAAGTGTGACTTTTTCCAAAAACAAGTCCATTACTTAGGCTATGCTATTTATGCAGAAGGAGTGGCAGTTGATCCTGACAAGATCAAATGCATCATGGATTGTTTTACCGCAAAGGATGTATCTGATATCATCTCCTTTATGGGCCTAGCAGGATACTATAGAAGGTTCATAAAGGGATTTTCCAAGATCGGTTGCCCAATCACCTGCCTTCATAAAAAGGGAGTTAAATTCATTTGGACATCAGAATGGGAAGAGAGATTCCAACAACTGAAATGCCTTCTAACCAATGCACATGTGTTGAATATTGCAGACCCAAACAAGGATTTCCTTGTGTGTATCGATGCTTGCAAGGAATGTCTCGGAGGAGTCCTTATGCAAGAAGGACATGTGATTTGCTAGGAATCCAAAAAATTGAATGAGCATGAAATCAATTATGTGACCCATGATTTGGAATTGGATGACATAGTACATGCTTTAAAAATGTGGAGGAATTACCTCTTAGGTAGAATATTTTTGCTTGTCATAGACCATAGTGGGTTGAGATATTTGTTTGATCAACCAAAAGTCAATGTTAGACAAGCTAGATGGATGGCTCTCCTTAGTGAGTTTGATTTTGAAATCAAACATATCAAAGGAAAATAAAATAGGGTGGTTGATTCCCTTAGCAGAAGTATGAAAGTGATTCAATTGGCAGCTCTAAGCACCTGTGAAATGGATGTTAAGGAGAGAGTCAAAAGTGCACAAGCAACAAACGCTTTTTTAAAGACTGTGAAATCATACTTAAAGCAAGAGCCCATAGGGTTGAAGTATGAGGGATATCAAATGATGAATGATAGACTGCTAACTTACAAAGGTAGGTTATATATTCCAAATTGTGATGACTTGAAGAGGTTCATAATGGATGAACTACACAAAAGACCATATACCGGACATCCTGGTTATTAGAAAATTATCACAACCACTATGAAACTATTTTATTGGCCCGAACTGAAAAAGGACATAGCTGATTACTTAGCTAAATGTCTAGAATGTCAGCAGGTTAAGATAGATTACCGACATCCAATAGGGATATTGCAACCCCTACCATTCCTAGAATGGAAATGGGAAACCATCTCCATGGATTTCATCACACGGTTACCAAAATCAACCAAACGGAATGACGCCGTTATGGTAGTTGTGGACAAACTAAGAAAGGATGTTCATTTTATTCCCGTAAAATCCACTTGCAAGGAAATAGATATTGCCAATATTTTCATGACATAAATATTTAGACTGCATGGCATGCCTATGGAAATCATATCCGACAGAGATACAAAATTTACGTCAAACTTTTGGAAATATCTGTTAGTTGATTTTGAAACTAAATCACTATTTATCACAACCTATCACCCTCAAATTGATGGGTATAAAGAGAGGGTAAACCAAGTGTTAGAGGACATGTTAAGGATGCATGTAATGTATCATCTAAAGAAGTGGGAAGACTACCTACCACTAGTAGATTTTTCTTATAACAATGGCTATCAAGAGTCATTGAAGATGATCCCTTTTGAGGCCCTCTATGGTAGACAATGCAATATTCCAATCAGTTGGAATAACCCAATAGACAAAATTACAATCAGGCCAAATATGCTAAAGGAAATGGAAGAAAAAATATTTCATAGAAAACATAATCTGGAAATTGTTAAGGATAGACAGAAAAGCTATGCAGACAGAAAAAGGACTCCTCAAGAGTTCAAAGAAGGGTATCATGTGTATCTCCGAGTTAGGCCTAGAAAAAGTTCCTTGAGAATGGGAGCCTATGCCAATATGGCACCTCAGTATTGTGGACCCTTTGAAATTTTGGATAGAATGGGACATGTATCATATAGACTAGCACTTCCTCTCGTAGTGAAGACACATAATGTTTTCCATGTTTCGTTACTGAATAAATATGTACATGATTCTAATCATATAATTGATTGGTCTGTGATTCGATGTTAGGGTCCTAACCCACAGATAGGTAGAACAATATATTCAGATGTAATAAAGGTCAATATTAATAAGGCCTTTCAATAAAATAGAATAAGGTGGATTTAAGAAGACCTAATAGAAGCTTCCGCTTCTAGAAGGTTCTTCCTCTAGATGCTTCTTTTTAGTATAAATAGGAGTCGATGGTATGATAACCCTAGCTTGGATATTATTTTAATAGAGCTCTGCTCAACTGGAGGTTGCCCCCTCGAAGAGGCCCGTGAACATTGCTTTCAGATTCAAAGTGTTATTCTTGTTATTATTCTCATATCGTTTCAGTTTTATTGTGGTGAATGTTCTAGTTATATTGTTGTTATTCTTCCATTACTAGCATTTTATTTCAGTTATGCATACATTTTATATCTGGTATATTACAAGTGGTATCATAGCACTTTCCTCGACAAAAAGTGTGGGTTAAATTTTTTTCAGGGTAGAGACGTATTCCAACGTCTTTAAGCCACAGAGATTTGTCATTATGCGCATAAACCCGTGGTTGAGGGATTCCTACATGCATGAAATACAAGTGGTACTTAAGAACACATCTGTTGGCCACCCTTGTAACCCCTGTTGGTACCCCTTAGAGTGGTAGCGCATCAGACAACACCTGTGTACGGATCAGCCTAGATTACCTTAAGCCCTCTTTAGATAAATCGATCGGCTACCTAACTTCTATAGTGTCACCGAGAACAACACTCGGGAAGATACTCTCTAGTACCTAGGTAGTCGGGTAGTACGGCTAAGGGTACGGTCTATCCTCCTTATTTAGTGCCTTGAGATATTGGGCCGAGTACTACTGTTGGACCCTGCACATATATCAGAGAGCTATAGCACAGGGAAAACCCTTGTCTGTATAACCCTTGAATACCTAACCCTTGGGGACAGAAACATAAACAAATTAAAACATACAAGATCTATTGTTGCGCAACTGTGTTCGGGTTGCCAAGTAAATACACATTTCTTTATGGTTAAGCATTTGGGCATTTCCTCTCTTCAATATTCTTCAGACTGGAGTATAAATCCACAGATGTTAAATATATATATATATATATATATATATGGAAATTTTTTCACCATCATTTGAGATCTATTCCATTGGATTCATCTCTTCACCCTTATCACATTCATTCATATCATTTTTCGGCAAAATTTTTGACCCTGCCCACCCCTTTTCAGTTCCCCCATCCTCATGGTCCATACCCGTAGCCAAGACTTGGAAGCTCGCTTCAACACCTTGCAATATGGTCTCATCAAGACCCAACAAGAAGTGAAACAACTTAGTGCCAATGTTTCTGCCATCAATACAACCATGCAGTCCTCAATGGAGGAAATCAAACAAGGCCTCACCACCCAGCTTGAATCAGTCTTTTTGGCACTCTACACTAAACTGCATATCCCTACAGATAACCCTTCCTCTTCCTCACCTCCACATACTGAAGGTGACCATTCCTCTCATTCCCATAACTTTCAAAACCATCAATTTCAACGTGACTTACACCTTCCGCAGGTGGAAGTGACCAAATTTGATGGCTCGGACCCCACTGGTTGGGTAACCCAGACGGAACATTATTTCTCTTTATACGGCATTACAAATGACTTGGCCAAACTCCGGTATGGTGTTCTCCATCTAGATCAAGAACGTTGGTAATGGTGGCAATGGAGAAAAACTTCTTGTCAAGGATATATTGCTTGGACACACTTTGTGGTAGAGATTTATGAACGCTTTGACACTGACACCAACCATTTGGGTTGTTTGACAAAGTTGAAACAATTAGGAACAGTGGAAAACTTTATAGCTGCCTTTGAGTGCCTAGCTTTTAGAACAGAGGGCATGTCTGATGCCTTTTTCCGAGAGTGTTTTATCAGCGGCCTCAAGGATGAGATTCGGGCCCATGTCCTCATGGCTCGACCTCAGAGTTGGGTGGAGGCTACTAAAAGAGATAAAGAAGCACAACAGGTTGTATCTTCTCAAAACCAAAAACCCTCCTTTATCCCTTTCCCTAAACCAATAAATCCCACTACTCTCTTTTCTCCACTAAAGATCCAAAAATTAACCAAGGCTTAAATGGTTGAACGCCAACTCAAATGCCTCTATTATAACTGTGATGACAAATATTTCTCAGGCCACAAGTGTAAATAACAAAAGATTTTTATGGTCATCTCCAAGGATATTTTAGAAGAGGATGTAGAAACTCCCTTTGTGTCTGAGTCACCTGAATCCATTGACATAACCCCTCCCTCAAACCCTCCCGAAGTAGAACCGGTCATTTCCCTCAATGCTCTCACTGGCTTCTCTACTCCCCAAACCCTCAAGCTAATCAGTTACATCAAGCATCAGAAGGTCATCATTCTGGTTGATAGTGGTAGCACCCATAATTTTATTCATCGCCGCATTTCCCAAGAAACTCGTTGCTACATCCATTCCGTCAATAATTTCCAAATCATGATTGCCAATGGTGGGTCCATGAAATGTGGAGGGTGTTGTGAAAATGTGCATCTCCAAATTGGTGACTACCACATGAAATCACATATATTTTCTATCGATATGGGAGGGCCACCAATATAAGTTCCAAGGCATCACCATCAGTTCACCTGAGATCATTAGTTCCCATCGCATTGAAAAGATGCTCAAAAAAGGTCATTCTGGTGTTATCGCCCAACTCCATGCCATACAAGAAACAAAGACACCCTCGGTCCCGCAAGACCTCCAAGCCATCCTTTCTAAACATCAATTGGTCTTTTCCACTCCCCAAGGACTCCCTCCTTCCTTTGGTGTTCATGATCATTCCATTCCCCTTGTACCCGGAAGCCTTCCTCCCAATATCCATCTGTATCGTCACCCCTTTTCCCAAAAAAATGAAATTGAGAAAATGGTCCAGGAACTCCTTAATGCAGGCATTATCCATCCTAGTACGAGCCCCTACTCTTCTCCTGTGGTCATGGTCCTTAAGAAAGAAGGTTCTTGGCGAATGTGTCCTGACTTACGTGCCCTCAACAAACTTACCATCAAAGAAAAATTCCCCATTCCTGTCATTGATGACCTCCTGGATGAATTGAGTAGCGCCCAATTCTTCACTAAAATTGATCTTCATTCGGGCTACCACCAGATACATATGAAAGAGGCATACATTCCCAAGACTACCTTTCGAACTCATGAGGCTCCACTATGATTTTTTTGGTCATGCCCTTTGGCTTGTGTAATGCCCCCTCCACCTTCCAAAGCCTCATCAATCATGTCTTCCGTCCTTTTCTCTGCCATTTTTTCTTAGTTTTCTTTGATGATATCCTCATCTATAGAAAAACCTAGACAGACCATCTTGCTCATGTGGATCAAGTTCTCCATCTACTCTCTCAGCACCAAATTTTCCTGAAACAATCTAAATGTGCTTTTGGTGTCTCAGAAGTAGAATACTTGGGTCATCTGGTTGACAAAGATGGTGTCAGGGTAGATCCTAAAAAGATTGAATCTATGCAAGACTGGCCTCACCCAAAGACTCTTAATAGATTGCATGTATTTCTAGGCTTAACAGGGTATTATCGCAAGTTTGTTAAGAATTATGGGAAGATTGCAACACCTCTCACTACTCTCCTCAAAAAGAACTCTTTCACTTGGACTCCAGTCGTTGCTCAAGCTTTTCAAACCTTGAATATGGCCATGTGCACCACTCCAGTCCTCGCCCTTCCTAATTTCACAAAGACCTTTGTGTTGGAATGTGATGCCTCAGGGAAAGGAATTGGTGTTGTCCTAATGCAAGAGGGTCAACCTTTGGCCTTTACCAGCAAGCAACTATCTGAAAGAAATATGGGCAAATCCATATATGAAAAGGAAATGTTGGTTATTATGCATGTCATTGATCTGTGGTGCCCTTATCTATTGGGACAACGTTTCCAAATTAAGACAGACCATCAAAGTCTCAAGTATTTTCTGGAACAAGGAATTTGCTCCCCAGAACAACAAAAATGGGTGACTAAAATCTTTGGATATGATTATGAGATCATTTACAAGAAAGGAAAAGACAATGTGGTTGCAGATGCACTTTCCCAAAAATATGAAGATGAAGGATCCCTTTTTTCTCTTTCATTCATTATACCAGATTGGCTCCAAGTCGTTCGTCGGGAATGGCTACAAGATCCCAAAAGTTCATAGTTGATCCAACAATTGCAGTCCAATGCTCCAGCTTCCCCAGGGTACTCTTGGCTCCATGATGAACTTCGATATAAAGGTCATTTGTATTTAAGTAAACAATCCAAGCTTAAATCCACGGTACTTTCTGAGCTTCATGCTACACCCACAGCAGGGCACGTTGGGTTCACCAAAACCTATGACAGGGTCAAATGTTTCTTTTTCTAGGATGGTATGAAACAGGACATTCGTAATTTTGTAGCTGAATGTGATGTGTGTCAACGCAACAAGGGAGAAACAGTCAAATCTCTGGGCACACTACAACCGCTCTCGATTCCACCTGCTATTTGGAAGGATATCTCTATGGATTTTATTACTGACTTACCCAAATCGGGAAATAAATCTGTCATCATGGTGGTTGTTGATCGCCTTTCCAAGTATGCTCATTTTTGCGCCCTTCAACACTCGTTTACAGCATCCACGGTGGCTCAAATTTTCATGGATCAGGTCTTCAAGATTCATGGCATGTTTCACTCTATTGTTTCTGATCGCGACCCAACTTTCACAAGCAATTTTTGGCAAGAACTGTTCAAGATACAAGGCACCGAATTGCATTTCATCAAAACTTATCATCCCCAGACTGATGGCCAAACGAAAGTTGTCAATAAGTGTTTGGAAACATATTTGAGGTGTTTTTCCTTGGAAAAGAAAAAACAGTGGGCTCAATGGTTACCCCTATCTGAATGGTGGTACAACACTTCATACCATACAACTACACACATGACTCCTTTTGAAGCGGTATATGGACAAAATCCACCTTCAGTTCTCTCATACTTACCAGGTGCCTCGAAGTTCTAGGCGGTTGACCTAACACTTACAGCTCGAAAGGCTATTCTCCCTCAAAGATAATTTGGTCATGGAACAAAATCGCATGAAGTAAAAAGCAGATAAAGGTCACTCTGAACGTCAATTTGCAAGAGGGGATCAAGTGTTTCTTCGACTACAACCTTACAAACAAACTTCCCTCAAGGTCGAGCATTTTTAGAAGCTAGCACCCAAATTTTATGGTCCTTATATCGTTATCAAGAGTGTGGGACAAGTAGCCTATCAGTTAGCTTTACCCAGCCATTCAAAGCTACATCCTGTTTTTCATGTTTCATTCTTAAAGAAGGTGAGTGGAGCTAAGTGCCAAATTCAAACCAACCTTCTAGAGTTAGCTGAAGAAGGATCCATTTGGCTACAGCTAGAAGCAGTTTTGGACCAGTGTGAGCATTGCCTGTGTCAAAGAACCATCAAGGAAGTGCTAGTCCAGTGGAAAGATACAACTCTAGCAGATGCCACTTAGGAACCAACTACCATTTTGCCACAATTTCCTCATCTCAAGCCTTGAGGAAAAGGTTGTTTTTAAGGGGGCGTACATGTTAGGGTTATAACCGGCACATAGGTAGAACAATATATTCAGATGTAATAAAGGTCAATATTAATAAGGCCTTTCAATAAAATAGAATAAGGCAGATGTAAGAATACCTAATAGAAGCTTCCGCTTCTATAAGGTTCTTCCTCTAGATGCTTCTTTTTAGTATAAATAGGAGTCGAGGGTATGAGAACCCTAGCTTGGATATTATTGTAATAGATCTTTGCTCAACTGGAGGTTTCCCCCTTGAAGAGGCCCATGAACATTGCTTTCAGATTCAAAGTGTTATTTCTGTTATTATTCTCATATCGTTTCAGTGTTATTGTGGTGAATGCTCTGGTTATATTGTTGTTATTCCGCCATTACTAGCATTTTATTTCAGTTCTGCATATATTTTATATCTGGTATATTACATTTGAGTGGAATGAAAGGGAAAATTCTTACCAAATCCACAATGCATAATCGACAGGAAGGAAATACCACTCATGAACAAAACCATTTCACAAGTCAAGGTGCAGTTGAAACACTTTGGTCCAGATGAAGCTACATGGGAAATGGAGGATGCCATGAAACATGCATACCCATTTTTGTTTACTTATGTACATACAGAGCACGTCGACAGGTAGAACATCGAGGATGATGTTCCTTTAAGGGAGAGGGTATTGCAATACCCTTGTTACCCCCAGCTTGTAAATATAACTATAACTTTCCAAAAGACCACAGGCAAATTGAATATGTGTGGATGTTGGAATTGATGAACCTTTTGTTATAAAAGTTAATGTGTGTGTGTGTGTGTGTGTGTGTGTGTGTGTGTGTGTGTGTGTGTGTGTGTGTGTGTGTGTATTTCTCTTACTAAATAAAATGGAAAGTGTTGCATAACCGATGAAGGGGTTTTCCAATTTAGATCATGATGCATGAGAGAGATGGTGAGGGGAACCATCAATGGTTGAGATGACCCCCACCCGACCATTACCTTACTAGATTTAATTTATTCAGACCCAGAACAGTCCTTTGATCGAGAAAAATAAATTACCATTCAAGATGGTAGTTGGGAAGTCCTCCTCAAGAGTCAATGAGGAGATGGGAAGTGTACCCATCTAAAACAATTCCTGACCTAAACACAAAATGGGCAGTCAGATCCACGAAACCTTACTGAGGAAGGAAAGAAAAGAAGGGAATTTGTGGGTAGAGAGGGGGATGTGAAGGAAATGAGTTGGGTGACCATTTTCTAAAGGAGAAGAGCATGTGCAGCTCTCTAGTTCTAAAAAGAACTGAAAAACAATCTTGCTCTAGGTGCAATAAGTTGTTGGAAACATTTTTAGTCCAAGCTAATAAACGGGGTTGCAGAGAAGATGAATGACTGAGGAAGCACTCGTTGTAGGACCCCTTGCTTCATGCAAAGAAAACCATTTTTTCCAAGTTATTGTGGGATGAGGAGAGTGGCCTTTGTCCCTAACTATCATTGAACAAGAAGGAAGAGTCTCTCTCAGAGCATCATGATCTAGAGGACAAATGCTTATGTGTTATTTTTTTACACTGTGTATCATATTAGAAAATGGAAAATATGATGAAAAACATTTTTTTGCATCGAGTGAGCATTGTGTTGCATTGTATATTATTGCAAAAAAACATCTAAAACATCTTTTTTTTGTTGTCTTTATATCAAAAAATATGTAACTTACATTGAATTAGCATCATAGTGCATCAATTTTGGTATTGATATTTCATATGTGGTGTCATTTTTACATGATATGCATTGCATAATAGTGTCATGCATCTCATAATAGTGTCGTGATAGTGTTAAAATTGAAATTTTTTAGTCATTTGGTGTCTTATTAGTATCATATTACATCATTCTTGAGTCACATTAGTGTCACTTTTGCGTTTCTATTATTCATTTTTGTGTTGTGTTCACATCATATAACATCAATATTGCATCATGTTAATGTCAAGTATGTATCATTATTATTAATTTTGTGTCATATTAACATCTTTTTAGTGTCGTGGTGTTAGGGACATAATCTCCCTAACCCCTCACGTAGGTAGAATAATATATTTTCCATGTAGTAAAGGTTGGTATTAATAAATAAGGCCTAGTTAATAAGGTGAACAAGTCAAATGTAAGAAGACCTAATAGAAGCTTTCGCTTATAGAAAGATCTTCCTCTAGATTGTTCTTTTGGTGGATAGATTAAGTATAAATAAAAGTCAAGGGCATGAGAAGTCTTTGTCTTGAGAATTATTGTAATAGAGAACTACTATGTTGGAGGTTTCCCCTTCGAAGAGGCAAGTGAACATTTCTCCCATTTCAATAAGGTATCATTTTGGTGTGATATTCTTTATATTTTGTTGTTTCGTTGGTAATTTATGTTATATTCCTATTTTTGCTCAATATAACATAACTAGGTGCATAACAAGTGGTACTAGAGCACTTTCCTTGGTAGGAATTGTGGGTTAATTGTTTCCAGGGTAGATACGTGTTCTGACGTCTTTAAACTATAGTGATATTTCATTCAACGCATAAATCCACAGTTGAGGAAGCATACACGTAGGAAATACAAGAGGTTTTAAAGATCACATTGTTGGACACCTTTGTAACCCTTGTTGGTACCCCTTGAGTGGTATCTCAGTAAACAACACCTATATACAAAATTGCTCTTCCAAGTACCTCTGGTGTATCATGAGCCCCCCTAGGTATCCTGAAACTATCCATAGATCAACCGATAGAACACATTATTGCTATAGTACCATTGAGAAAAACACTCGAGAAGATACTCTCTAGTACTTGGGTAATCAGGTAGTACGACTAAGGGTACAATCTATCCTCCTTAGTTGGTGCCCTGAGATATTGGGTTGAGTACTACTATTCAATCCCACATATATATCAGAGAGATATAGCATAGGGAAAACCATTTTCTGTAGGAACCCTAAAAACCCTAACCCTTGGGAAAAAAACATAATAGAAAAGAAACATGCAAGATCTATTGACGTGAAACCATGCCTACATCATTCTGGTTGCAAAATTACTACACATTTTTTCTTTTTAAGAATTTGAGCATTTTGACATTGTGGTATTATTCAGGTCTGGGGCATGTCACACCCTTATTTGAGATATATCCCATTGGATTCCTCTTTTCTTCCTGATTGCCATGATGCCTATCATTTTTCATCCTATTCTTTCCCTATGGTCCCGACCCCCTTCCCAGCACCCTTATTTGGAACCTATCCCATCAGATTATCCTTTTCCCCCTGATCGTCGTGATACCCTTCACTTGTAACTCTTTTTATGTGAGGAACCACTCGCCCCCTTCCGGTGTCCCCCTTTCACCATAGCCCACACTCGCAGCCAAGACCTTGAATCACTCTTCAATTCCTTATCATTTGATCTCTCCACGACCCAAAAGGAATTGTGACAAATCAATGCCAATATTTCCACCATTAATTCCTCCATGCATTCCACCATAGATGCAAAAATGGAATACTTGAAATAGGACATGATGAAGGACTTATCTTCCCACCTGGAACACCAGCTTGAAGGCCAACGTGAATCCTTTGTTGTTCAACTCTTCACTAAATTAAATATTCACGGGGGCCTTTCCTCATCTGACCCACCTTTGCACCCCAAAGGTGATGATTCCTCCAATTCCAAAAATTTCCATTCCAATCACTTTCAGAATGACCTACATCTTCCTAGAGTGGAAGTGAAAAAATTTGATGGCTCAAATCCCACGGGATGGGTCACCCAAATGGAACACTACTTCTCTTTGCACAACATTACCAATGAATTGGCCAAACTCTGTTATGGTGTCCTCCATTTTGATCCTAAACATTGGAAGTGGTGGAAATGGTGTAAAAAGGCATGCCAAGGGTATGTGGCTTGGACATAATTTGTTGCAAATATTTATGAACACTTTGACACCAACACCCATCATTTAGGTCGTTTGACCAAGTTGAAACAAACTGGCACAGTGGAAGAGTTTATATTTTCCTTTAAGCAATTGGTTTTCAAAATGGAGGGAATGACATATGCTTTTTTCAGAGAATTAATTATCAATGGCCTCAAGGATGAAATATGTGCCCATGTCCTCATGGATTGCTACCAGATTTGGTTGGAAGCTACTAAACGAGCCAAGGAAGCACAATAAATAGTCTCATCCCAAACCAGAAAAATACCCTTTATTCCTCACCCTAAACCCACGCTTCCCACCCCTCCTACCACTCCCCTTAAGATCCATAAATTGACTCGGGCTTAAATGGATGAATTCCAACTAAGGGTCTTTGTTATAATTGTGATGACAAGTATTTTTGGGGGCACAAGTATAAGGAACCAAAACTTTGTATGGCTATGTATAAGGATTTTTCTAAAGAAGAGGCAGATGTTTCCCCTATATCTAAGCTAACCCCACCAGTTGATATTAATCTTCCCTTTAACCCACTAGAAATTGAACCATTGATTTCCCTGAATGCACTAACCGGTTTCTCTTGTCCCCAAACCCTCAAGTTAATTGACTACATTAAGCACCAAAAATTCATTATTCTCATTGATAGTGGCAACACCCATAATTTTATTCATCACCACATTTCCCAAGAAGTCATTTGCTATATCCGTCCAATTAATAATTTCCAAATCATGATTTCCAATGGGGATTCTATGAAATGTGGAGGGAATTGTGGAAATTTGTGCCTACATATTGGTTAGTACCACCTCAAATATCATATGTTTGGTATTGACATGGGTGGTTATGACATTGTACTTGATGTTGAATGGTTATGAAATCTTGGATCTATCACCATGGATTTATAGAAATTAACCATGCAACTCCAGCAAGAGGGCCAACAACACAAGTTCAAAGGCATCATAGCAGGTTCACCAGAGATCATAATTTCCCACCAAATGGAAAATCTCCTTAGAAAATATCACTCTGGAATTATTGTCCAACGTCATTCCATTAAGGCGGTTGAGACACCCTTTGTCCATCTCGACCTCCAATATATCCTCTCCCAACACCAAGTTTTGTTTCAAACCCCCAAGGACTTCCCCCTTCTCATGGTGTCCATGATCATTTCATTCCTCCATTTTTGGGCAGTCTTCCCCAAAATATTCTCCCTTATCATCATCCCTTTGCCCAGAAGAATGAAATTGAGAAGATTTTTCAAGAATTACTAGAAGTCAGTGTCATCCGCACCAGTACCAACACTTGTTCTTCTCCAGTAGTCATGGTACTCAAGAAAGAAGGTACTTGGTGCATGTGTCTTGATTTTAGCACCCTCAACAAACTCACAATCACAGACAAATTTCCAATTCATGTCATTAATGGCCTCTTGGATGAATTGAGTGGTGCTCAATATTTTACCAAACTTGATCTTCGTTCTGGCTATCACCAGATTCATATGAAAGAAGAAGAAATTCCCAATACTGCATTCAGAACTCATGAGGGTCATTATGAGTTCTTGGTTATTCCCTTTGGCCTCTGTAATGATCCCTCCACTTTTCAAAGTCTCATGAATAATGTCTTCCATCCTTTCCTCCATCATTTTTTCTTTGGTTTTCTTTGATGATATTCACATATATAGTAAAACTTAGCAAGCCCATCTTACCCATGTGGATCAAGTTATATAACTACTATCTCAGCACAAACATTTTCTTAAGCAGTCTAAATGTGATTTTGAATCCTCTGAAGTTCAGTAACTGGGACATATTGTTGGCAAGGATGGTGTCAGGGTGGATCCAAAGAAAATTGAATCTATACAGGATTGGTCTCACCTGAAAACGCTTAAAATTTTGTGTGGCTTCCTAGGTTTGACAATCTATTATCGCAATTTTTTTTAGAATTATGGAAAAATTGCAACTGCCCTCACAACGATGCTTAAAAATAATGATTTCAGTTGGAATCCAGCATTCAACCATTCCTTCCAATCTTTGAAAGTGGTTATGTGCACTACTCCTATTATACCTCTCCCTGACATCAACAAGACCTTTGTACTGGAATGTGATGCCTCAGGGAAAGGCATTGGGGATATCCTCATGCAATATGGTTGACCTATGTATTTCACCAGCAAACAATTGTCTAAGTTCCATTTTGGCCAATCCACCTATGAAAAGGAAATGTTGGCTATTTTGCATGTTGTGGATCTTTGTTGTCCTTATCTCTTGTGGAAATGCTTCTAAATTAAAAATTATCATCAAAGCCTCAAGTATTTTCTGGAATAACGAATTTATTCCCTAGAGAAACAAAAATGGGTAACCAAGATATTTGGATGTGATAATGAGATCCTCTAAAAAAAAGGAAAATAAAATGTGGTGGTTGATGCCCTTTCAATGATATATGAAGAAGATGGGTCCCTCTTTTCTCTCTCATTCATTGTCATAGATTGGCCTTAGGAGGTTCTCTAGGAATGGTTGTAAGACCCCAAAATTTCCATACTAATCCAAACACTGCAGTAGGATCCTCAATCTTCTCCAGGATACTCATGGCACCATGAAGAGCTTCGTTATAAAGGTCACATGTATGTAAGTAAAGAGTCAAACCTTAAATTCACCATGCTCTATGAGTTTCATGCTTCACCTACAGCTGGGCATTCCAGTTTTACCAAAACGTGTGAACGGGTCAATTGTTCTTTTTTCTGGGACGGTATGAAACAGGACATCCACAAATTTGTGGTTGAATGTGATACCTATCAACACAATAAGGGAAAGATAGTCAAAGCTTTGGGAACACTCCAATCGCTTCTGATTCCATCTACTAGTTGGAATATATTTCTATGGAATTCATTTTTGGCTTACCTAAATCAAGAAATAAGTTAGTCATCATGGTAGTAGTGGATTGTATTTCCAAATATGCTCATTTATGTGCTCTTCAACACTCATTCACAACATCCACTGTGGCTCAATTTTTTATGGATAATATCTTCAAACTCTATGGCATGCCTCATTATATTATTTTTTACCATGATCCAACTTTTACCAACACTTTCTTGCAAGAATTTTTCTAACTCCAAGAAACCTAATTTCATCTCAGCACAAAATATCATCCTCGGACTGATGGAAAAATTGAAGCGGTCAACAAGTGTTTGGAAACCTATTTGAGGTGTTTTTCTTTCGACAGGTAAAATTAGTGGATTCAATGGTTACCCCTCATTGAATGGTGGTACAACATATGTTACCATACTGCCACTCACATGAATCCCTTTGAAGCAGTCTATGGAAAAAATACACCCTCAGTTATATCATGCATGCCTGGTCTCTCCAAGGTTTAGTAGGTGGATCAAACTCTTCTAGTCAGCATGACTATTCTTCATACTCTCAAAGAAAATTTGGTCATGGTTCAGAATCACGTGAAACAATAAGAAAATAAAGGTCGTTATGAAATTGGATTTGTTGAAGGGGACTGGATGTTTCTTCATATGAAACCTTAAAATAAGACTTCACTAAAATCCCAACACTATCAGGAAATTTCCCCCAAATTGTATGGTCCTTATCATATTCTCAAGAGAGAGGGGACAGTAGCCTCATAGTTAGATTTTCCCAGTCACTTTAAGCTCCATCATATTTTTTATCACTCCAAGAGGACCCTAGACTGTAATCAGGTGAGCTTGGTAACATGAAAAGAATTCAAATTTAATCTTGAAAGATAAGCTTTAAAGTCACAGGGATTTGACCATAAGGAAAATCAAATTCATCTACTGTACACATTCCCAACTATATCCTTCAGCAAAAGTGGCCTTAGTAACTTCATATCAAAAAATAGACTTGAAAAATGTATGAGGAAGAGAAAACTATGATCTGAACATGTCAGAGATACTTCCAACACTTTAAAACAATCATCTCACAGTAAAAGATCTGTGTATTAAAAAAATTTATATCACCAATGCAAAGAACGAAGAACATCACTCAATCATTGTATGAATAAGAAGAAGAGTAAATCAGTCACTCTTTAATATTAGTACATAGAGAAAGATATAAATGGAAAAATAAAAACTGATCTCCATTGATAAGGAATCACAAGTATGAACAAATACAGAGAGAAGAAAATAACACAGTGATAACCACTCTGAATTCCTCTGGGTCCAAAGCCTCCTTCCCCTAGATCATTCTAACCCTACTCTACTCTTGTACCATGAAATATATATCACCATAGGTCTTTTCCAGCTCACCAATTCGAACTCCAACCCTTTTCCCAAAATAGAAACAGTTACAAACAGAGAATGACACGTTTTAACTAATTTCCTGCTTTTCAAGAGGTGAAATTATGAAAAATAGGATTCCAAATGCCACGTATAATCCTCAAATCATAATAGATATGTAAAATATGAGAACGGTTTTTGTATATAAACTCGTTATGAACAAAAACCTCTCTCAATTTCTTTAAATTCATCTCCAACTGGCTGCAACAGGTGTCACAAAAACATGTCTAAAACAGGAAATCACGAAAACTGAAAACATAGGGCTCAAAGATTCTTTCGAATCTCCCAATCTGTGGCACCTGTGTGAAAAATGATAGAGTTTAATGTTCATGGGCCCATACTTTACAATATCCTCCTTCATATTTTGAAAATTCATCTTATTTCACCCTAAAATATTTATGGAAGTCAACTGGTCAAAAATGCCAATTCAGCAGTCTTAAAACAGAGTTTCAACAGCACATTTTGTAGCACCCCTTCTATGTCAAATAACTCTCTAACCATAGAACATTTTGAAAAAATGAGAGATTTTTTTGTTATTTGATATGTGATGAACAAAAACCTCCTCCATTTTTCAAAAATACCTTCTCAATTGTTCATAGTAAAATTTTTAATTTTGTCACTCAAAACTGGCATAAACGTCTTTGCACAGTTTGGTTTCTGCCAGAATTTAGGTAGTGCATGTCTGTGTCTCTTGTCAAAATTTAGGTAGCGCCCGCCTATGTGTTCTGTCAAACTTTAGGTAGCGCCATCAAAATACGCAGCACCTTCACTTGGACATGTGCAGAATGGGTAGCAACCTCGGGTAGTAGCAGGGTCATCAGTCTTAGGTGATTCGACAACATTGTGGGTAGCAAAATAGTGGAATATCAAAAATAGACTATTTTGTAGCGCCATAGTGCTACAGAATGTCTACGCTACTAAATTTGAAGGGATTAATTCTTTTTGAAAACCCAAATCTCTAAACAGTAAGTACTTGAATTTTGTATAGCCTTTGTAGGTTATTTAGTTTCTTATGGAGAGGCAGGCCTCTTCTAGCTACAAATTCTTGTGCTAACACTATTTTTCATGTCTCGTGCTTAAAGAAAGTGCTTGATGCCAGGTGTTAGACTCAAAAAATTCTACTTGAGTTAGGTGAAGAAGGTTCCATTTGGTTGCATCCATAAAAAGTCTTAGACCAGTAGGAGCGTCATCTCCGCTATTGCACCATCAAGGAAGTTTTAGTTCAGTGGAAGGATACACAATTAGAATATGCAACTTGGGATCTGACTACCATTCTGCAACAAGTTCCTCATCTCAAGCCTTGAGGACAAGGTTGTTTTTAAGGGGGATTACATGTTAGGGACCTAACCTCCCTAACCCCTCACATAGGTAGAATAATATAGTTTCCATGTAATAAAGGTTGATATTAATAAATAAGGCCTACTTAATAAGGTGAAAAAGTCAAAAGTAAGAATACCTAATAAAAGCTTCGATTTCTAGAAATATCTTCCTCTAGATTGTTCTTTTGGTAGAGAGATATAGTATAAATAGGATCAAGGGAATGGGAAGTCTTTCTCTTGAGAATTATTGTAATAGAGCACTACTTTGTTGGAGGTTTCCCCCTCGAAGAGGTAAGTGAACATTGCTCCCATTTCAATAAAGGTATCATTTTGGTTTGTTATTCTCTATATTTTGTTGTTTCGTTGGTAATTTATGTGATATTCTTGTTTTTGTTCAATATAACATAACCAGGTGCATAACACATGGTAAATATGTTAAGCATCAAATTAACACCAAATTTGTGTCATTTTGTTTTTTTGGTAAGATATCAACTACAGTATATTATATGAACAAAAATACAAGGGTTGAGCTACAATTGATCAAATTCTTTCCAGCTTACGCAGAAGTTATTATGGCAGCTCTTTTTGGTCTGAGAAGGATTTACTATCCCGCTTAGAAAGAAGAAAATAAGCACCCAATTTGGGTTTCCCACGAACTATGTACTTGAAGTGCATTCTGATTGCCAAGGATTGGCTACATTATAGTACAAAGGAAAAATCGATGTCCTTGAAGCAATTACAAAAAATATCCATGAATTACAAAAACATAGAGTAGGCAGTGTTAACATCAGGGGGGTTTCTTACCTTTTAATCTTGATTCTTGTCTTTATTGATGTCTACAACATGACACGAATTTGTATAATATTGACTGCACTTTCTAATTGCAAATAAATTAGAGCCAGTACGAGCCTCATTAAGGATGAATTATTGTTATTAGGGTCCATTCGAGGAATTATAGTCTAATTGAGCAATGTTGTTTCCCTCTTGCATCGGTTCTGTTGTTTCATTGTTGTTCCAAAGTTTATCATGTTTGTCTTTTTAGTTTTCCACCCCTTCATTGGCAAGCCTATATGGAAATTTGTTCGCCATACATATTACATGAGAGGGGATAAGAGCTTCGATTTTGTGAAGAAGGGTTTTGAGTTCTTATATTCCTACTTCTATGTGGCAACCAAAAACAATCTTGTTGATAGTCGCTCCATGAAACAATTTTCCAAGGGTACAAATAATTATTAAGGAGTCTACTTCAACTATGAGTTTGTTGATTCCTTCTCTGATAGCAATGTTGAGACCCTGGATTAGCACCATAAGTTCTTCCTCATTGTTTGTAGCTATACACAAGCATTTAGAAAACTCCATGAGAATGTGTCCCTTATGGTTTCTGAAGACAACAACCAACCCTGATAAACCTAGGTTACCTTTGGAAGCTCCATCTAACTTTAGTTTGATGAAGCCTTCTAGAGGAGGAGACCACAAAGAAGGAGAAGTGGCACCAGGAGAAGGAGGTTTACTGAAGATGAGATGGGAGTTTTGGTTTAGTCCAAGGGATATTAGAATTAAATTTTTTGAAGGAGAACTCTTCCAGTCTTAATTATACCATGACTATGTTAGAACAATACCTCTAATATGATTCCCAATTTGGTGTTGGATGTTATCACAATTAGAGTGGGATCCCTTAAAAATTATGTTATTGTGTTATTTCCAAGTGCCCCAAACCAGAAAACCTGGTAAGAGTTTCCAAGCTCTTGATAAGAATGGATTGGAAAAGTCCATGTCATTCCATTACAACATGGTTGAGGTTATACTATGTATATCTCGCCCTAATTTTCTGAAAATTTTAGTACCATTGTTCCATAGGGTTGAAGAGAACTGACTGGTTGATAATGTGTTATGTGATTTCTCCAGCCTCCTGGCAAAGTGGGCATATGGTTGGCCCAATAAAGCTTCTTTTATGTAGGTTCTCCTAGGTTAACATTTTGTTTTTTGTTAGGATCCAAAGGAATGATGAAACCTTTGGCAAGAGATTTTTTTTCCAGATCTTCTTCGAAGCAATATTGGGAGGAGGAGGAGGATTTCACTAAGTGTAAATTAGGTTATAAGCCTATTTTATTGTGAACCTTCCTTTGGAGGAATGACCCCAACGCAATTTGTTTGGGCCTTCATGGAAGGTAATTTTTTTATGTTGGAGTTATGTCCACACTTTTTCCCATAAGTTTGATGATGGAGTGGCTCTCTGTAACACCCATGTTTCCCCCAACTTGTGATTAATCATAATATACATGATATGGTATGGGAACAATGTAAATGTATTATTGTTTGAATAGCCTAACAATTGACTATGGGGGTGAAGCCTTGAAATTACTGGCCATGATATCACTAGAGGAAAGAATGTGAAAACTATAAGAAGGGGTTCATTATATAGAATGACCCCAAATTTCCCCAAGGAGAAATTAGTTAATGAAGAAAGAGACAGTGGTTGAACCATCAACCAACCCCATGAATGGAAGTAAGGTATAGCTGAAGAATTTCAGCCTGAAGTACCACAGGGTCCTGCAAAACCAAATTGACTCGAGTTTTCCTTCTAACAGAAGGAACAAGATAGGAAGGATGTGCGTGCAAGGCACGTAAGGAAATCAAGAGAAGAGTGGATAATGCGAGAGATCTCTAGCTGAGAACGAACAGAAGGCCATGAGCTTGGTGTTGATGGGGCATATGATAAACCTCGTCGAGTTCGTGATAGAGAGAGAAATATCTGAGAGTATGCAAAGAATGAGACCTGAGAAGAAAGTCATGAGCTTGATGCTAGGGAAGCATCTGATAAACCTTGCAGAAGATGTGAAAGAGAAAGGATTGTTGAGAATTGGCATAAATTACCTAGTGATATCATGGCTTAGAACAGGGGTGGCCAGAGTGCTAAGAATGAATTCCTCTAAGCCTATGGTTCAGTGGAAAGGAGAACAACCACAATCAGTTAGTTGGTTGCAACCTGTAATAGATAAGTATTCTCATATCCTGTGTAATTGAATTGTAACTCTAAATTAAGGTTGTATATCCTGTGAATGTTTCAGGGATGTACATGATTTCTTAGTGGTTATACTGTATCCCTTTAATTCTGCTTGATTGTGTATTTAATAAAGTAAGAAATTATTTGGCTTGTACATGTAAATGTTCAAGCCTTGTGGTGGCCAAGTTACACTAAATGAACTGTGAATTCGTCGACCTTGGGCATAGTTTCACGTGTGCATGTCGACACTCCCAGTATTTATGAGTCTCTTGGAGGAAGGAGTGTTATCCAAAATTTTGGTTATCATGATGATATAATGATGATAAATCAAGCTCTTCACTAAGAACACTTTCCTAAGAAAAGTTACATTTGTCTGCTTCCAGAAATCATACTTTTAAGGGAGGTTCGCAGGCTACCTATATATTTGCCTGCGAGAATGCTTGATTCTCGCAGGCTACATTAAGTTGGAGTGCGAGGGGTTCGCACTGTACCTAAATCTCAAGGTGCGAACATCTTCCAAAAGGAGGAAAAAGATAAATTCTCAAGCCTTCTAGAAGGGAATCTTCTAGAAGGATGAGTTGGCTTTCGAATGGTTATTCAGGTGCTGGCATTCCAGATATCTTGGGATCATTTCCTATCCAAGTAACTAATCTATCTTCTCCTATATATTGAGGAGATTGCTCATGAAAAGGTTAGAGGCAAGCTAGCAAGAGATTTATTGGAGAATTATTGAAAGCCTGTATGAAGGACTTATGCTACAACAGCTAGAGACAACAGCAAGGTCATCAAAAGTGGTTGATTTTCTTCATGCATGAGAAAGTGTGTGTGTCAAAGCTACGAGCCATCAAAAGGAGATCTACAACATCAAGGCTTAGGTTGTAAGTTTCACTTTCAATTAATTCAATAAATTAATATGTCCCTTTCCCATAAAGATGATGTCACTTTATTACATAACTCTTTGATCATATGTATAGATTAGCTATTGAATATATTAATCTGCCTTCACTTCGATTGGTTTGCATTGTTGTGATCTGAATGACGCAAGAGCATTGGAGCGAAGCTTGGAACAACAGAGACCTAAGGAAAGCGTTCATAAGGTATTTCCATGATCCTTGTCTCTTAGTTCATTCAATAGGCTAGATCTAGGGAAAGAGTATTATTCTGTCCTATTTTGTTCTAGATCCAGGTGGATCTAGGGAGATCGGTTTGTGTCCGCACTTACGGATTAATCCTGAAACAAAATTGGCGACTCCGCTGGGGACTATTCCCTTTTTCTTTATGGTTTTTGGATTTTCTGTGGCCATTTTCTCTATTTGCATTTTTCTCCTGTTTTGTCAGTGTCTGAGTCCTCAGGATATCCTGAGAGACCTTCTGGGTCTATAAGCCTGTTTGAATTTTGCTTGCATTTTCAAAAATTTTATTATCTTCAGGAGTTCTCGCACTGTGTTTATTGACAGCCTGCAAGAACCAGTCAGGTTCGCACCCTGCATAGAGGGTCCAGTGTGAATACCTCGCACCTTGCTTCAAGGTGGCCTGCAAGAATCCTATCTTCTCGCACTGTGTAACACTGCTGGCCTGCGAGCAAGATTTTTGAAAATTTTGAAATTGAGTTTTGATTTTTTCAACTGCTCAGATCTGTTGAATTACATATTTTTGGCTTATTGGATCATTGATTTATATATCTCTTGCTTTAGTTTTCTTGCTTGAACAGATTTAGGGTTTCTAGGTCTTTCTTGTTCTTTGTAGCTTGACTTTCATTTCTTGGCTCTGATTGGCATTTTCATCCTCTCTGACTTCTGGAGTTGAATGTGTCTGATTGGATGAGAACCAGTGATTGGTAGAGAGTTAAGTACTTGAGGTTTTCTCTTTTTCTTGGTGGTTCGAAAGAACATTTTTATTTTCATTGGGAAGACTCATTGGTTTGCTTTTTGTTTTTACTTCCATTGAAAGAGTTGATTGGGTTGTTATTGTTTGATTCTGTACGATTTKMTTTTCTTTTCTCATTAATCAGAGTTCTTCTTGGAAAGTGAACAACAAGTTTTCTTTCAABATTTTGTTTTTGTCTTTTCGAAAACATTGAAAAATCAAATTTTAGAGTTTATTGAAGTATTTGAAAAAGACATATAGAGATTKTTCATTGATAAATGATTGTTTGCATTGACATCTGAAAGGAAATTGTGCATTGCATTGTAGTATTTGAGTTGATTTGGAAACTTTTCTCTCTCTCCCATAATTAGGATTCATGGAATCAAAAGAGTCATATTTCATTATTATCCTGGAATTATTTGGGTCAGAGTCATACATCATGAGTTTCACTTCCGTTACTTTTGAGTAATCAACAACTCTTAAAAACATTGCGTAATCTTAAAATTGATCTAGTAACTCTTTTCTAGGGATCGTTTACACCAACATATTAGCTAGGCTAGTGCTTTGGAGTAGGAAGAGAGACACACTCTCCAAAAGCTCAAAAACAAAGAATAGCATCTTGAGTTAGGGAGTGTTAAATTCCATTGGCAGCATATTTTCCTGGGACGCCCTTCTAACACAAGGGTCAAGCACTAGGTCGCATTGGTGTTGGCAGAGTTACTAACCCTTCTTTGTTGACATCGGCGTAGAGATTGCATGTATTACGGGGATCACTCTGAGGTATACCCACAATTATGAGTGGAAGCCTTTGAGTTGGTTTCGGGCTAGATACCCTGCTCTTGCGTGTGGATCGGACTGACGACTGTTCCCCCAAGTTGTATTGTTGTTTCTGGTGACCTTAGTGGCCTATCTCTCTAGGTTTTTATCCAAGGTGACTGTGGAGGGGGAAGTCTTCACGGTACCTGGAATTGACGTTGATCAAACTCACTCGGGCTCCTTGGAGAGTATACCCACAATTATGTGTGGGAGCTTGCACCGGGGCGTAAGTCTGTTAAGAAGGTCGTCAATGTAACTTTTCCACCTTAGCCCCGCCCCTTCTCGTCTTATTATTGCGATGTTGGATTTCATCACCAACTAGTGGCTTCGAAATTAGAAGGTATTGTTTTCTTGGTGATTGCTTCCTAGATTTTGTTTACTAGTGAGTGTTGTTTATTTCTCGAAGTTGACCCTAGGAATTTTCTCGTGGAACTTGTCACTTGTTTACAATTGCTCCCCCACGGCGTTCTCATAGAATGCAAGGATTATCTCCAGAGCATCTGGACGATTCTCAACCTACTGGTACACCTGAGGGTTCACCCCATTAGACTGAAGTCCCTGTGGTTACTTCACCACACGGGGAAACCAGTGACGTTCCAATTGTCACCACACCACTTCCACAAGTCAAACAAACTGATTCTCTAGGAGATTTTTGAATTACCAATACTATAGAGGACTATCACATTCATCTTGGTGAACAACCTTTTGGACGATTAAATCCTTTTGAAGAAACCGTTGTTATATCTTCTGAATCAACTGTTGGGCCTTCTCACGGTGTAGTAGGCCAAGATCTTTTTTGGTCCGGTAATTTCCGACGAGTTATTTTCGGTACAGAGTCACCTCCTGTCTACGAAATAAACCCTCTTGTATCTCTTGAGACAGAGACTACACCCGAGACTACCACTTATCGTTTTGTTCTTCCTCCCGAGATGGCCCACCTCGCGAATACTACGAGTGTCCAAACCGAAATTACTGCAACTACTCTTGCTCCTATCAACACCCAACGAATTCCCGATGTCATCCCGACATTACCACCCAGTTACCATGCGTTGAATTCTTTTTTGAATCCTCCCAATACAACACCTCCGCAAACCCCAGCCGGTTCTCCAGGTGGTCCTCCTTTTCCTGGGCACACGATTCCCAGTTTTATTCCGACGCTCCCACAGTTTCCTTCTGGTAATCTTAATCTTAGTGGCACTATTCTGACTATTTCACCCAACACGTAGATTCCCGTTGGTGGACAAGGTGGCACAGTTCCTTTTCTTTTTCCCAGACACCACACAGTTACTACACAACCTACGGTTGGCACACAACTTCCGGGTGGAACTATACCTACAGTGGGGGGACCAACCTCACCTTTTGGACAAAATATACCTCCTGAATTGGCCCAGTATTGGAATCAACTTCTACAAAAATTTCCTCAAAATGCAGGGTGGGAAGAAAGTTGTCCCTACCATTGGCCAACCTTATCCCGGGGTAACTAATCCTATTTGGGGTTCGGGTCAGACTACTCAACCACAGGTCCCTGCTCAAACTCAAGGTTACAATCCTTGGGATTACTATCCTATCCAGCCACCATCGAATCAGCCATGGTCTTCCCTCTACTGACAGTCTGCTTACACTCCTACTGGTTTGTCGACAGGGCTTCCACCCCAAATCCATAAGTACCTGCAAGTGAACCGATAGTTGCCTTTTCTTGCTACCTTGGATTTGCCAAATTTGTCTAAGATTCTAAATGATCCTATTTGTCACTCTCTTCAATGGCCTGCTATTCCTGCTAAGCTCCCATTGGATATTCTGAAATTCGATGGCAAGCCGATGGAGGACCCAAATAATCATGTCATGACTTTTCATTTATGGTGTTCTTCCAATTCACTGATGGATGACTCCATTCGTCTATGTATTTTTTAATGAACCCTCACCGGTTCAGCTGCGAAGTGGTATATTGAATTGCCACGAGGTTTCTTTTCTGATTTCAACACTTTAGCTATGGATTTTCTCACACATTACCAGTTACCGATCCGTTACGATACTGGGACTGAGATCCCAACTTCTTTAAAACAAACTAAAGGTACTCACATCTCAGATCATATACATGAGTGGAGACGGAGACGTCGTCTCATCAAACTTGAACTCCCTGATTAGTTACTGGCCGAATGGTTCACGAAATCTTTTGTGAATGAAATTGGTAAAGACATTTCTATGGGTGGTGTTGTTACAGAGGAACGGGCTATAATTCGCGCTCAGTATCTTGATCTCGTTTATTCGCAAATGGGAACACTTTACGATTTATTACCTGAACTCCCTCGTCCTGGTACTTCCATCACTTCAACTGCTCCAGCTGCCTCGCATGCGGCTGATGGTGTGATTGGTACTGCTCATACCCACTCACATTTCGTTTCAACTACAACCCCCAAATCCACATCTTCTAATGTTCAAAATGCTCCGTCTCCTACTCCTCCCACCGGTAAAACCTCTGAAGTGAACGTTGTTCAATCTACGCCGACCGGTAAAAATAAATCAAAGAAAGGGAGAGGCAAGAATAAGGAGAGTAAAAATAATAATCAAAACGAACAAACCAAAACCCCTCCTGTTGAAGATAGAGATAAGCGTAAGCCACGATATCCTTGCCTTATCTGTGGTGATGATCACTACACCAAGGATTGTCCTCGACGTGCCAAGGTTAATAAGTTCCTTCAAGGGATGCCCAAACCATCTATGCCGACAGTCTTGTCCCAACCCTTCCCATCTCAGCAACATGCCTCTTTGGTCATTCATGACCAACCATCTACTTATACGACATCATATGTTTTGATGTGCACCGGTGATTCTAAGAACAATGACGTTTCCATTGCGACTAGAGCCAAAGATTATTCTCCATCTAAGGAGAAGGTTGACGATTTACCTCCTGCATTGGTACAACCCTCTCCAACGCCTCTACCTACCAAACCTGACGTGATGCCACTTTAGTAAGAGAAGCCCAAAAGAAACGCGTTAAGGCACAATATGACAAGCATGTCAAGCCTCGTGTTTTCTCTGAAGGTGATCTTGTTCTTCTGTATGAACAGGATAAAGATGTCCTAGGAGCCGGGAAATTTGAACCTATGTGGTGTGGTCCCTACATTGTTAGCAAAGTTTTGGAAAAAGGAGCATATGATCTAGTTGATTATGATGGTGTACCTTTGGGTGAACCCAGGAATGGGTTGTACTTAAAGAAGTACTATGCATAAGTTATTTGTGCATGAGTACTTGTATTTTATGTATCATACTGCGTGTGTGTGTTACTTTAGTTTTTGTTTTTGACGTTATCTGGTCTCTGCCCTTACGTGACGTTGTGTTTGATTTCCAGATGTCGGAGTATTCTCTACCTTATATTGGCTTCGCTGATGGAACTAACCGTAGTACTCGGAACTTAGCTTCCGCTGCATGGGAAATCTATGCCCTGACAATCGAACTCATATCTCTACGAGGTATATATCTTGGCCGAGCAACCAACAACATCACAGAGTATAGCGTCGTTGTTGAATTATTGGTTGATGTTATCTCTCTTGGAATTCGTCATTTGGTTGTGCGACTTGACTCGCAACTTGTAGTACTACAGCTCAGTAATGTATATTCTATCTGAAGTCCTAATTTATTAAGGGTATATTTACGGATTCGCCTCTTGGAACGACATTTTGATCACATTGAATATCAACATATTCCTAGATGTCTTAATACATTAACAGATACTTTAGGTAATTATGTATTGGATAGGCATTTAAATCATTTATAAATCAAACACATTAAAATGTACACAATGTAAAGAAACCGGTAGAAGCCGTGTATGTATATAACGATCAAAAGAGTTTGTTTTTACAAAATGTTTGTCCGAAGACCAAAATATCAAAAACTGAAGCTCATGGCTTCTACATAGTGACATCACAGATGACGTTCACGGTAACACACTAATGTCCTATCAACTCTACGGCGCAATCGACCCATAGATGCAGAGACTCCCACAGTGTGACGCTGATCGCGTCGTGGAATCTCTTCCAGAGCCATATCTGGAACGTCTGCCATCAGACCCTCTAAATTCTGCTCCACCATCAGATAATCCTCCGCGTACTATGGAACTGCTACTGCTGCCTCTCCTCGTCGCTAGATAGGAGAACTGCCAGTAGGTCAATATGGTCCAACGTCTGTGTTATCAACAATTATTTGGTGTTAGTCTTCGGGTAAATCTATAAAACAAAAAACATTTAAATATAATAAAAAATTCAAAAACATTTAAAAATTTGTGTACTTCTTACCGAGGTCTCCCCACTGAGCGTCTTCAGGTAATGCTAGATCCGGATCTCCTCAGAAATCCAACCCAACATATGCGTAGTCGTCCACCATCAGCATCTGGTTTTGCAACCAGTCAAAGAAAACATCGTCATATTTGATGATAGGACCTGCCACATGTCGGGCCATGAGTCGACACCACCGTAACATCCTCGGATCCCTAGGACCCGGAAACCTCCACTCAGCCTGTAGATGAAGTACAGGGACTCTCTCTAAGAAGAAGGACACTAACAAAGATCCATACCCAAACTGTTTTATCTCTCCACGCCTGCACTTGGTCAGTTGTTTCTTGATACTGTGCAATACCGCAACAACCCAGTTAAATACCCGAGGCTCAATACACTCGATGGCGTACTGGAAATAACTCTGCAATGCCATATGGGGTGCGGCACTTCCATCCATCTGAGCAATCGTAAAGAGAATGGTGTGGAGATTCAAGTCAGTTACTCCCCAGATTGCCACTTTCCCTTTCTTTCTTTCAGCCTCGGGTACACAATATTGGTTGCAATATTCACTCATTGTCAAACTGCCCCTTCTGCTGCCGGTCAAACTGACATAGGACCCACGCCGGGATAATCCGGTCAAGAAATAGATGTACTTGATGTCAATAGTCAATGTATGAGCTCCCACGATAAAAACCTGTTGGTCTAGATCCCACATTCGGACTAGGTACTCCAATAATTGAACTTGGGCTCTCATGCCCGGGATACGGAAATATTTCAAGAGACCGCAATCTCTTAAAGAAGCGATGGTGGGAGGGTGATTTTTGACGTTTGAGTTATCCTCCTCGTGTTCCCGTTCTCTCCACTCAAGCACCATACTTGTGGCTATTAACCTGCATAAGAGACATATGAAGATGGTTAATGATCTTAAACATGAAAAAATTATTTCTATTGGCTAAATATTTTAAAAACTTTTTGAGTTTTGCGCTGCTCGCAGGTGCCCTACTACGCACAGTGCGAACTTATCGCAGGTTCCTTAAGGCCCACCTGTGAGAATGATTCATTCTCGCAGGTCCCATATGGGCCACCTGCGAGAATGCCTCCATGCGCATAGGGTTCCAAAAACTAACTTAAAACTGAACTTTTAACCAATGAAATCGAAATTTTAAACCATGCAAAGATCAGGAATGGAGAACTTACCAAAATGATGCCGATGGCTCGGAAAATGATCACCCGTAGCTCCCAAAAATCGACACTGAATGCAGAGGGTAAAATGAGGGTTTTTTGAAATCAAAGGTAAAAGTGTGAAATGATATAGTAAATTTAACTTTTCATTCATTTTAATTACTTTTTACTATATCAAATATGGGTTTTTTTATGTTTATTCATTATTTAACTCTAATCACTAATGTAAAAATGAGTGAAATGACTTGCAGGTGAGAAAGATGAATGATTATGGACAGGATTTTTCCCTGGTGTGGTGTGATTTTGATTGTTTTCTATGGTTTTGACATAAAACCTCAAGCGCCTTTTATCCGTTCTTGCGCTTGTGAAAAACATAAGAACGTGATCGAGCGTCATTTTATCTCTTTTTCGGGCTCATTGTGGTTATATGAAAAAGGAACCCCCATGGAGTTATCTTTAAGCTCTTTTCAGACTCTCTAAACAGGAAAAGATCGTCGAGCGACCTTGCTATTTTCACGCTCGTTAAAGTATTTGAAGTATGCGTCCTTCGAGCGATAGTTTAGCCCTTTTTCGGTCTCGTTGGACTATTGTACAAAAAAGGAACTGAGAGAGTTCTCTTTTAAGTGTTTTTCCAAACTCTATAATCTTGAAAAACCTTCGAGTTTACTATATCTAGACTCGTTAAACAAACATTAACAGACCCGTAATGGGACCGAACCACTCCTTCTTAGGGTTCATTAAAAATACTCTGAGGGACTCGTCCGAAGGATGAGCTTATATCAACAAGCATATGTGATCCTCTTCAAGCTTGCGTAAAAATAAAGAGGCACTTGCCAGAAATGGTGGGGGAAAATTTGGGAAAGGGATATGTTTCATATTTGTATTAATTGGAAGTAAGTGTCGCTCTTGAACATGACACCCCCTATTCATCATTAGAAGCCAGTTTGGGTAATCCATTTGTCTCTCATTCAATTTTATGTAAGGTCTTTCCATGTGTCGTATTTGAGTCAATACTGCCAAATCTTTGGTCGTGTCATTCATATGTTCAAGAGAAGTCCGTCTAAAACCTCTATTTGAGTCAGCCATATAAAGTTATCCATTCTCTTCATGTCGGCCTTCCCTATGTCCAAAGTCCGATTGCTACATGCTCTGTTTCACTTGTTGGAAGATTGGTTGTTGTCATTGATGTCAACCCTAGTCATGGGTTTTGGACCGCAAGATTGATGAAGGTATTTGGACATGAAGGAAAATGCATATGCATATACAACATCCATGGATGGATAGTATACATCATGTTGTTTCCGGTGGTATGTGGCACATCACATGGATTCTCATGGTTGCGGAGAAATGAATTTTTGAAGATGACAAAGTGAATTGAAAAAGGAAGTACATGTAGGCCCTGAAAATAATTAAAGAAAATAATTACAAAATAAGAAAGTGTCAGGTCGGCCCTAATGTTAAAAGGAAGTGACATAAATGGTATA
>ML804877.1:78399-117857 GCA_009831015.1 Picea engelmannii | reverse complement strand
AGCTACACACGGGCTTATGATTATGCATATGGTTAAGCACATCATGGATGTAAGTTAACAAAACCAGAATATGTGTGGATACATAATTTGGATGCATGACAAAGATGCATGTTTATATTCCTTATGAAATATTTGGTACCCAGCTAAATCCAACTCAAGGTTGAGGCTATCACATATAGTGAAGGCTATGCAATAAGGAATTTGCATGTTGAAGGAGTTCCCTGTGGAGGAACTGTGTGAAGACTCCGTCAAGAGAACAAAGTCACAACCTTATTGATTGTTGAGAAGTAAGCAATGAGCTATATATATATAAGAATCCAGGATTACATTTTGTAAAAAAAAAAAAACCATCATGTAATGAATAAAAGACTAATAATGAATATTGACCATTCTGATAACTGAATGGTAACATGTAGGATGCACAGGTTCATGATTCATTATGGACAAAAGGATTTGCTATTAAATCATGTTGATGTATCCTAAGAGTTAGGGTGAGCCTAACCAAGATTGCTCAAGAAAAGAGCAGAAACATCACAACAAGAAGTAGATTGCATAAGTAAAGGGGAGGAAAAGGAGGAACACTTTTCTTACCCTAAGAACCCTAAATTGTTTAACAGATTTGTAGGATTAAAAGAGAAGTTGTGGAAACCAGTACAAATGGTAAAAGAAAAATAAACCCCCTGAGTATGATTAAATGAATAAATGAGTATGTTTGAATGAATAGGATTGCTTGAAGCCATGATTAAGAAAATGCAGTGAAGCCTTGGAGATAACTCAACTGGGTTGAAAATACCTAGGTGGTGTAGAAAGAGTTGGAAGAAGGGGAGAGCCTTCAATTATTTTCTTACGAGTATTATGTTTTCTTTGGGATGAGAAAGTTCGTACATTGATGAAAGTAAAAGGTTTTGACACCATAGTGATGATGGTTGTATTGCTATAGAAACAATCGAGATATGTGTGTGTTGCACTCATGGAAACATTTGAGGATAATGTGATGAAGTGCATAAATATATGCTAGGACATTTTGAATATCTTTTATGGATTTGAATGTTATAATACATGCATCTTGTTTAATATTAAAACTAATGTAATTGTGACTCTGATGATGCATGCTATGTATAGAAAGGAATTGGAGTTGTTGAGGAAGACAGTTGCCAATGATGGGGAACCTCAAGCAGAGAATGACCATGAGAAGGTTGTGGTTGAAAGATTATTGACAGGGTTGTGAAAGTCCTCATAAAGCATTGTTGATGAGGTAAAAATCAGAAAGAGGGTGCTAGCAGCCAAGAACCAGTATAAAAATGTGCATCCCTATGTGGCACAAGGTATGAAGGGATTTGGTAAGAACCCCTGCTGAAATATTTTATTGTCTTAATGTTATGCATGAAATTTTGAAAGGCAATTGTATGCCTTGGATATTGAAGTAGGGTATCATTCAGGAAGGAGAACCTGAATGATGGAGGTGTGAACCTCTGGTAATAAATATTGTTTGTAATCCTTGGAAGAATTCATGAACTGATATGTCATGAATGCATTGACCAATCAAGGAATGATTAAAGACATTCATGTGAAACCTTGAGTTTCATGAATGATGATTTAAGGTTGTGATTGATTCAGAGCAGAAAATATGGTTCTGCTAAAATAATAATTATGGACAAAGAATCCATATGATAATAAGTTGGTTGAATTCCAACACACCTTAGCGAGAGTGCCTAACCTAAAAAGTGATAATCTAAAATCAATACAAGGGCGCATTATGTGTGAATATGGCCATGGGCATTGCCACATTGATTAAATTCACTTAATGTTGAATTGCATCTGGAAAGGTTGATATACTAAACCGATGCATGTGTAAGGAATGAAATTTCCTTTTTCTTTATATCCTCAAATAGATAAAAGTGACTTGATTGTTAGCATACACAATTTAAGAATTGTTTGTGATGAAATTATAAAGGTACAGTGAAAATATATGTGCATGGGAAACTAAAAATTTGTTTGGCTGATTGAAGTTGAAAGTGCAAGAAGAAAAGAGTCTTGGATATGGCGGTGTTATAAGTACATAAGGAAGACTAATTACCTGTTGAGACAAACCACAAGGAATGGAATTTTCTTTGAAGAAAATGCATTTGATTTTTAGTGTGCATGGTCCTGAAATTGTTTGTGAACCACTACAAGTGTTCAATGAACATATAATGTGCATGAGAACTAACAATTGTTTTGGTTGAGGAATGTTGAAATCGCAGGAAGCAAAGGGTCTTAGATATGGCAGTGTTGTAAGCCCATAAGGAAGACCAAAATTGTTTGTTAAGCCAAACTGGTATGGGAAGGAAAGTCTCATAATTGGTGAATCTGGTTCCGTGTGAAACATATCTGAAGATAAATGAGGAAATTGGAAAATCTATGGGTGACAGATTTGCAATAAAATTCTGAAATTTAGAATTTATGACGATGTCTCGTGAATTTTTGTATACCTGTGATACAAGTGAGAAGAAAAGATATGTCCAGAAAGGACAGATAAAGTTCGTCAAGTTGAAAAGCATGAAAAAAGAGGCTATTGTTGAGACATGAGAACCCTGTGGTAATCCATGATCGCCCTAGAATATGTTGTGTTGTGGTAACACAAGTCGGAGGGATGCCTCGACAGAGAAAGTCTGAGGGATGCCTCGACTATAAGGCTCAATGAAGTCTCTAGAACTCTTCTTTTGCAAGAAATCCTTGGCAAGGAAAGATGGATATCTCAAGGGACTATATAGCAAAGAAGGGGATGCCTGAGCATCGGCCTGGAGGGTGAGTGACCGCAAAGAAGAAGAGATTTTGATAGTTATTGTAAACTATTGATTGGGATCATTCACAAAATGGGTATGTCCAAGAAAAACAGTGAGCATGGATAACAAGACAACCATGTGGATGCAAAACCACAAATTGAACATATAAGTATTGTGCTAGTTTATGAAATTTTCCTCTTGAATTTTGAACGATAATAAGATGTTTGCACATAAAATTGTGATTAATATGCTTGTTGTCCCAAAATTATTGAAGGAAAGTGATGAAGGACAAGGGTCTAGAAAGGACCTAACCAAGAAAGAGGATCAATATTTATGAAACAGTTGAATGAGAAAGGCCTAACAGGTGTTACTGAGAAAGAACATCGAGGACGGTGTTCTTTTTAGGGGGGGGGAATTGTAACACCCTTGTTTCCCCCAACTTGTGATTAATCATAATCACCATGCTATGGCATGGGAACAATTTAAATGTATTATTGTTTGAATATCCAAACAACTGACTGTGGGGGTGAATCCTTGAAAGTACTTGCCATGATATCACTAGAGGAAAGAATGTGAAAACTATAAGAAAGGGTTCATTATATCAAATGACCACAAATTTCCCCAAGGAGAAATTTGTTAATGAAGAAAGAACTGATGGTTGAACCATCAACCAACCCCATGAATGGAAGCATGGTCTAGCTGAAGAATGTCAGCCCGAAGTACCACAGGGTCCTGCAGACCCAGACTGACCCAAGTTTTCCTTCTGACATAAGGAATAGGATAGGAGGGATGTGCATGCAAGGCACTTAAGGAAATCAAGAGAAGAGTGGAGAATGTGAGAGCTCTCCGGCTGAGAATGAACATAAGGTTGCGAGCTTGATGCTAAGGGGGCATCTGATAAACCTCATCAAGGCCATGACAGAGAGAGAAATATCTGAGTATGCAAAGAACGGGACCTGAGTAGAAAGTCATGAGCTTGATGTTGTGGAAGCGTTTGATAAATCTCGCAGAAGATGTGAAAGAGAAAGGATCGTTGAGAATTGGCATAAATTCCCTAGTGATATCATGGCTTGGAATGGGGGTGGACAGAGTGCTAAGAATGAATGGCTCTGAGCCTATGGTTGGGTGGAAAGGTGAACACCCATAGTCAGTTAGTTGGCTGCAACCTATAATAGATAAGTATTCTCATATCCTGTGTAATTGAATTGTAACTGTCAATTAAGATTGTATATCCTATGAATGTTTCAGGGATTTACATGATTTCTTAGTGGTTATATTGTATCCCTTTAATTCTGCTTAATTGTGTATTTAAGAAAGTAAGGAATTATCTGTCTTGTACATGTAAATGTTCGAGCCCTGTGGTGGCCAAGTTACAATAAATGAACTGTGAGTTCGTTGACCTTGGGCATAGTTTCACGTGTGCATGTCGACACTCCCAGTCGTTATGAGTCTCCTAGATGAAGGATTATGTTAAGCTCAGGAGAGGTAGTGCATGTATGCATCGAGTCTCTGTGAGGTGGGAAGAGACCGAGAAACCTCTTAAGTTATAGATTTGATGAATGAGCACAAGGGGTGCATGGAAGGATCCCTCTAACTGTTAAGTTCAGGAGAAATAGTGCAAAGTCCCTAGGTATTTTAGAGCTGACAAAGCTCAAAAAGGATAGTGAGATTCATGTATCGAAAGGGAAGATCCTTTCATTTAGAAGACGAATGGATGAGATTAGTTTGGGAGGAGCCAAAGCTCTTCACAATCATCATATCTGGAGAAGGGACACGGATGTTAATCCTTCAATCTTGTCAAACTTAGTGGGTCTGATGAGTTGGGTATATTCATCGTATAGGAGGTGAATCCCCCGAAGTCCCAAATTTAATCTGGGTCCTATATCTGAGGATTCCTGGGAGCTATCCCGATTGTCGGATCTACGATGTAGTCATCCCGACGTTGACCTCTTTAGGAGGACAAGGGTGTTATAACGCCAAAACCCCCCGAAGTCTGGAGTCCTAAAATCATCCAAATCATCTATTGGAAAAGGACGTGTGGCAGAAGATATGCTACTTCATAGAAACGTCACTCTGGAAGAAAAGTGGAGTTGGTTGGAGAATGAAATCTCGAAGGTCGAGGTGTTGGAGTTCATCGGAGTCGTTTGTCAGCAGAGGACAGGTGTCGGTCGATCCTTCGTTTTGGAGGATAACCACTTCGAAGAAAGTGGGGTCAAGTGGATGGAGAACTCCCGAAGTTCTGAAGATCCATTTGAGTAGGCGTCGGGTCACATCTCGAGGTCATATGAAATAAGGGGCCTAGCATGGAAATCTAGCACCTTTTGTTCAAATTCTTCAAAGGGGCCAGGAAATAGCCCACAGGTTTGGAAGAACCTACACTTTGGAGAAAGGGGAACCTAGAGAGAGTCAAGGAAAATGAAATTATGATGCCCACCCCTTTAAATTATCATTTAGGGTTTGGATGTGTTACACTCGCATGGTCATTTAAACTTCCATATTCTCCATGATTCATTAGGAGGGTTCTCCTACCAGTATTTGTGTATCCATATTTTTCCTTGAGTTGTTAGGTGATCTCTGAGTCCTTTAATATTTTATTTTTTCCCCAGGATGGGTATTGTTGCTAGGTATCTTCCCAGAATAGGGTGTTATTTCCACTCCAAACTTTTTATAAATAATGTTGTTGAATAATATTTTTATTGATCCAAACTATGTTCCATATACTAGAACCCTTTATATCCCCTTATATCCTTATGAGGTTGTGATGTTCAATGTTGGGGAAATATTTTTTTTCCATATTTTTACCCATAAGTTGTCTTGCAGTTGAAGCCATATCCATCATGTTTTCTCTCCAAGAATTACACTTAGATATTTTGGGTCTCGAAGGACAATCCCCCTGCTAGTTTAGGTTGGCAGACATTTTCCCAATTGACAAGAGCCCATTTTCTTTCTTTTTTTTGTCCCCCCCAAAGGAAGGATCTTCAAATATTTTTGACTGCCTTGATAATATTTTTCGGAGCTGCTAAAACAAAGAAAAAAAAGAGGATCATGGCTTGGAGAACATATTTTAAAAGCACAAGAAAACTGGGCAAATTCAAGGAGCGAAAGGTGTAGTTAGCAAGCTTCTTTTCTATTTTGACTAGCAAGTCTTCCCAAGTGGCATTTCTTAGAGCATTGGCAATTAAGGGAGCCCCAAGATATTTGGAAGGAAAAGAGATTTTTTGGAAGCCTAAAATTCTTGAAATATTGTTTTGGATAGCAATATGAGTATCAAAGAAAAAAATTTGTGACTCACTTTTATTGATGTTTGTTCTGGAATCCATCATGAATTCATCTAAGACTTGTTTGATTGCATGTTCTTCCTTAACATTCAGAATTCCCATGAGCATAGTATCATCAATGAATTGATCGCGAGAGACTGGGGTATCTTCTCCATATAGGCGAAGCCCCGATATGTTATGAAGCGAGACAACAGATTTAAGATCTCTTCCCATACCTTCAACCATAAGAACAAAAAGAAAGGGAGAAAGGGGATCACCTTGCCAGATACCACAAAAGGGAGAGAAGGTAGAAGAAGGAGATCCATTGATCAATATGGAGAAAAAGGAAGAGAAAAATAGGGACATGATCCAAGAAACCCAAGGAGGGGGGAAACCAAAGGCCATGAGAGAGCGATAGATGTAGTGCCAATTTAATTTGTCAAAGGATTTTGACAAATCAATATTTATAAGCATTACTATCGATTTAGAATATTTCAGATAGTGAATCATTTCACAAGAAAGGATGATTCTATCTAAGGTTTTCCTTCCTTCAACATAACTAGACTGCTCCTGGGAGATAAGATGCAAAAGTATTGGCTTAAATATGTTGGCAATGACCTTAGTAATAATTTTGTATATGAAATTGCAAAGAGAAATAGGTCGGAATTTTCTAGGGTATTCATCTTTGTCTACTTTAGGAATAAGGATGATAAAGGAGGCATTGAGAGATGGAAGAATATTTTAGAAGCGAACATAATCATCCACCAAATCCAAGACATCTAGCTTGATATTTGAGTATAATTTGACCAGTAAGATTGGAAGAAATTTGTTGTGAAGCCATCCRGTCTTGGAGATATTCCTTTCAGTTTTTCCATGATGGCTTTCTCAAATTATTCTAAAGTGATTGTTCTTAGAAGGGTTGTGTTATGCTCTTGAGAAACCTGACTCRTAATTTTTCTAGTTATTTYTTTTATGGCATCCTCTTTGTCCAGGCTCTGTCAACAAGTTGGAGAAGTATATAACTAACTCTTTTTCAATTTCCTTATGGTYAGTTAGTTGAATTCATTAGGATATTTTGATGGAAGAAATGTGATTCTAGTATCTTTTGTTGATAGTTGAACAGTGAAAGAATTTATTGTTTCTCCCTCCTTCTTTATGCCAATGAACTCTCGATTWTTTTTTCCAAAGAGTTTCTTCTTGTTTATCTCTGATATCTATTTGGGTCTAGAGATTTGTTTCCTCTGAGGCCAAGTCGTCATTCCTTCCCTTTTCTATCAGTTGTAATTGAAGTTGTTCCATTTTTCTTCCAGTTCTTTCCTRTCTTTGAAGATATTTCCAAAGGTTTCTTTATTCCTTAGTCTAAGTTTGGCTTTGATGAATTTGAGTCGCTACTGAAAATGATACATAGGTATGCCTTGGATKTTCTTTGTTTCTTTCCACCAACAGTTAATATTCTCCAAGAAGGTTGGGTGAGAGATCCAAAAAGATTCAAACTGAAAAGGGCAGGGATTAGAAGCATTATAAAGGATGAGATTTAGAGTAATAGGATAGTGGTCAAATCCAACAGAGGGAAGGATAGAGTAGTTAAGGTAAAGGCCTATTAGAGGAAGTGGATCAAAGACCAGGAAACAATCCAACTTTGAGGCCACTTGATTAGTACCTTTCCATTAGTTGTTCCAGGTGTGTGTTCCATTAGAGAATGGAAAATCAATTAAGTTTAGAGTGGGGATAAGATCTTTGAAGTTCATGGAGGCTTTCTCAATCTTTTTGATATCTTCGTATTTTTCCTCTAAGGAGGTGTTAATATTAAATTCCCCTCCTATGATCCAATGATTTTCTCCTATGATGGTTTTGAGGGAAGGAAGAGATTTGAGAAAGATATCTTTGTTTGGGATAGCGAGTGAGCCATTAAAATTTGTGACAAAGCTAGAGGAAGCAGTTATGATAATGATAAAGTGGAGAGTCAGAGAACGAGTTGTGAAAAAGAAGGAAGTTAGGGAGATTTCTGCAAGGTTCAAAAGGATATCTAAGCCTCTCGTTTCACCTTGAGCATCAGTTTCTATAGCAAGAGAATGTTTCCAAAATTTAGAGGCTAGAGTGTTTATAAGATCACTGGGACATTTGGTTTCTTGAATAAGGACCAGATGGGGTTTTTTTTTTTAAATGATTTTTTTCATCCTTCTATGTTTGGATTTTCCATTGAGACATATTATGTTCCAAGAGATAATTTTCATGGGGGATATTGGGGGTTGAGAGGGAATGAATCTATCATCAGGGTGATTCTACCTGAGTTAATCAACATTTCTCCTAGTTCTTGGAGAAGTTGTTTGTTCAATTTTCTCCCTCTTTTCTTCTCTTCCTTGTTTTGTTTAACCATATATTTTGAGGAGTGGGTTTTAATTCCAAGAGCATGGGATAATTTGGATGGCTTACCTTTTTCCTGAGACACATGCCTCCCTTTGTTTCTTACTAGGGCTTCTTTTACCAACTGAATTTGTTGTTTTGAAATGGTCTTAGGGTCATGTTGGTGCCAAGCCACTGCTATTGATTGAAGATAATGATTGGTTAGCTCAAATTCTCCCCATCCTCTAATTCCCCCTTATATTCTTCTTCATTTATCATTTGTGTGTCTAGGTATTTAATTTCCTGATCCTTGGTTTCCATTAGTTTTTTGCACTTCGCTTGTTCCTCCTATTTTGCTTCCTTTCTTTGCAACTCTTTGTAAGAGATGATATATTATTCTAATGGAGTGATTTCTGTATGAGGTCCCTATGGAGTGGATTGAATCATTTCAAATTGTTTTTTGGTTATAGTATTGACTTGGTTAGTCATGCCTGTAGATTTTTTGGTGTTGCGTCTACTGGAATTCACTGCTTCAAATCCTTCGACATCCTTTTTAGTAGTGGCCTTTGCGTTGGTTTGTTTCTTGTTGAGAGGGAAGTCTCTAAAAATATGCCCATGCTCATGACATTTACAACATCCAAATGGTATATGTTTGTAGTCTATGGGATGCATCAATTCCTTATCTTGATAGAAGAGGCAAATGGAGTCCGAAAACTCTTGGGAAACAATTATATAGGCACAAAATCTTGTGTATGAGGTGTATTTACCATTCTTTTTTATTTCTAAAACTTTGACAAAGGAGCCCGACGCATTTCCTATACCTTTGAGAATATCCTCTTCCCAGTATTCCTGCATAAAGGAGTAAAATATAATTCAGATTGGGGCTGCAGTAAAGTCCTCCTTCTATAGGATAAACTTATTCTTCCAAAGGTGAAGGAACAATCCAACTAAGTTGAAAAAATAGGGGCCAGATTCAAAAAAATTGTCTCTGTCCTCCATACTAGTGAAAATTGTTGTGAAAAAACCTTTAGAGTCGAGCTTGAGCTCAATATTTCCCTTGGGCTTCCAACAAGTCTAGATCCACCAGTCTAAGGCTTTCTCCAAGGGCTAGATGCCCATGAACTTTCCAATGATTGCATAGTCTTTTATTTTCGGAATGTACTACCCTATTATGCTTGAGGTAATTTCGTATTATGGAAATTTGTCGGAATTGGGGATGCATTTGTCATTTCTCTTCTAACTAGATCCTTCTGGTTGCACTGACAGACCCGAATATATGGATTTTGTTGTTTTGTCTTTCCCTGCTCCTTCCACTCCATCAACTACCTCTGACACACTCTGTTTCCCTGGCTTTATCGCCTTGTGATCGAGTATTTCCTGGTTTTCAGACTTTTTGGATTGGTTTCATCCATGACTATTCTTCGCTCTTCGATTACAACTCAAAGGGGCCCACTATAGGAGGGAGAAACGCTAACTCCTACAGTTGTTTCCATCTTCAAGGTTGCAGAAATGGTGAATGATAAAATTGAATATTGAAACCCTAGCTGCCTCCAATGTCGCCTTTAACCTAGCAATCTTCCTTTCCAAATTTGTGTCATTTTAACTTCAAAGTCATGACATAATTATTATTTATGATGCAATTATTTTTATTAATTTAATTTTTTTTGATCAATTAATTGTTTATTGTGATTAGTTAATTTAATTGTGATTATTACTTATTTAATAATTATTATTATTAATTTAATTTTTAATATATCATAAATTATTGTTTTTATAATATTTAAATATTTATGAGATTGATGACTACTATAAGTCTACTTTATAACATTTAATCATAAGAATAAAAAACCATACATATATATAAATGAAACATCTTACTAACATTCATTGTCTTTCCCACAATGAGAATAAAAACTATGTATCTATAGAGGCAATTAGAAAATTTTACGACGGTAACATTCAATCAATTTCACACCATGAACGCAAAAAACCATGTATATATAAATGCAATAATGAAATTTTAATTGAAATCATAAAATAACTATGTAATATTTTCTTGCTTGTAAACAAGTGGTGCACTGCCACCCTAAGGAAAAGTCAACTTTTTATACAACATTGCATGAAAAAACATGTACACATAAAGAAATGAAATGAATTTGACATCAAAATTTGAATGAATTGTTGTCAAATATATCCTCGTCTTTTGAACCCTCATCATCCTCCTTCTCTAGAAACATAATAAATGAACATTCAAGTTAAATAAAATAAAAAAATTGCTAACATGTAAAGATGTAAAAAAAAAACATACAAGTTAAACACTTGGAAATATCCTCATATCCCTCTAAGTCACCCCCACCATTAATAGTCTAGAAGAATATAATATATTTCAATCAATGATGGATACTTGGAAAATTATTTATAAGTTAAAAAATGAATGCATACTTAACAAGTAATTACATTAGCAAGGGATTCATATGTGCCACCATTCTTTTGTAACCATTCCTTAAGGAATACTTTAATTCTTCATCAATGAACTTGTAATTATAGTCATTTAACTGTGTGTAATAAGAGAAAACCATATTTAATAATGACATTTATTCAGCTAGTATATTAGCATAATACATGATATTATATTGATAAAGTTACAAAGTGTCCTCTAATTGAGGACCTACCGACTTGACCCAAGTAATGTGTAATTGGTAATCTCATTGCACCTAATAATGCATATACATAAGATAAGATAATATCATTTAAGTTTATAAATGTGCAACAAATGACCATAAAAGTAAGTCAATGGTTCTAAAATATTACATCAAACAAAGATGACAAGTTAAAAACATTTCAAAATAAATCATTCCAAGCATATCAAAATCAATAACTACAAGCATACGTTATTTTTACCTCAACTGATAACTTTATTCTATTGCAGAGTCCAATCCTTGTGTCATCTTCTCATCAGTGATCATCTTGGCCTCCAAGAGGGGATATGGTTGACCTAGGGTTTTTAGCTACTTGAAAATAACATTACATAACTATTTACGATATGTGTTACCTTTCTTTGACCATGGAAGCAAACATTGTTTCACCCATTGAAGGGTGGTATTTATGTTGTGCATGTCTATGAGAAGTCAATGAGCCCTTTCATTTTCACTACATAATCTCTCCACTGACTAACCTACACTATCTCCTAAATTGACCTACTTAACCTCCTTGTAAGATCCTTCCAGTCTCAATCAATGGTCTCGTCGGTGCCATACCAATCATGGTGTCTATCTACCATATCAATAGGTGTCCACATTTATGTGATGCTCAATGTTTGCAAAAAAAACTTCAAATTTGTTATTCTTACACAAGCAAAGGCATGACATCAAACATTAATACGCCCTATATTATAATTGCAATACCACATACAAGATAGCATTAGTATGTCATACATAAATTGTACCTTAACCAAAACTTCCTTGATTCTCTTATGGAACACAAAATTTGATTTGACAAAATATTGTTTGATAGGCCATATATTTGTCAACAATTAAAATAACTTCTTCATTGAGTTTCACACTGTGCAAGACTTCTAACATAGATTTCATTTTCAATGCTAGTTTGTATATCCAATATATTATTCAAAGAAAAATATCACACCCATTTATGGGAATTATATGAAATTCGTACTAAGGCCTTGGGATTCAAGGCATAATTATTAAAATCAAATATAAGGAACACATAAGGGAAATGTTACACAGCTTGGATCACATTAATTAAATTTTATGAATCTAAACGTATAGTTTGTCATGACTTTTGACCTTATAGAATAGTGATTCATTGAAAAAAAAAAATGAATATACAAAATAATAAATTAAGTTTTCTTTATCAATTAAATTTAAATTTAACTATGGAGTGTTATACTTTCTACTTAATTTTTAAATTTTCTTTTTATCAAAAGTGATATGATAAAGCTTTAAACATCTATAACATCTTCTACCTTAGAAAAATGTTTTCATTGAAAAATTGAAATTAACATAAATATTTATTTATTACATAAAAATGTAAAAACATTAAATTAACATAAATATGGTCACAATCACCATAGAAAAGTCAAATATCATGAGTTTCATAAAGATGGATTAAATCGTTTGGATATCCTCACCGAATCTCAAGATGCCTCTCTCCAACCATCAACGTGTCCAGCGCTGCCATTATAATTCAACACAGCCTCGGATTTGCTCCAACTAGTTAACATTCAAGTCATTGGTTTGGATATATGAGGAAGGTTCGCTCCATATATCTTGTATTAAAATATACATCTTACACTATTAGTGTTTATAAAGAAAATGGATGAGTCGATTGGGTGTAGTTTGGATGGTTGTGAGGCATGATTGTTATTCTCCCCACTTAGATTAAATTCCCATAATGACATGAATAAAGCTCGTAATGAGTATGTTGTAATGGCTTCGAACTTATTAAAAAAAAAAAAAAGTGAACCATATAAATCTCTCTTTCCATGATACCCTGTGAAAGTTTTAGTCTCCTGTGTGAATAAAAAGACGATTCAAACAATATAAATGAACCCTGGATAAAGAATAATAATAGTTACTTTACTATTCAATTTATACTTATTCTACATTGATTATGATGATTATGATTGAAAGAATAGGATTATCTTCAAAAACTTTTTAATTTTTATACTTTCTACATTTATTAATAACATCAAAGATTAAAATTCTCTTGGAAAATATAATGAATTCTTTTTAATTTGTTTTTTAAAACTTAAATTAGGCTAACGAATACAAATAAAGTTAAAAAATTTGAAATGTTATATTTCATTAGCTAGACAATTTTAGACTAGGCACCAATATAATACCAACAATATTTGTAGGTGCTAGAATGAGTGAAGAAAGACATCATATTGAGAAGTATAATATAATAATATTCTATTGTTAAGACTGTAACGTTATGATAATATCATAGTGAGAAATGTAATATCATAATATTGCAATATAATAACAAGGGGATGAAGGAGGAGGGGATGATGGGATGAAGGAGAAGAGCAAGGAGGAGGCGAAGCTACACCACCTGAAGACCCCCTTACTGGAACAATCACACCACAAAAGAGGAAGGTTTCTTCGAAGAACCTTCAGCCAGGAAGAAGACGCACGCTAATAAGTCCCAGTTGGAGGCCACGCTCACGGAGGATGACATTAGTCTAGTTCGCGGAGCAATAGAGGACACTTTCGAGGACATCTTGCAGAGATATGAAGAGAAGCAGGAGGAACTATATGGAAGGATCGAGAGGGAACTGAAGGAAGTACAACAAGTTGTTCATTTGGTCTGTGCAGTACCTACTGTGCCTTCCTCGTCACAGATTTCATAATTGGGGGATGAACCAGCCCAATTGAGAATACTGGCAGATGCAATAGAAGCTCGACTTCAGAGAGTCTAGGAAGAGAAGGAGAAGGCTACAGAAGCCTTGAAGCAGGAGAAAGATGAAGTCCTAGTGCAATTAAGAGCAGCGCAGGACAAGGTATCAGCCTAGGAAAGTGAGAAAGCAGAGCTTCGGGTGAAGCTCCAAGAGGAAAAATCCTAGCTATAGAGAGAAAAGGAGCAGTTGCTCGCAGAGTGGGCCATGGTCAAAGACATAGTGAGTAAAGCATGTCACTATGTGCCAGGCTTGTCACAAGAGGAGAAAGATTCGGTCGAGCCTCATGTAGTGAAGCTCACTGAGACCCTCCAGCAGCTTCAAACCGGGATAACAGACTTGGAGGCCCAAACAGTACCGAGCACTCCGCAAGAGGTGTGTGACCAGAGGGAGGAGACCGCTAAGAACACACTAATAAGGATAAGAAACCTCACCTCAAAATGCAAACAATTGAGTGATAGAAGCGCACAGACATATGAACACCTCACCGAGGATCCAAAGCTAAGGAAGTTGGAAGCTTAGTTACAGCAGACACAGCAGCAGGCATTTTTCATGCAGGCGCAGATGAAGCTGCTCATTGTGGTAGAAAGAATGAAGAGATCCCAGGAGCGGCACACAGTACAACAACAGATCATTTCCCTCAAGGGTAGGGTAATGGAAGTGACGCAGAAGCTACAACCTGTGTAGGATGAAGCCTGCAAGTTGTTCGAAGAGATTGATGGACAGGGCTCGCAATTGGATCAAATGGTTGCAACACTAGAACAGTGCCTGGAAGGGTCTGTTACAAAGCAGACGATCCAGGAGCTCATTGAACAGGAGGCTCAGGCGAAGCAACAAGTCGAGGAATCTCAAGTTAAGCTCGAGGCCTTCGAAGTAGCGTTGTCTGCACCTAAGTGACTTGGGACGAGTCACAAGTGAGTGTTGGGGGCCTATTGGCCCTTGACCAAGTTTCGAGGAAACCTTGATCAGAGTTGGCCCACTTTTGGACTTTGACACATTGGTCGAGGAAGGAGCGCCCATGCGAAGATGAGATCGCAGATCTCACTTATTTTGCAGGTTATGTGGACCCAGTAAGGGGTTCTTTAGGGTTTTTGTAATGGGTTATGGGATGTCGGGCCATGGGATTTTCCCATGGTTGGCCCTATTGTAAGGGTTTGTAAAAGTATAAATAAAAGAAGAATGTATGGTATAAGTAGTATTTCTTAGAGCTATGTGCAAGTAGTTGAATGGATTTGTGCAAGGGAATGTGTGTGTGTTAAGTATTTGTGCTTGATAGAGAGTGGCTATGTGCCTTGACCTAGTTTTGGAAGGAGGATCTGGTGCTCAGTGCCCAGATCTCTTGTCTGGTGCGAAGCTTGACTCTGTGGCTTAGTGCACAGGAGTAACTGAATGTAAGAGATTGATGAATAATAAAGAGGCGAAGCAGTTGGTGGACGTAGCCCCACACTAGGGTGAACCACGTACATCTAGTGTCTTATGGTTTGCTTTGTGCAATGTTATATCTGTTATGTTTTGCTTAGTGCTTAGATTAGATGTGTAATGAATATGTATGTGTTGCACAAATGCATTTCTTATGTTAGAATTCTAGATTTGATTTAGAGTGCTAAGCGCTAAGTGGTTGAAGTGCTTAATCTTTGTTGTTATTGCGCTAGATCTACCTTAGATATGTTCTGCGATGATCATAAGGTGAATAAATTAATGTATGTCACTTCCTAAGCGTTAACAAAATACCCTGTGAAGTGTTATTATCATAGATCTATGTCCCATCTTAGTTTTAGACACCTAAGTCCTGTAACCCCCCCTGCTTCTACCTCGGGTGAGACTTCGTCTGCCTCACAGTTGTTGCTAAAAGGTCCGGTAGTTGGGGTTTTGTTGGTGCGTTGTTAAGCGTTGAACCCTGGGTCTACCCCTGTGCCAACAAATCCCTATACATAAGATAAGATAACATCATTTAAGTTTATCAATGTGCAACAAATGACCATAAAATTAAGTCAATGGTGCTAAAAGATTACATCAAACAAACATGACAAGTTAAAAACATTTCAAAATAAATCATTGCAAGCATATCAAAATCAATAACTACAAGCATACGTTATTTTTACCGTCACAGATAATTTTATGCTATTGCAGAGTCCAATCCTTGTGCCATCTTCTCATCAATGATCCTCTTGGCCTCCAGGAGGGGATATGGTTGACCTAGGGTTTTTAGCTACTCGGAAATAACATTACATAACTAATTACAATATTTTTTACCTTTCTTTGACCATGGAAGGAAACATTGTCTCACCCATTCAAGGGTGGTATTTATGTTGTGCATGTCTATGAGAAATCAATGAGCCCTTTCATTTTCACTACACAGTTTATCCATGGACTAACCTACACTATCTCCTAAACTGACCTACTTAACCTCCCTGTAAGATCCTTCTAGTCTCAATCAATGGTCTCGTCGGTGCCATACCAATCATGGTGTCTACCTACCCTATCAATTGGTGTCCACGTTTATATGATGCTCAATGTTTACAAAAAAACTTCAAATTTGTAATTCTTACACAAGCAAAGGCATGACATCAAACATTAATATGCCCTATATTATAATTGCAATACCACATACAAGATAGCATTCGTATGTCATACATAAATTGTACCTTAACCAGAACTTCCTCAATTCTCTCATGGAGCATCAAATTTGATTTGACAAGATGTTTCTTGATAGGCCATATATTTGTCAACAATTAAAATAACTTCTTCATTGAGTTTCACACTTTGCAAGACTTCTAACACAGATTTAATTTTCAGTGCTAGTTTGTATATCCAACATATTATTCAAAAAAAATTCTCACACCCATTTATGGGAATTATATGAAATTTGTACTCAAACCTTGGGATTCAAGGCATAATTATTAAAATCAAATATAAGGAACACATAAGTTACACAACTTGGATATTAATGTTAATCACATTAATTAAACTGCATGAATCTAAACATATAGTTTGTCATGACTTTTGACCTAATAAAATAGTGATTCATTGAAAAAAATAATGAATATACAAAGATAATAAATTAAGTTTTTTTTTATCAATTAAATTGAGTTTAAGTTATTGTAAGCTGAAGTGTTATACTTTCCACTTAAGTTTTATCTGATAAAGCTTTAAACTTCTGTAACATCCTCTACCTTAAAAAAAATGCTTTCATTAAAAATAATAAAATTAACATAAATATTTATTTATTAAACAAAAATTTAAAAACATTAAATTAACATAGATATGGTCACAATCACCATGGAAAAGTAAAATATCATGAGTTTCATAAAGATGGATTAAATCGTTTGGATATCCTCACCGAATCTCAAGATGCCTCTCTGCAACCATCAACGTGTCCAGCGTTGCCATTGTACTTCAACACAGCCTCGGATTTGCTCCAACTAGTTAACATTCAAGTCATTGGTTTCAATTCAATAGAACCCAGATATCTGACAAGGTTTGCTCCATATATCTTGTTTTAAAATATACATCTTATATTATTGGCGCTTATAAAAAAAGTGGATGAGTCAATTGAGTGTAGTTTGGATGGTTGTGAGAAATAATTGTTATCCTCCTCACTTAGGTTTAATTCCCATAATAATATAAATAAAGCTCATAATGAATATGTTGTAATGGCTTCGAACCTATATATATTGGAAAGTTTCCTTCATAATAATCTGTGAAAGTCTTGGTCTCCTGTGTGAATAAATAACAATTGCTTTGCTATTTAATTTATACTTATTCTGCATTGATTATGATGAAAGAATAGAATTATCTTAAAAACTTCTTTATTTTTATACTTTCTACATCTATTAATAACATCAAAGATTAAATGTAAATGAAGTTAAAATTTTTGAAATGATTATGATGAAAGAATAGAATTATCTTCAAAAACTTCTTTATTTTTATACTTTCTACATCTATTAATAACATCAAAGATTAAATGTAAATGAAGTTAAAAATTTTGAAATGTTATATTTCATTAGCTAGAGAATTTTAGACTAGGCACCAATATAATACCAACAATATCTCTAGGTGCTAGAATGAGTGAAGAAAGACAATATCATATTGAGAAGTAGAATATAATAATATTATATTGTTAAGACTATAACGTTATGATAATATCATAGTGAGAAATGTAATATCATAATATAGCATTGAAAAGTATTTTAGGAAAATAAAATTTAACATTTGTACCATTGGAATTTAAACATTTTTAAGAAATTAAAAATATTATATATAAGAACGAAATTAAAAATATTATATATAAGAACATAGAGAAACATTTCCAGAATTGTAAGATTTAACAGTAGCTTTGGAGGGAAGCAATAATAACAAGTTCTTAAGTCAGCATTACAAGAAGAAATAATAACAAGGTCTTAAGTCAGCATTACAAGAGCGCAAAATCTAAGTTCAGACTAGTTGCTTGTGTTACAAGAAACACCTTGAGGTGGTTCGAAAATGATGAAAATAACAAGAAACATGGCTTAGAAATAGCAAAACCACAAAGCTTCCCAATAACTCAAAGAAAGGACCGTCAACAACTCCAGAGCATTTGTAAAAGTGAAAAAATTGGAGAGCTTTAAATTCACTAAACTTATTTGAATTACTGTTGCAGCTCATTTACATTTAAATCTTCTCTATCCAGGGAATGATAATTCTCAACATATATGTGATGCTTGATCTTCGTTGAAAATTTCAAATTTGTAGATCCTGTACACATAAGGGCACAAACACAAACATTAAAATGTCATATTTGTTTTCATAAACATAATGCCACATAACTATATCATACATTAATTATACCTTAACAATAAGGTCCTCAATTCTATCATGGAGCATGGTGTACATGGAATTAATTTACAGTTCTATTATGTTGTTTCTTATATCCAACATACTTTTGAAGAAAAATCACACTATGTCTAGGAATTATATTAAAATTTTAATTATGAAGAGCAATGTAGACAGAAGTGCAATGAAAATTAGTCACACAATGAACTTTTAGCATGGTTCAGATTTTCCATTGAAGTCCATATCTTTTTCCTATGAAATTTAGGTCACATTTCTTCAAAGTTAGGGAATGAACACCACGCAGTCAAACACCTATGTTTGAAGATGATGAATCAACATAGTGTGGTAGAACACCTATGTCAAAGATCCATGAATGAACGGCATGGGATTGAACACCTCTGATACAAGTGGATATTGGTGGCCACCCCTTTTCCATCTGGCTCAAAACAGTTTTCTGACAATTTTGGCAATTTACTATTTTTAGCAGTTTTTAACTTCTGGGGCCATTTTGAGGGCCTAAACGAAGGTTTTTCAGGATCAAGTTTCTCAATGATAGCCAAAGGCTTTGATTGATCCTCCAAAATGAATCTTCTCGACAATACCTTTCCAACAAGCTATTGTGCGCCCCAAACAGAGATCGTATGCCAAAGTTACGCCCCCGAGAAGTTGATACACCAAACTACCCAAAACGGGGTCCACAAAATTGTTGGTTTTTCATCTTCCGGTGTTAGGGTTTTGGATTTTTTTTATGACAAAAAGCCCTTTGGAGCCTCATTGTAAAATCATATTCTTTCGAATGCGAGTAGTCGTCACATCTCTTCTCAAAGATAAGTTGCCACCATTCTAGCGAGTCTTTCACTCTGTATTTTTACAGTATTTGTACATTTTTACTCATTAATAGAAAATTGTGTATTACTGTATCTCTGTGTTTATGGTTTCATCTATGATACATTTTGTTATATCATTGGATATCCGCGATATCTCTATGCAATTCTTTATTATATCTATGCTCTCATTTTGTGCTGAAAATAATCTAGATCAGTGGTATCAAAGCAGGTTGCTCTTAATCGTTTTTCAGTGCATGTCCCAGACGAGGTCCGAGTATAGCAAGTGGTTCTCGAGCTTATATCTCTTGAGAAAAATCGCTCTCACACGCCCAATAAACCCTCCATGGCAGAAGAAAAGAAAAACGACAGAGCAGACGATTCTATTAATCTATTACTTGAGCAAGCTCTCACACGACAGAGGGACGAAATGATGGAGAATTTTGCCTGCATCCTTCAATGTATGCCGATAACAACAGACGCGTCTCCATCAAGCAGCCACTTTGGAGGCACCTCGCCTTTCAAGGTACAATTTAATTTTTATATTCTCATATTTGAAGGACAGATAGATGCATATGCCCTAGAAAAATGGTTAAATCTGCTAGAAAGTTATTTCTCTGTTCATAATTTCTCTGACAAGAAAACGATCACCTTCACACTCCTTAAGGCTTTCCCCCATGTCAAACATTGGTGGGAAACTTATTGGGAGAAAAGTTCCACAGAGGAGTCTGGAATATATGGGACCGAGCCCACTTGGGATTTTTTTGTGGATGTGGTAAAGGAACAGTATTACCCTGTTGGAAACTATGAGGACCAGTACATGAGATGGACCACACTACAGAAAGAGAGGGGCCAAGACATTTCAGAGTTCACCAATACCTTCCATACCTTGTGCACCAAGTTGGGTATCAAAGACTCCGAACGACATTTGGTTCTGAAATACTGTGGGGCTCTACACAGATACATCCAAACTGAAATGGATTTTCTAGACATCTCATCACTCGGTGTTGCTTATCAATATGGTGTTAAAATCGAGCAGAAATTTAAGCACCAGAACAAATGGGAGTTCGAGTCTGTAAATCCGCAACAACCAAAGTATGATAAACACGACCCTAACAAAGAGTCTCCCAAAAACCATTCCAAGCCACAGGAAAAGAAGGGTCATGGAAAGATGAAGAAGGACACCAAAAAATGGTGTGATTTCCACAAAATCCCCTGGCACAACACCGATGAATGTCGCTCAAAACAGTCATTGGTGTCTGAGATCAAAGACAAGGAGACGAACCCTGATTCAGAATCTGATTCACAACATATTAATAGAAGACATATCATCGACACAGACCCCAATGCTATTGTCGTGACCGCAGAAATTCAACCAGAAGAACCCACAAATCCTGAAGAGGGGGAGCGCCCTTTTCATTCACAGATGTGGGTGAAGTGGACCCCGTTGCATTTTATTATTGATAGCGAAAGCCAGAAGAACCTCAACTCAACAGAGGTCGTCAAACAGTTGGGATTGTCGACAACACCACACCTGCAACCATACAACATTGGGTGGCTTTGTCATGGATGAGATCTTCGTGTCAGCCAGCAGTTTCGATTATCATACGACATCCAACCCTTCAAGGATGAGGTATTATGTGATGTTGTCTCGCTGGATGTCTGTGATTTTCTCTTGGGTCGGCCATATATGTGGAAGCGTCATGCTATCTATGAGTCTTGACCCTGTAGTGTCATTGTTACTCTCAGGGATCATCTCTACACGATACCAGAGGTAGTTCCAACTATTGTCCCACTTAAAAAATGTCGCAAGGTAGTATCTCATACTACAAAATTCAACTTCTTCACAATCTGTTCAAAAGGTGAATAGAAGGATACTGCAAGCACCACAGCCTTGACCCAAGCACCTTCTATCCAACAGAAGCAGGTCGACGAGAATGCAGCAAATCGCAAAGATTCCTTCTGCACCCAAACATCTCATGTAGCCCGATTGGTTGAACATATTCAACCCCGCCAACAACAGGTTCATGACATCCTTCCATAATGCAATGTCTTTAGCAAGGCAAGCAACACACCAAGATTCAATCGCTTTCCCCTCTCCCCCGAGAAATCAACGCAATGGAGACCATTGTTTCCTAAGGAGGGAGGATTGATCCAAGTGGATATTTATGGCCACCCACCTCTTCCATCTGGCTCAAAACAGTTTTCTGGCAATTTACTATTTTTAGCAGTTTTTAACTTCCAGGGCCATTTTGAGGGCCTAAATGAAGGTTTTCTGAGATCTAGATTCTCAATTATATTTGAAGGCTCTAATTGAGCCCCAAAAAATAATCTCCTCAATGATACCTTTCTAAAGAGCTATCGTTCGCCCCAAACAGAGATTGTATGACAAAGTTACACCCCTAGGAAGTTGATACACCAAACTACCCAAAACGGGGTCCACAAAACTGTTGGATTTTCATCTTCCGGGGTTAGGGTTTTGGATTTTCTTTATGATAAAAATTTCTTTGGAGCCTCATTATAAATTCATCTTCTTTTGAATGCAAGTAGCCGTCACATCTTTTCTCAGAGATAAGTTTCCACCATTCTAGAGAGTCTTTCACTCTGTATTTTTACAATCTTTGTACATTTTTGTTCATTAATAGAAACTGTGTATTATTGTATCTTTGATTTATGGTTGCATCTCTGATACATTTATGTTATATTATTGGATATCTGCGATATCTCTATGCATTTATTTATTATATCTCTGCTCTCATTTCCTGCCGAAAATAATCTGGATCAACCTTTGCGGAAAATCCATGACTGAACATCACAAGATCTAACACCTAAGACTGAACATCTTTATTGAAGATTGATAAATGAATGACACATAATTGAATGCTTATATGTCAATGATCCATAAATCAATTACACACTGTGATGACTTTGTTTTGTTTTTCAACTAACTCTCTCTATATAATCAAAATCATAAAATGAACTCCCAAATCGATAAAGTGGTGCTCTTAGTAGCAACAACTTATTTTTTTCGAGGCTAAAATTACAATTTGTTTGAAATCGTGGCCTTGAGAATTGGTATTAATATGGCTCACAAGAGGGGACAGATTAGTACTTGTTAAAGAAGTACTATAAGCCATACTAGTATACTTTATTTCATTGGCTTGGGTCATGAAAGGTGTATTGGAGAAAATTGGAAATTGTGCTACAAATCCATCTAGTTAGGAGATAACAAAAAGAAAGGTATTGTGCTAGCATCCTAGAAAAAATTGGTTGTTCCAAAATCAAATAGAGGATGAGGCCTATAAAACCTAGATTCATCTTCTCCAAGGCTCTGGCTGCAAAACATTTATGGAGGTTGGTACAAGAAAAAGTGATGTGGATCCAGGTGATTAGAGACAAGTACTTGTACCCAACCACAATAGAGGAATGGATGAAGAACTTGGTGAAACAAGTGCATAATGCATCAATCATCTGGAAAGTTGTGAGCTCATCTTTCCATCTCATTGGTAATTGGATGATGTGGAAGGTGGGTAGATAAAGTCTAGATTGGGATCAATCCTTGGATAGGTTTCAAAGGTCTCCAAAGATTATCCCCTTGAGTGACATGGGATCTTCAAAACAAGGGGATTTTTTCTTTAAGACAAACTATGAGCTGGGAGAAGTATACAAATTGACAACAAAAATGGATCACCTAGGAGGAGGTTGGTTTGGGAGAAGATATTTCGAAAGTGTGGAAGTCATACACAGATGCTTTAAAAGATAGCAATGTCAAAATAGGTGAAGAAAATGACTAGTTGTTATGGTCTCTCAATCCTTATGGGACATAAGTTCCCAAACTAGGATATAGAACCCTCACAAAAGAAGGCTTGGAGGGACAACCGTTTTGGTGGTGGAAAATCATATGCAAGCTAAGGTGGCCTTCCAAAAATAAAATGTTCATGGCGTTGGACTTAAGAAAAAATGATCCTACGTAGGAGGTTCTACAGAAACCAAAAACAAAAATGGTCGAAGTTGGTGTAGTCTATGCCAATAAGCAGAGTAAACAATAGATCAATTAATTCTGACTTGTTCCTTTTCCAAACAGGTTTGGAAAGAATTTGGAAGAATGACAAGGTTAAGGAATGTGTGGGAAGGATAAAGTATTGAAGAACTCTTCAATTCTTGGTATACAAACAAGGGAAAAAATAATATCAAAGCTCTTCCACTCAATATGGCTCGCTAGAAACCTGAAGCTTTTAGAAGGACAATAGACTCTTCCCCTCAAATGTTTAACCAATATCTAAATATAGTAAACGCATACCCATGGATTGAGGAAAAACAAAAAGACAAGGAATAAAAGAAGTATTCATAATAAGGACATTCATTGGGCATACTTTTATTGTGCCTCTCAAGCACATCCCCCAAAAGGAGGTTCGAGAGGAATATTGTATCTCTCCTCAAATCATAGTATAACCTTCAAAGTTGGTATAGAGTAGGAAACTAAAAATTATTGTGAATTGATGGCTTTCAAATTAAACTTATAGTTGAATCAAGGATATGGTGTTACATCATTTCAATTTTTTGGAGATTCACTAATGGTTATTCAATGGTCGAAAGGAAGTATCACTCAAAAAAACACCTTACAAACACTTTTTGATGATATACAACAACAAATGATATCCTTATCACCAATTTATTTGTCACATATATATAGGGACACGAATAGGGTAATTAAAGGCCTTCAAAAAGAGGCATTAGGACTTGAGTGTTGTACTTGGACCATTTCCATTTTTTAGGATGGACGTACAAATCATTTCTATCATGCATCTTGGCTATAATTTTTCTAAAGACGATAAAACTATTCCATACTGTAATATTTGCAATGATATATTATTTTCTTTTAAAGCCATGAACAATCATATTTCTTTGTTGATACAACTCACAGTTTTGTGATAGTGGACAGTGTTCATATAATGCTTTTGAAAAATATAATCTATGTCCTTTTAAGTCAATGACCAACTTTTCTTTTTTGATTTAGATTGTTGATATATAAGGCATTTATGTAAAGTTGTTTGAATGTCTTGAGGCATATGACAATGTAAATTTATCTTTTATAAATAAAATTATGGATTTTTGTCCTAAAAAAACAATTTCCTCTATTCAATTTTGTTAGTTTTCATCTTTTTTGGATTTTTTTTAAATATGTTTGTTTTTGTTTCCAGGTGTTTTTAATGTTTTGTTTTGTTTATTTATTTATTTTTAGTTTTTAAGTGTTTTCCATTTCTTATTTATTTTTAATTGGTTTTAAATACAATTTTTTTTTCCAATTTTCTTTTATTGTATTTTCTTTATCACTTTTTTAATTAAACTATTATTATTATTATTTAGTTATAAAGAAACATGGGTTTTTCTAGCTTTCTTTATTTTCTTTTATTTTTCATTCTATTTTTCAATGTTCTTCCTTTTTTAATAATTTCATTTGCAATAGTGTTGAGCTTTTAAGTTATGGTTTAAAAAAATGTTGTAATTTTAAATGGGAAATAAAAAGAGGATACTATTGATAATACCTCTTTTTTATTTTGAGGTTGATTTTAAGTTTTTGATCATCAAGGGAGAAATATTCACTGACAAGATCAACTATAGCTTATGAACATACTCAATCAGAATGATATTTTGTATCAGTTGATTAGTGATGTGTATGATTAGTGATGTGTATGGTTAGTGGTTAGTGATGTGGTTGATTAGTGATGTGTATGATTAGTGATGTGTATGGTTAGTGGTTAGTGATGTGGTTGATTAGTGATGTGTATGAATAGTGATCTTTCTTTACATGCCAAAAGCTTGGTCTTTTAATGTTATACAAAGAAAAAAATGGGTCTTTTATGTTGAACTTATACAACCATCCTTTTGATAGGTAGTTGTCTTAACCCAAGTTAGCATGTATATCTCATTTCTGAATTAAAATGTTGAGAGGGATCTTTGAAACCAGGGTAATCTTTGAGCTTATTCTTTTGGAAAATGTGAGTAACTTTTTTATGGATGCAAGTGGTAATTTATGGAAGTAGATCTTTTTTTTGAATTTTATCCACTAATGGAGAATATTCTACTGAATTCTTTAAAAAAATAGTATTTGATAGAGAATACATAAACTAAATCATAACTATGGAATTTTTTTGAGGTTATCTTTGCAAGAATTTTTTAAGGAAAGATTCATGAAATTGTTGAAATAGAAATCTTAACACGACCTAGAATATGATGCACAGAATTAATCACAACAAATGAGATGAACATGAGAATCCTATTATTGTTTTCCAAAGTTATTTGCACTAACTATTGGGTGAGTGCATCTCATTCTTTAGAGGATTATGCTCATAATCAAATGTTGTGTTGTAAAACTAGACATAGCTAATTATTCATGACGTTGACATCTACAAGTGTGAGTTGTGGGACTTTCTTGGTAAGTTACAAGATCTTTGTCATTAATTTTGATTTTCCTTCTAAATAATTATTGATTTGAATCATGTTTGCAACTAAACATATAGATAAATTTATAGTGTTAATTGTTTCTTTAAAATATTACAAATATTGTTAAATAATTTTCTCATTAAAACCCTAATTCTCACAATGTCCTAAAATTTTCAGCTTAAGAGTTTGTTGGGACATTTCTAGTGAAGCTAGTTACTGTAATTGTAATAGTAAATACTAGAAAACTAACTCTCATATGATTCAAACGGGACTGAATGAAAATTTTGTTTTCTCTTACAAACATTGTGCCCTATTTCTCCAATAGACTAGTTTACACATGAATATTTCCTCAATGAAAACAAATGTGAAGCCTCAACATTCTCACTAGTACCTCAATTTTTTGTGAATCAATGCATTTTTTTGTTTTCCTCAATTTGAGAGTTAGGCTATGGATTCCTGAGAAAATCATTTAATTTACAATATAATAAAACATATTAAACTTTTGAAATTTTCCAAATAGATAATTTATTTGAATCTATGATGGACTTAGTGTGGTTTGTTCTTAGTTTGTTTTGGCCTTGGTGACCTCTCCTACATTGGGGGGAGAGATCTCATGTCTGGTTCATACCCACTTGAGTTAACTCTTAGTGATTTTTTTCATATAACCATGCAAGGGAAACCCTAGGATGCTTCACCACCTTTAATCGGTGATAACCAGGGAAACCATTGATGTTGAATATAGTATGGTTGACCAAACATGAACATAAACTATCAAATTACAGAGTTTGAATAACATATCACAGAGGTAGTCAACCTAGGGATTTGACCTCGATACCTCTTGCTTGTAAATCATGGTACTCAACCACTTGAGCTAATCCACCAGATAGTTTTTACATATAACCATGGATGGGAAACCATCAACAACTTCATCATTTTCTATGGATGGTAACCAAGGTAAACCATCATCCTTGATTATGGAGCTTAACCCTAAGGGGATTAAGACCATGAAACATATGACCTCATTTACTTTAGGGGGGAATATCTTATGTCTAGCTCATGACTAGTTGAAGTAACCTTCATATATTTTCATGAAGAGACCCAATCAATAATTCTCTTTGTATCAACATAACACAACACATTACACATATGTTCTACAAATTCAACAACAAATTTAATATCAATCAAAAAATGATCATCCAAAACCCTACACCTTACCTTAGTTGCTACATTTGAGATAGATTGCTTCCATTGTTTCCACATAATTGATAACTGTGGAAGCTAAATCATCCTTTGCCTCAAATAGCCATTGAATATTAATGTAGTAAGTGAGAAATCTTGTATCTTTGGAAAACTTACAATATATGGCTTGTGAATGACAGTGGTTACATATAAAACTCAATTTTTTACGACTATTTTCTTTTAGCGCCCAAATCCAATAAATTTAGGTGATGTCATTCGATGAATTACTCAAAGAATGTATAGTTCAGTGTCCAAAAAAAAGGATTGTACTTCTTTTGGAGCATTAGTGATACTGCGTTGCAAATGGGTATTATATTTATGATCAATTGGACAACATTAGATAGCACCACCTACTTGATGGCCTGCATAATTAGTCCTTCAAGAAAAATGTGTTATTCTTAAGAAGTTCAAGAATGAGAAGAAGACACAACAAAAATATCTAGAACAACTTGTTAACAAAGAAAATTTGATTGACAACCACTGATAAGTTGAATCATGAAGTCATCATCAATGCAATCAAAGTTGAAAAATAGAGTGAATATTTGTACCAAGGAATTAACCGATAAAATGACACTCACAAATCTAGTTACAATTCAAAGTCACTTTGTCATCATTGACGATCTTAGTGTATCAAAAGGAAAACCCTATCATCGCCTAAATCACAAATTTGATCACATAAAAAAATAGTTTGCATTTCTAAATATTAGAATGTCAATTCAAATCATTTCCAAATATATATCAAGAATCACAATTAAAGAAGTCCTAATAAAATATTGCATGATACAATTTTATAAAAAAAACAAATTTTGATGGATTGACCCTTTCACAATGTGATAGTTTTGTTCAATAATTCAAAGATCCTACAGTTTAGTTTCTTAACCATGACAACAACAAGAAAATAGCATCAAGTGAAAACATTATAGGAAAGAACAAAGTCCACATTTTCCTAGACTCTACTTCAAGGACAAAGCATCTTTGAAGGGACATACATACATATACCTAAATAAAAAAACACCACTAATAATAACAATCATAATAAACAATTTCAAATAACCAAAAGTCACGAGTCTAAAATGCATGTATATTTAAATATGTGACCATTGAATGTATACTTAATAAACAAATCCACTTGCTATTGTAATTATCTTTTATAAATTACATATTCAATACATTATTTTTAAGTCTTCGAAGTCCAAGAAAGAAGATGATTATGTATTTCATGAGGAAGATCCCATTCCTAGCAATGAGAAAGAAAGCATGTATCCATTACATAGTCAATCAACCTTAAGGAATGACACAAAAACACAATTTTGCATTCAATCACAAACCAACAATGGAGAATGATATGTCCATAAACTATAAAGTGCAATTTATATAACAATTTTATGTTCCAACCCTAGAATCAAAGAAAAAATCATCTTGACCAATGTGTTCTCGATTCATATCAAATGTGCTAGTGGCATATTTTCAATAATGGCATTATGATCTTCTATCGACAATTTCCATTGTTGATTCTTGGACTTTTTCCTAGTCTTCATTGGCTTCAACTGCACCCAGGTTGCTATGACCAAATGATTGTACTGAGCACATATAAAATCTAGCTCATAGTCTTGAAAAAGAATATGGTTGTTACATTTACTAATTTCTACAAAGAATTGTCCCATTAAAACCATTGAACCCACTGCATACGTATAATTTGACGGATCTTTAAATTCTTGCATCAACAAGCTTTTCGACCTAGTGTATCTCAATAAATCATAATGCACATTTTATGGGTTATCTACTAGTGCAATGACAGAAAATTCATCACCTTCTCTAACCATATTAGAAACACGATCATAATCCTTGTCAATCACAACCACTTCATTGTCACGCTCTACATCGGTGATATTTCCAAATGGGGGAAATGGTGTCAATTCTTGGTGTATCCATGGTTTGAAAAAAAAATTAGTTTGGTTTTGACACTCTTTGAATGAATCTACATCATCAATACAGGAAAGACAGAAGCAATATTACTTACGTTTCTCGATTGCATGTATATTTGCCATTTTTTTACTCCCGATGGAGTGTAAGCCACTTGTTTTAGGGATTATAGCACAATTATATGGCATTGATATGTCAACATCGCCCATTGAAATATTCCAGAAGAACCTTGATCCAAATGGATTTTGGTGGCCTCCCACCTATTCCAACTATCTCATTTTGGTAATTTGCCAGTTTGGTAGTTTTTTCTAGTTTTTGGGTCCCTTACTTTCGGGGCCGTTTTGAGGCCCTATAAAGCGTTTTTAGGGCTCTCCACAATAAAATTGTTGATTGAGTTAGATTCTGACAAAAACATGTGTAGTCATCGAATATACCTTTCCAATGGGTTATCGTGCACCCAAAACAAAGATCGTATGCAAAAGTTATGACCCTAGGAAGTTGATGTACTAACTTACCCCAACAGGGCCCACATGACTTTTGGTGCTTCATCTCCTAGGGTTAGTTTTTTAGATGTCTAGGGTTTTGAAATTCCTGTTTATTGTAAAAATTATTGGAGAGCCTCATTGTAACCATGTTCTTGCGAATGAGCATAGCTATCACATCTTTTCTCAGATATAAGCCGCCACCATTCTAGCAATCTTGTTTTCTGCTACATTTTACAGTTTCAACACATTTTCTTATTGAATAGAAACTTGTTTTACTGTATCTTTGTTATCCTTTTGCTTCTGTGTTAAGAATAATAATAATTTATATTCATTTTTTTCTTCTCATAAAATATGAATCAGTGGTATCAAAGCAGTCTGCTCCTTATCGTTCTTAATGCATGTCTCCGACAAGGTCAGGGTACAAATAATTCGGTCTCAAGCTTATTTCTCTTGAGGACAAAATTTCTCGCACGCACGCCCAAGCGACCTCTCATGGTGGGAGAAAATAAATACAACGAGACAGGATATCCTTTCAAAATGTTTCTTGAGGAATCCCTCACGCAACAGAGGAATGAAATGATGGATATTTTTGCGCAAATCCTTCGGCGGTTACCAACAAGCGATGCATCTTCCTCGAATGGAGGTGTTGCCCCCTTCAAGATACAAATCAACTTTGATATTCCCATATTTGAAGGTTATATATACGCAGATGTTGTATACAAATGGTTGAATCTACTAGAAGGGTATTTTTATGTCCATAACTTTTCGAACAAAGAAAATATTATGTTTGCGCTCCTCAAAGTCGTTCCCTGTGTCAAAGATTGGTGGGAGACTTTATGTGAGAAAAATGAAATAGAGGAACCCTCATTATTTACAGTCATGGTCACCTGGAAGTCCTTTATGGAAGCTATCAAGGACAATACTACCATGTCGGAAGTTATGATGACCTGTATACAAAATAGACCACACGGTGGCAGGAAAGAGACCAAGCAGTGTCAGAGTTCACAAATATCTTCCATACCTTGCGCACCAAGTTGGGTATCAAATATTTTGAGTGACATATGGTGCTCAAGTATCGTAGTGGTCTGCATAGATACATCCAGGTTGAAATGGAGTGTTTGGACATCTCTTCCTTGGGCGCAGCCTATCGATATGCCTTGAAAATCAAGCAAAAGCTTAAACAAAAGACGCGAAAATTTGGGCCTAGGAACCCCTCACATCAGAAGCAAGTGAAGGGAAGCCCCAACGTGCAGAAAAAAGGATAGAGAAAATACAGACAACCTCAGGAAAACCAATATAGGCCGCAAGCAAATAAGGACACCGTAAAGACAAAGAAAGATATCGAGAAGTGGTGCAACTTCCATAAGAGCCCCTGGAATAATTTATTTTTTTTTTGCTCCAAGAAATCACTGGTGGTCGAGATGAAAGCCTCTGAATTAGATGTGGGTTCTGAATCTAAGTAAAAAATATAAAGGGGGAGAGGGATCATTGATTCGGAACCCATTTCCACCATTTCTATCACCAATTTCTAGCCCGACGAACCAGACGAGACAAAAGAAGGTGAGCGCCTCTTTCATTCACAGATGTGGGTAAAAGGCACCCTGGTGCACTTTATTGTTGATAGCGGTATCCAGAAGAACCTCATCTCAGAATATTTTTTCAAGTGGCTAGCCCTGACGACAATGCCGCACCCACAACGCTACACCATTTGATGGCTTCGCCAAGGAAATGATCTTCGCTTCAGCCAACAGTGTCGTATGTCGTACGGCATCAAGCCCTTCAAAGACGAGGTATTGTGTAATGTTTCTCCTCTCAAAGTTTGTAATGTTATTTTGGGCCAGCCTTATTTATGGAAACTTCATGTTGTATATGAGTCAAGGCCTTTTAGTGTTATTATTACTTTAAACAGGAAATTATACATGATACTCGAGGCAGTCCCACCTATTGCTATTTCCTTGATCTTTGCCAAGCAATGAAAGAGGGTCATCTCTCAGACCAAGAAGTTTTTCTTCTTTGTGATTCTCTCTCAGAGTGAGAAAAATATTGCAGCCACATACGTAGCCTTCGGGACCGACCTCTCCACACAGCAGAAGAATTGGACAAGTTCATGGTAGAATACAAAGATATATTGTCCTCACATATCGATGTACCTATGCAGTGTATGGTCAAGCATCCCATCGATCTGACCCCCAACGCACTGCTTCCCAATGGATCAATATACCACCACTCTCTATTAGAGAATGAGGGTATCAAGAGATAGATCCAAGAACTACTCCACAAGGGGAACATATGTCCTAGATCATCGCCTTGTGGGAGCCCAATCATGCTAGTACAAAAGAAAGATGGGACCTGGTGACTCTACATTGATTACTAGGCCCTAAATAAAATCATAGTCAGGAACCGATACCTGATTCCCAGGATTGAAGATCTACTTAATCGGCTCAAGGGGGGAAAATAATTTAGTAAGATTCATCTGAAGTATAGCTACCACCAAGTCCCCATAGAATAGATAGATGTATGGAAGACCTCCTTCAAGTCAAAAGAAGTTATTTTTGAATGGTTGGTCATGCCCTTTGGTTTGACAAATGCTCCAGCAAATTTCATGAGGATGATGGAAGATATCCTGCAACCCATCACCAATAATTTTGTAGTGGTGCATCTATATTACATCCTCATCTACAAAAAGACTTGGGTAGAACACTTGCAGCATATTCAACAGGTTATGCACACCCTGCGGTAGCATAAGCTATGTTCCAATTTGGAAAAATGCTCCTTCGGCATGGAAAGGGTCTAGTACCTAGGCTACATCATGAATCAGCATGGTGTGCATGTGGATCTAGCCATAATATAGGTCATTCATGACTAGCTAGCCCCAACTACATTCACTGAGCTTCAGAGCTTCTTAGGCCTTGCCAATTTCTATCACGGGTTCGTGTTGGGATTCTCCCATATTGCATGGGCCCTCAACCAAGTAACTAGGGGTGGTGGTAAGGAAAAAATTGTGTGGGGCCTGACCCAACAACAAGCATTTGATGCTTCAAAGTAGTGCTTGTGCTCTGCCCCAGTGCTTTCATTTTCATACCTGTAGCATCTGTTTGAGATCGAGACAGATGATTCAGACTATGTTTTGGGTGCAATTCTCACTCAGCATGGCCACCCCGTGGCCCATTATAGTGAGACACTATTAGATGATTTTTGTAAGTACCCTACTTACAACAAAGAAATGTACTCCATTGTACAATCCTGCCGCCAGTGGAGACATTACATTCTCGGTAAGGAGACATTCATCCACACGTATCATAATCCACTGTAGTTCATGCAGACACAAGGAAAATTGCAGACTGATCACCATCAGAATTGGTCCACATGCTTGCAGTAGTTCCACCTCAACATCAAGTATAAAACATGAAGTACCAACTAAATCGTTGATTGCTTCATTCGACCTCTAGTTGTGATACTCACCACGGTGTTGGAATCTTGCGGCCATGAGACCTCTGGATGGCCCAACCTCTATGAGACAGACCCTAAATTCACCACCACATACCAAATGTTGGGCGCACACTCAGTTTTCTCTAATTTCCATCTTTAGTATGGGATATTGTATCGAATGGGCCATCTTTTTGTTCCATCAAGCGAGCGAGTGAAGCTGATTTGGCAAGCCCACTACAGTCGGGTGGCAGAACACTTTGACATCGAAAATATAGTGGTAGTGTTGCAGAAACATTTCTACTAGGTGAAACTTTGACAGGATCTCAGCAAGTATATCAGGTCCTGCACTGCCTGTGCTATTTCCAAACCGACCACTAAGAAATAGGGCCTGTACACCCCCCTTCCTACCCCTGACATGCCATGGGAATCCATCTCAATGGACTATATGTTGGGCCTTCCATCCACCAAGAGGGGAAATGATTGTGTCTTTGTGGTTGTTGATAACTTTTTCAAGATGGCGATCATGACCGCCTGCAAGAAGAGCATCACAATAGAGGCCACTGCCAAGCTCTTCTTTGAATGAGTCTGGGTACATTTTGGAGTCCCACAAACCATTTTCTCAGATTATTACAATCAGTTCCTCAGCACATTCTGGTTGAGTCTTTGGTCACTACTGAACACCAAGCTCACTAAACCCATTGCCTTCCACCCCCAGACACATGGCCAAATTGAGGTCGTCAATCGGATGATCATGCATATCCCGTGCATGTACAATTCCAAGAACCCCCACACATGGTATGAGAGTCTTCCCTATGTTCATCATAGCTACAACATATCCCTACATAGTTCAATTGACCACAACCCCTTTTAGGTCAGATTGGGATTCCAACCATTGGGTCCCATGGATGTTGCACTACCTCTTGCGGCCACACTGATCGATTCATCACCTACTCCAATTTAATATGACAAAGCCTTATGGTTCATTGAGCGGATCCAACACATCCGCCAAAGTTTCAGGATATTTTACAGAAGTCCAATGCCAAGTACAAGCAATGCCATGATCAACATTGGGTGCCACATAAGTTTCAGGTGGGTGACAAAGTGTGTTTACACTTGCAAAAAGAACACCTTAAAGAGCCCCATCTGAAGCTTCACCCACTCCATTACAGACCTTACACCATCACCAAGGCTGTGGATGGCAATGATTTTGATCTCAACATTCCACCTTTCCTTGGCCTGCACCTAGTGTTCAACGTGGATCTCCTTCGGCCATATTTCCCACCATTATTGGACACCTCATAGATAGTAGAACAGTTGACACCAATAGAGATAAACCCTGATTGCATGCAACAGGAATCCAGTGATCATATTGTGGACACACAGGTCAAGGTCACTCGCCAGCAAAGGATGCGACTTTATCGAGTTGTCAAAGCAGAGCAGCTCCTGCACCAAGGCAAGTGGCTCACTTGAGGCCAAATTCAGCAAAAAATTCCTCATCTGATGGGGGCACTCAATGAAATGGATACCATTGCTTCCTAAGGGGATAGGATTGATCTATATGGATTTATATGGCATCCCACCTATTCCAACTTGCTCATTTTGGCAGTTTTCCAGTTTGGCATTTTTTTCCTAGTTTTTAGGTCCCTGACTTTCGGGGTCATTTTGAGGCCCTAAATGGCGTTATTAGGGATAGACATAGTAAAAATGTAGATAAAGTTCGATTTTGATGGAAAAATGTGTATTCCTCAGATATACCTTTCCAACGGGCTATCCTTCACCTAAAACGGAGATCGTATGAAAAAGTTACGACCCCGGGAAGTTGATGTACTAACTTACCCCAACAAGGCCCACATGACTTTTGGCGCTTCATCTCCTAGGGTTAGGTTTTTGGATGTCTAGGGTTTTTGAATTCCTGTATATTGTAAAAATTCTTGGAGAGCCTCATTGTAACCATCTTCTTGTGAATGAGCGTAGTCATCACATCTCTTCTTAGAGATAAGCCACCACCATTCTAGCAAGCTTGTTTTCCACTGCATTTTATAGTTTTAGCACATTTTCTTATTGAATAGAAACCAAATTTATTGTATCTATGTTATTGTATATCTATTATCCTTGTGTTCTTGTGTTAAGAATAATAATAATCTGTATTAATCGTGTTATGTTCATAAAATACGGATCAAACCTGTTCAAGATAAACACATAACTCGTGCAAATCAAATTTCACATTTAAATAAAAATAAACTTTTTTTTCATAGTTTAAATATAAACACACATGTACATCTAAACATATTACATAACTTCATTTGAAAACATCAAGGTTCATTGAAACGGTTACATACCTTTTCACATTAGCCGTCCTTTCATTGAATTCATTGCTTAAATTTTTCTTGCACCAATCAACAACATCGTTTGAATGTGTGAGGTGAGAAGCAGAGTGGTCCATTGTATATCTCCTAAGTGCATGTTTTACGTAGGTCCCATCACCATCATGTTCTCCTTTTCCATGTCCCATCTCAAAAAATCTCCATCTGTGGTGAACATCTATTTTATTATGAAGGTGAGAAAACCATAAGAATGAACGTGTTGATTTAAACTGACCAGCACAACCATCTGACCACACCCAATGTTCTTTAAAAGTGACCCCTCGTCTTGATAATTCTTTATAACCCATATTAAAATAATGTTGGACAAAACATGTATCATGTGTACGATCATCACTAATGTAGAAATGCTACTCTTTAATCACTTCACGATTATTTTCATTACTATCAAAACCATCGACATGAAGCTCTGCATGTATGTACAAAATATGCACAAGTATAGATACCTGGTCTGAATGATAATATACTCACTTTGTATTTCCTTTTGCGGAGTAAAAGTGTAATTTTCATCAAAATCAACAATTGACAATATTGTTCCTTTTGGAAATACATCTTGTGATTGCTTGAATTGTAAGTCATGTCATCGTGTTGTATGAGAGTGCTTGATATATATGTATATTTTCTCCCTGAACAACTCCATAAAATCTGTCATAGAGATATCATCTTTAATTAAATCAATCTTTCTTGATGTTGTTGTTGAATGTATACCATGAGTATAATCAACATATTCATATCTCTTCCATTTCACAATCTGATTTGACAATTGAGGATCATTTGGATCAATGGGGTATTTAGCATCAAAAAGGGCCAAATGAGAACATTCTTCACATTTTCTACCACCGAAGCATTGTTTCTTATAGAATACTTGATCATTCCCTCGTGCACATAATATTTTAGATACAAATTCATGAACACTCGAAGGAGGGGGTCATTTGGCCAACATTGTATGCCAAAATTTAGAAATGTCTCATAATATAATTTGAATTCTACATGGTATCGAAAACAACATGTGTTGCAGACAACGATGGGCCTGACATACCATGGTTTAAGCTTCACAAATGTGCTAAGGGAAATCTTGACATCAACATTACTCTCCATAAAAATTTTGAACATTTCCACTTGAGTGACCTATGTTATGTGTTTGACATGAGTTTCATAGTTTCACTTAGATATACGACGTCACACAACATCATTTTCATTTGGTAAGACACGAGAGTTTAAATGCCAAAACTCTTTCACCCTATCCCTCACATTATATGGAAGTCTATCTTGATAAGGGTTCCTACAAATAACAACCCAACATGCAACTTCATCATCCTCATCTAATTGAACCCTAACATTTTTATGCTTCCATAAAAAATTTCTTAATGTTTTTAATGTTCTAGCAGTCATACACAACAAACGATCAGTTGCAGTGTTTTTTTCCACAACCCTTGTTAGAAATGTTTTACGAGAAAACACTAAATCATGAGATCATTTCCTTGCAAGTGTGGCAAGGGTCAAGGTCACATTTCTTTTTACCATCTCATTTTTTTTAACGTCTTTGACACTTTTAATGCCCAATAATTGAATTGCATTTCTTAGACATTTTTTCTTTAACAATCTATGTAACAATTGAGCTTGTGCTATGACAAGAATACCTTCAAGATAATTTTTGAGTATCTTTTTTTCTTTATATCGAGTTGTATGATCGTGCATCGGAGGTCTCAATTCTTCAATTTTACTTGAATCCACATTCTCCAAAAATTTGTCGTCAATGACGATATTGTTGCAACTTCCAATTAATCTTTGTAAATTGATAGGTATGGTAGGATGTTGTAATTTGGATGTTGACCCTGCATGAAAATATATAAATTTATAAGATTGTGAACTTTCAAATCAATTATATACTTGTATTAAATACAATTTTATAAACATAAAAAAATATTTACTCACCAATCATGGTATCAGTATCAATGTTTCCCATTGTTTGCTCCACATTTGTCATTTCCTCGTCACCTCCATGTTCTTCATTTCTTTCATCAACGTGTTCCTCGACATTTTGCATTCCTTCATCACCGCAATGTGCCTCCACATTTTGCAATTCTTCGTCACCTCCATGTTCCTCCACATTTTTCATTTCTTCGTCATTTCCATGTGCCTCCACATTTCTTTCCATTTCTCTTTTTTCTCTTAACTTTCTCATGTTTTCATGTTTTCTATATTTCCTTGTCTCTCCATCAGCTCTAGTGTGGTCATGTTTTGTTGTGCATTTGATTTTGTTTACCATGTGTTACAACAAATTTTTCCTCACCCCATGCAACTTGCTTGGATGGCCTTTCCATTTCCCTATGTAGACCTTAAGTCCCCTTTTGTACTTTCCAGAGCCAAAAAGACACATTTTTCCACATATATGTGCCCTATCAGTTAGAAAACATGTGTATACGCAGGTTTCTCCACTACAACCCGTGTACATCAGATTTGGTGCTCAAAATTAAAAATTATGTTGGGTGTCCATGCCATGTCACGGGATCCATGATCCTTGACCTTCCATATACTGGAAATGCCTCTGACTCAACCCTTCAGTTCCATTTTAAGACTATAAATTGAGCCATATCCAAGCCTTTGGGGAGAGAATTCAACTTTGAAGAGAAAAGACACTCTGGAGAAATTTCACTTCATATTGAGTTTGTATCCCTTTATCCTTGAAAGTCTGAACCCCTTGTTCAGCCCCCAAGATCTTCCTTCTTCATGATGGAGAATCATTGTCTCATTTATATGATCTTTCCTTTAGTGGAGGATTGAAGTGGTGGAGGCCCAGCTGGAGGGACTTAGTTTCTTGGTTTCTATATGTGTCGTTACAAAAGTTTGTCACCATACTTATGTTGATCATTTTAATAGAAATACTATTTTCTCGTCCAATTTATATCTTCCAAATATTTGAATTATTATTCCATGGGCGTATTTGTCATGTATGTTAACGGATTATGATAATATATATTCTAACATTATATAATATCACCATATGCTTATGTATATTGGTTGTTGAGGACAAGTTGCAGGTATAAATATTTGAGTTGTGTGATCAATGGTGGTCTTCATTGAACATTCGGATGAGGTAGGCTCTTAGGCTTGTCTTGTTAGCATTTCATTTATATAGCATATTTGGGATTAGATTTTATTTCTGCGTGTCATTCCATCTGTTGTGGTTTACCTCATGCCATAGAGAGATTTTCCTCGCCACAGAATTGGTGTCCATACTAGGGAAGGATCTTCTTTTGGGGGGTTTGAAGTGTGTTCTCCTTAATTTTATCTCAGTTAGACTGAGTTTCCTTATTGCATGATGGATTGACAGCCTATTTTTACTTTGCATCTGATTTTCTTGGCTTAACGCTTGCCTTGTCAATGTTTTACTATATATACCTCATTTTTACCTTGACAGACGCGTACATATGTGAGTTGTCCTTTTGTAGGGTGGGTAAATAAGCGTATTTTTCTCAAAGAGTTGTGTACATCAACTATGTAGTCTTGTTGGTTGAGTTTGGTGTTTGTTGGGTGAGTTTGGTTGGTTGTTGAATCTTCTTGGGTCTCTATCCTAGTTGTTAAGTGCTTACAGAGTGATAGGAAACCTTCCTATTGTTGAATTTTTGGGATGTATTCTTTCTTATCATATTTTTCATTGGTTGTCCTTGCACATTCATCTGAGTACTTGGTTCTTGGTATCATGCTTGGCTTGTCTTTTTTTTCTTGCAGTGGGGTATGCTTGTGAAGTTGTTATTCATTCCTTGCATTTTTTTTTCTTTATATCGAAAATACAAAACAAAATTGCTCATTTTTCATTATGGCATTTTCTCTTTTAGTTACTTAGTATTGATCTTGATACATGTGGAAAGATTGCATTTTATTGAAATTGTAGAAATTGCATTGAAAGTTGCATTTAAAAAGCTTACCATCTCTTTGGAATTCAATATTAGTACTTAGCATTGTTTTTATATTCACTTATTTTATATGCTGAGTCATAATACCATCAGTTTCACGACCACACCTCTTGAGTAAGCAGAAGCCATTAAAAGCAACGTTGATTAATTAAAATTGGTTAGAAACGATTTTATTTTTCAGGGTACACAATGTTAAGCCCTGAATAGTGGCACACTACCCCTT
>ML804877.1:27425-55488 GCA_009831015.1 Picea engelmannii | reverse complement strand
CATAGCTTCAGGGATTTCCATGTCGGACATTTCTGTGGGGTCCACTGCAACAAGGAGGTCCACTGACCATTCCTTGTTAATCTGCTCCAAGTCTTCTTCTGTCAACTTGTAGTACGACTAGAGATGTTGTTTGTGCTCATCAGTGGGCGTTGTGATATAGGTGAAGTGGCGGTCCGCGTTGAATTTTATCAAAGGTCTAAACCTATGAATTGTGTTTGGGGTGAGGCACGGTGTATACTGGATTGCATTCTTCAATTGGTTGTAATAAGTGTGGAAGACGGCATTGCACTGCCACTGCTTGTTCATGTCGCTAGAGTACCACAACGTACAGAACTTTATGGCTAGTGGTTCGAAGGGTTTGATCTCCAGAAAAGTGGCACCTTCTGGTAGCTCCTAGGCGATGAGAGCGATTAGTATGAGCAACCAACTAAAGTGGAACTCATACCCTTGGTCTTGCACTTATCTGCAATCAAGCGCTAGCTGGTTTACAAGGTATTATGTGCAGTTCATATGTAGTCCCTCGGTGCACTTCCCTACGAGGTCGACTACGAATCAAGTCACTTGTGTTGGTCTGTTCTTGCAAACTATCTTGCTCGTGATCAGCTGACAGGAAAGGCGCACTGCGCCACTCTGGATAGAGGCTACCTTGTAGCCTCCCATGACTTTCTCAACATCACCATAAGTTTCTTTTATCCTTTGCGCTAGTGCTCGGTCTGAGGTATTTCCAGGGTAAAAATCCTATGGGTCGGGGCCTTACATATTAAGTCATGTGATCCAATTGATCAAGGTCGGATCCACAGTGATGCGACGGTCCAACCATAAGTATCCTCCATGGTAGCAGGATAGAAGCAACTTAACGCATGCATTGACTTCCTGGTGTCTTCCGAAGTGTGGGATCTTCATTACATTAAGAAGTGTGGACTGAGCAAGGTTTTGGGTCCATGATTGCAGGACAATCTTATAATTCTTTCCTTTGGTCCTAGTTAAGTACTTGTGCGGGGCTAACATGTTGTAAACCTTACGATCTCGAAGGTTAAAATCACTAAATTTCAGTGTTGTGAGCTTATCCTGGTCAGCACGAACTACGCGCACCCCTTTTGGAAGGTACGTGGTGATCAAATTGTACTCAAAGTCACAAGGTACACTGTCACGGTTGATGGCACTACTTAGAGGTGGTAAGTAGGTAGAATGCGTGGGATAAGCTTGGCATTTGCGATGTCATCCCTGTGCTTGGTCCATTTCTCATCGGTCGATCGAGATGGATCGGCGTGAGCAGTGGAAGGAGAGGCCTAGGTTCCTCTCATTGACAATGCTAGGAATCCTATAGATAATCCTCGCCCGGACATGACTCTCTCAGTCATTAATTCAATCAAAACTTCTTCAACTACTTTCTCAGCAGCGTTGAGCTTGTCCGACATACAAGCTTGGGTCAACTAGCTCAGGTGTAAAATGAATTCAAAGACTACAGTGAACGGTATGGGAACAAGGAAATGATCACAGGGTGAAGTAATCTCAGGTTTTGAGCTCAAATTCTCACTTAGTAAAAAGTATTCTCTGTGCATGGTGCGACGGATTAAGTAGGGAAACTTAGAAATGGTCTACTTGCAACGAGTATGAGGCTGCATTAACTTATGTCATGTTTGTTATAGCATGGTCGAACAATTTAGTGGCGAGCCATAAATGATTTTCAAACTGTTTGGAGAAGCATTCGAACATTTATATTGGCTTCCAATGGCTATATTACTTCACCTCGGAGAAGTGGCATATGTCATTGTTCTGATATCCCAATGAAGCTCAATTCTTGTGGTTTTTCCTTCTGCAAAGTTTCCTCCAGAACCTTCTGTAACTTTTCGATCTTGGCTCTCTTTTTACTTAGCTTCCTAGCCTTCTTCCCAGTGAGCTTTGTCTCAGTCATCCTTTTTCCATTCTGAGTCTTATCTTCTCTCGACATAGTCACTTTGTGCTGGTGAGATTCTCTCCTAGTGTTTAGGTATATCACTTCTTCTTTGTCTGGGGTAGAAATTTCAGCCTTTTGTGTAGCTTTGGCCTCAACATCTAGGCTTCTAGTGTCATATGGCTTTGAGTAGTTCTCATGTTCTTCTATTAACTGTGTGATCCTTTTAGTCATGAAATATTTTAAATCTTGTCTCTGTTGTTCTAAAACCTCTTCTTCTTCCTTATTTCTCGCTTGATCTCTTTCAATCCAAGGTTTTCTGAGTAGCATAGTAAACGAGGCATTGTCCTCAATGAATTTGATAATCTCAAAATCTTATTTTGTCAAAGTTCCATTGACTGTCATAGGTATCTGAGCGAGTTTTCCACATAACATCATCAGCTTTCCTCTGAATAATCCTATTCCTCCCAAAGAAGGAATCATGCCAGGCTTCCCTGTAGCTTCCTAAGTTCTTTCTAGCATAATGTTCACTTGTGTTTCTTCATCAAGGATACAGTGAATGTTGAAGTCCCCTATTCTTTCTTCGACTTGCTCCTTTTCTTTGATGTCTCTGGTAATCAGACATCTTTATGTTCCTTCAGGGTTTCTTTCATTTGTATTAATACTTTATCTAATTCTTGCTAGGTTTATGCCTTTTTTGGATCTGCCTTATGGTCTTCTTGATTCAGATTTATCCTTTCAAGCTTAGCGATCATTCTAGGGAAATCCAATACCTCATGATCCCTAGCTTTGCAATAGAGACAACTAGGTCTTCTACCAGAGCATTCCTTAGCTAGATGGCCTGGTTTTCTGCAGCTGTAACATAGGATTAATCCTCGCTTTATTTTAAATGATCCCCATCCTCTTCTGTACTGCGCACTAGAATTGTGATAGCTAACCTGCAAAAAATTCTTTCTAGGATCCTGCATCCATTTGTTATTCCAAACATTATTTATATGCGTAGGTATAACATATATATCATTATACTTATCAGATCTATTCATATTAAACTTTCTTTCATCTATTAATGCCCTAGTTTTAAGCTAGGACAGAATCTATCAAACATACCTAGATCCATGCTCTAGAAACAAAAAATTTCACTTATCTTACTTCTACAGAGCACAAAGCTTCCAGATCTAAGAAATTTTGACTATTCTTACCTTTATTAGAGCACAGATCTTACAGAGCTTACCTCTTTTCTGCAGATCTGACCTCTTTCTTTCAGAAATTTCCACTTTTACTTTTCTTAGAGCACAGAGCGTTCAGATCTCACTTCGTTTCTTCATATCTGATCTTCCTTTCTTCAGATCTGATCTTCCTTTATTCAGATCTAACCTTATTCCTAGCACAAAGCTTCACAGGTCGAGTAAAAATTTGTGCACTAGAGCAACAGATCTACGCATAGAATTTTCTTTTGCACAAAATTTATTTTTCCTCAGTTCCCAGCAATCACAGTTTTAGGTCCCAACAACGGAACCATTTGTTGTCACAGGGGCAGACCCAGGGTTCAATGCTTCAACAGTGCACCAAAAAAACCCTAACTACCGGCCCTTTCGGCAACACCTGCGAAGAAGATAAAGTCTCATCGGAGGTAGAGGTAGAGGTGGTTGCAAGACTCAGGTGTCTACAACCTTAGCTAGGTAACAGATCTGTGATTCTAACTCTTAGCAAGCACTTTAGCATAGTTCATTCATCATTATTTACCCCTCATGGCACTCCGCAGATGGCACAGAGCATTGCAGCATTCACTTAGATCTAGGTTAAGTTATCACTTAGCAACAGTGAAATAGGTTTACCACTCAACACTTTCATATATGTCAAATCTACACCCATACATCTAAGAAGCATAAAGAAAAGTGGATCTATCTAAGCATATCATAGCAAATCACATAGCATAATAATATCAAAGCACAAAACATGGAAAGAAACCAACACATTAGGTCAAAGCACCGAGCACAACACACAGAGTTACCGTGATTCACCCCCACCCTGGGGCTATGTCCACAAACTATTCTTCTTCTTTATTAGCTTTGGTCAATCGGGTTACAGCACAGAGCTCAAAATTGTACTCTGCATAGGACAGGAGATCTGTGCACACCTTTCCAGATCATCCTTCCCCAAGTATATCTAGCACAGAACCTTCTTACAATCCGTTCACTCAACACTTACAACACATACACTCAGCTCCGCAAGTCGGTCACACAATATACACAAAGCCTTTACTAGCACTTAGCTTATCTTCTCCTCTCTTCTTACATTTCCTAACTACTTATTTATACTTTACAAAATAGGCCTAAACATGGGTAAACCCATGGGCCGACATCCCATACCCCTTACATTATCCCCAAAAACCAAAAAAGGACCCAAGAAAGGGGTCTAGCATCCATGATCTTCGCTTCACGTTGCGCTCCATCTTTGACAAGTTGTCGAAGTCCAAAAATGGTTAAATATGACCAAGTGTTCCTCAAACCTTGGTCAAGGGCCAACAACATATTTCATTGGTTGATCCATCACCACCATGATGACATTCTTACATTCAAACTTTTCTAGACCTATGGTAAAATCCATTGAGACCTCTTCCCAAAAATAACTTGGTATGATGAACGGTTCTACATGACATGGGGTATTGATTGTCTCTACTTTGTTCTATTGGAAAACCAAACATTTTTCCGCAAAATTTTGAACATCGGTTTTAGGACCTTCCCAAGAAAAATTCTTCTCGACCTTGTGATACATTTTCATAGATCCAAAGTGTCACCCTATAAGAGAAGTGTGCAATTCCTTAAATACATTCTATTTCAGTTGAGAATTCTTACATAATATAGGTGATCCTTATACCAAATTGAATCACTTAATGCACTAGGATCTTGTTGTAGTTGTGCAACGAGGTTCCATGAATTCTAGTCCTATTTCAATTCTATCATTGTTTCTTCCACCCTTGCATCAAAATGTAGAATGGAAATAGAACAAAGAAAGGCCTTAATGACTTCTTCTTTCCTTAAAAGTGCATCTGCCACCAAGTTTTGTTTCCCTTTTTTGTAAATGATTTAAAATTCATATGCTAGCATCTTGGTAACTCATTTGTGTTGCTCTTATGAAGATAGTTGTTGTTCCAATAAGTACTTCATATTATCATGATGTGTTTTTACCTTGAAGCGTCTTGCTATTAGGTAAGGGCACCATTGTTAAATTACATGCAATATGGAAAACAATTCCTTATCATAAATGGGTTTGAGTAAGTTCTTTCCTTTAAGTTAGTGGATTTCAAAGGAAATATGGCTTCCTCCTTGTATTAAAACTACACCAATACCATGCCATGAGGCGTTACACTTCACAATAAAGAATTTTGTGAAGTTAGGTGTGGCCAAGTCAAGAGTTATACACATAGTCTCCTTAAGTTTTTCAAAATCTTGTGTTGCTTATTTAGTCCAAGAAAGTGCATCATTTTTCAATAATGTTGTTAAAGGTACTATTGTTTGACCATGGTTCTTGACAAACTTTTGATAATATCTCATCAATCATAAGCATCCTCTAGGATTCTTCAAAGTTTTGGGAATTGGTCACTACACCATAACTTTAATTATGTCAGAGTCCACCTTGATGGCCTCATGATATACAATATGAACCAAATATCCCACTTACTAAACCCAAAAGGCACACTTTGAAGGATTTGCATATAGTTGTTACTCTTTTAATAGTTTCGAGACAATGTCAATGTGTCGTACATGCTCTCTTCCCAAGATTGATATAAATTAGTATATCATAAAAAAATTACCAACACAATTTTTTTAACAAAGGGCTTGAAAATAGAACTCATCAAGCCTTGAAATCTAGTAGATGCCTTAGTAAAGCCAAAAGGAATCACCAAGAACTCATAATGCTCGTCATGTGTTCTAAAGGTTGTTTTGGGAATGTCTTCTTCCCTCAGTGTAATCTAATGATATCCTAAATGGAGATCTAACTTGGTAAAGAAAATTCCTCCTTGTAATCCATCTAACAATCCATTGATGATAGGAATAGGAAAACTATTTTTATTGGTGATCTTGATAATATCTCTATAATTGTTGGGTATGTGTTATATTCTTTGCCTCGGGAAAGGTGTTGCATTTTTGCCTTCTTTTTTGTGTCGCCTCGATTTTCATGTCCATTGTTGGGCGGTTTTTTGGCACATGGTTTTTGCTGATGTTTTTCTATTTCCGGTTAAGAAATTAGGGTTGTTGGCTAATCCAAGTCATTGGGTTAGGGTTTTGGATGTCGTTGGATCCTATATGTATATTGTATTGTAAACAATGTATCACTATGAATGAATATAGAATATGTTTTTTTTTTCCGTTTTGGGTTTCCAGGGGAAAAATCTCTGTGTAATGTGTGTATTTTCCATTGTATATTTTTTGTTCTTTTATTGAAAATTTCTTTGCAGTAAAATATTGTACAAGGTTAAAATATACGATAACCAGAACACATACACAATGAACAATACTTTTTGTAAACAATCACCACCAACAAAGAGAAATCACTTTGGCTATGTCTAATGACAATCATCTACATTTTCTAGAACCATGTGCTTATTCTCACTCTTATAGGCATGAGGGTATATGTAATTTTGGATTTTAGGAGGAAGGTTCCCCATGATCAGTTGAATAGCATGATCATGCTCGCGAGCAAGTAGTAGAACTTTGGGCATCTCAAAAAATACCTTGGAATGATTGTTGATAACTCTTTGGAGATCCAATGCCACAAAGGGTTTAGATGTTTGATAATATTGGTGTACATCGGTGGCCACCCACCTCTTCCACTGACTCAACATGGTTCTCCATCTTGGCAGTTTTTTTATCTATGGTTTTTTAAGGTCATAAACTTTTGGTGTCATTTTAAGGCTGTAAATGATGTTTTTTGGTCGTTCGATGGCCTGCGGTAGTTTTGGAATTCTTAATCCTACCATCAATTTTACTACTCATTTATCTCTTCCAACGCGCTATTATGCACCCCAAATGGAGATTGTATGCAAACTTTGTGTCCCCAGGAATTTGATGTATCTACTAAGCACCTCAGAGCCCACAATCCTTTTGACACTTTATCTCCTAGGGTTAGGGTTTTGTATATTTAGGGTATTTGCGTTTTATGTTTTAGTAATTTATGTTAAAAGGAAATTGTTGGCCTCTCACAAGGTCTTCTTATGAATGAGCATAGTTGGCACCTTTCTCGACAGAGATAAGCTACCACAATTCTATCTAGTTTGTATTTCTTTGTAGTTTACAGTCTTTTCCTATTTCATTCATTAATAGAATTTATGTTTCACTATATTAATGTGCTCTTTGCAATATTTTTGTGTGTGTGTTTCCATTCGCATTCATACCTTTCATTTCATTCTTTATACAATCCATATCAATGGTATCATAGCAATCTTCTCTTTGTTGTTTCTCAATGCATGTCCTTGATGAGCTCAGGGTATAAAGAGTTGGGTCTCGAGCTAGTTTCACTTGAGGAAGACCACTCTTTCCAGCCCAAGCGTCCTCCCATGGCAGAAGAAAAAAGAGATGATGGAGCAAGATATCATATCAATTTGTTGCTTGAGGAAACCCTCATGCGACAAAGGAATGAGATGATGGAAAAAAATTCCTAGATCATTCGATGACTGCCAACGATGGTCAAGGCACCTTCAACAAGCATCCATTTCGAAGGTGTGGGACCCGTCAGGTTACAAGTTAAATTTGATATCCCTTTATTTGAAGGCCAAATAGATCTGTATGCTTTGGCCAAATTTTTAAATCTATTAGAGGGTTATTACTCTGTTAAAAAAAAAATCGACATCGAAAAGATTACCTTTGTGCTCCTTAAATCCCTCCCCATGTCAAATATTGGTGGAAAGTTACGAAGAGAGACATAATGAAGACGGGTCTACAACAATTGTGAAAAGACCCATTTGGGTGGCCTTTGTTGATTCCTTCAAGGATAAATTCTACCTTTTTGGAAACTATGATGACTAGTACACGAGATGGATGACTCTGTGTCAGGAGAGAGACCAGACAGTGTTGGTGTACACCAACATCTTCCATACCTTGCGCTCAAAATTGGGTATTAGAGACTCTGAGTGGCACATGGTTTTCAAGTACTGCAATGGCCTACATAAGTGCATCCAAACATAGATTGATTTCTTGGACATATCCTCATTGGGAGCCACTTATTAATATGCTATCAAAATCAAGCAAAAATTTAAGCAACAAAATAAGTGAGAGTTTGGGTTTGCAAATTCGCCAAAACAAAAGAATGGTAAAGGTGGACCTATCTCATAAAACAAAGGATGGAACAAGGAGACCCAACCTCAAGACAACCAATCCAAGTTGTAGGCAAATAAGGGTAATGGAAAATTGAAGGACACGGGAAAGTGGTGTGAGTTCCACAAAATCCCTTATGACAACATGGATGAATGTCACTCAAAATAGTCATTTTTGGTCGAGATTAAAGAAAAGGAAGTGAACTCCAACTCATACTCTAATTCAGAGTAGGATAAGGGAAAGAAAATCATTGACACATAACCCAATGCTACCATCTCAACCAAAAAGATCCAAATAGAAGAGTTAGAGGAGCTTGAGGAGGGGGGGTGTTTCTTCCATTCACATATGTGGGTGAAGGGGATTCCACTACACTTAATTGTTAACAATGGTATCCAGAAGAACCCAATCTCAGTTGAGGTCATCAAGAGATTGAATTTGTTGATAATGCCACATTTCCAACCATACACCATCAGTTGGTTTATCCATGGATGAGACATACATTCTAGCTAACAATATTTTTTTTCCTACAACATCAAGCCCTTCAAAGACGAGGTAGTATGTGATGTTTCCCCACTTGAAGTTTGTAATGTTCTTTGGGACAACCCTCTATGTGGAAACATCATGTTGCTTATGAGTCCAGACCTCGTAGTGTAATTGGTACTTTGGGAGGCCATCTCTGCAAGTTACCAGAGGTATTTTTGACTACTACAATTTCCTCATTCTCATAAAAGAAGTGTCGAAAGGTAATCTCTCAGACAGTAAAACTTGTCCTCTTCATGGTTTGGTCGAAAAGTTAATGTAAGGTTAGTACTGCCACAATGGCCTCAACACGAGGCCTCTCTACATAGCATAAGTAGGTGGAAAATAGTGTATATGAATACATATATATATTCACTTCACTTATAAGTGGGCCTTTGCATAGCCAGGTTAAACATTGAATTGACTTGATACCTGGTGATCCTTTACCTAATGGCTTGATAATAATATGCTCTCTTCTAGAGAATGAGAAAATAAAATGTCAAATTCATGAGCTCATCCAAAAGTGTCACATTTGACCAAGCTCCTCACCTTGTGGAAGCCCAATTCTATTGGTGCAGAAGAAGGGCGAGACATGGCAACCATGTATTGATTAAATAACCATAAATAAAATCATTGTTAAGAATTGATAACCAGTCCCCCAAATTGAGGATCTTCTTTATCTATTTAAGGGTGCCAAGTTCTTTAGTAATATTGATATGAAGTCAAGCTACCACTAGGTCCCGATTGAATAAAATGATGTATCGAATACCACCTTCAAGTCTAAAGAAGGCCTTTTTGAGTGGTTGGTCATGCCTTCTGGCTTAACTAATACTCTCAAAACATTCACGAGGATGATGGATGATATCTTGTAGTCGTTCACAAAATTTTTTGTGATAGTATATTTTTATGACATACTCATCTTCAATAGAACTTGGGCAGAACATTTGCAACACATTCAATAGATCATGAGCACTCTATGAAAATACAAGTTATATCCCAATCTCTAAAAATGATAATTTGGCATGCAAATAATTTGATATATAGGATACATTATGGATGAACATGGGATTCATGTGGGCCCAACCAAGATCCAAGTCATTCACGATTGGCCAACCCCGAAGACTCTAAAAAATCTCTGTAGCTTCTTCGGCCTTTCTAACTTCTACCATAGGTTCATGCTGGGGTTCTCTCATGTTGCTTGTCCCTTAAGCCAAGTGATCAAGGGTGGATCTAAAGCCAAGTTTTCTTGGTTTGATTCATAAAAGAAAGCATTCAAGGATTTGAAAAACTGCCTCTACTCGGCACCAGTCCTCACTCTTCCATACCTGCAATAACCATTTGATATCGATACAGATGCTTTCGACTATGTTATTGATGCATTCCTCACTCATCATGAACATTTGGTGGCCTATCACAATGAGACACTCTCTGATATTGTTTGCATGTATCCCACCTAAGACAAGGAGTTGTACTCCATTGTGAAAGCATGTCGACAATGGAAGCATTATATTATCGGAAAGGAAACGATCATCCACACTAATCAAAATCCTATGTAATTCATGCAGACCCAAGGAAAGTTACAGAATTATCGCCATCATAAGTGGTCCATGTACTTGCAACAATTCCATCTCAACATTAAGTACAATGAGGGCAACGCAAACCATTTTGTGGACTACCTTGGTTGGCCCCTGATTGTGGTACTAACCACATCTCTTAACTCATGTGGGCATGAGACCTTCGAGTGGCCCCAATTGTATGAAATGGGGTGAAACAAGACATGAAACAGAGAACACGGTATTGTAGATAATCAAAGAGGAACAATGTTTTTTGAAGATAAAGGTGGTGTCTAAAGACATTGTTACAACACTTAAATAGAGTGCACCACGATTAGAAAATCACAGTGCATGATGCACATATTTGTTTTCATGATCTATTTCACAATCTCCATGATTATAATGACCCAAGGGGTCTACTTTTTATAGCCTCAAGATCTAAACGAATTCCATAGAATTCAGAAGATCTTGTCCACATGTAGACATCGGATGTTAGAGTTGACTCCGCCAAATATGCTTTGTCGAGTTGACTCGACAAGGATTATCGACTTGACCACCTAAAATTTCAACTCTTATTCTATTACTGGGTCGGTCGATCCACCACCCAATTATCTTCGATTTTTGGTTGAATGTTCAACCGATAGGCACGTCGATTACTTGACCAAATTAATGTGTTGATCAATCACCTGAAGGAATACATCCATATATAGGTCGACCTCTCGGTTGAGTAGACTTAGGAGATGTGTGATGAACCATCAATGCTTAATGTTCTGACACCCCCCATCAGCACATAGTTCTAGAGGTTCAAGAGGTGAAATTACATCATTATTACACCCCACCCCCCATAATTGTAGGTTCTTGAAGCCCAAACATCATGCAAAGATTGCTAAATATGGCTTCAATTAAAGGTTTGGTTAATATATTAGCAACATGATCATCTATTCTACAATATCCAGGAGAGACAACATTCTCATGAACCAATTGTCTCAAATAGTGAGCATGGAGCTCAACATATTTCATGTTACTATGGGAAACATGATTTTCAACAATCTATATAACACTTTGGTTATCACAGTATATTGTAGTCGAGGTATGAATAGGAAGGCCAAGTTCTCCCAAAAGTTGGTGAATCCATATTGCTTCATTACCTTCTTGAAAAATGCCACGATATTATGATTATATAGTCGAAAAATAGACTACCTTTTGTTTCTTACACAACCACACCAAAGGTCCAGTGTTGTAGCAAAACACATAGCCAAAAGTGGACTTTTGATCATCATCATTTCCAACCGATTCGAAGTCGGTGAAGTTGACTAGCGAATATGAAATTTGACAATATTTGATACCAAAATGAGTGGTACCCTTAAAATAATGAACAATTTGTTTGACTAATTTCCAATGGATTTCTTTAGGGTCTTGCATAAACCAAGAAACCACACTAACAACGAAGGAAATGTTAGGTCTAGTATGAGTGAGATAAATAAGATTGTTGACCAATTGACGATAGAGTGTAGCATCTACTGCAGGTGTTTGAAAAGTTTTTCTATGCTTTAGTCTAGATTGAAAAGGAGTAACACAAATCTTGCAATCAACCATAGTAAAATGTGTCAACAGATCCATCACATATTTAGACTGAGAAATGAAAAATCCATCACAAAGTGGTAATACTTGAAGACCCATAAAATAATGCAAAGTAGCAAGATCAGTGATGTCAAAGGAGTCAATAAGATTTTTCTTCAATCGAAGAATGAGATCATTATTATTGTCAATAATGAGCAAGTCATATACATATACAACAACAATCAAGGTGTCTCCATTGGTATGGAGTGCATACAAGCTGTGATCAAATTCCCAATGTTTGAAACTAAGTCAAAGAAATAAATTGTCGATCTTAGAATACCAAGATCGAGGAGCTTGCTTCAAACCATAAAGTGACTTCTTGAGTCAAAAAACCATATTTGAATATGTCACAAAATTAGGAAGGTTGTTACATGAAAAATTCTTCAGATAGGTCTCCATGAAGGAAATCACTCTTCACATCCATGTGATGGATTTTCCATCCAAAGCGAGTGACAAGGGAAAGAATCAATCGAATAGAATTCATATTTGCAATAGGAGCAAAGGTCTTGATGTAGTCAATACCTTCTTGTTGATAAAATCCATTCATGACTATGAAATACCCCTGTTTGCCCCAGTTTGTAAATATAACTATAACTAGCCAAGAGACTATAGCAGACTAGATATGTGTGAATATTGGATTAGATGAACCCTTTTGTTTTAAAAGGTCAATGTATATATTGTATGTTATTAATATAAAATGGATAGGTGTTGCATAAATGTTGAAAGGGGGGTTTTCCAAGATATACCATGGATGCTATGAGAGAGATGGTGAGGGGAACCATAAATGGTTGATATGACACCCCCAAAAAAAATAGTAAATTAATGGATTTAATGACTCAGACTTAGAACAATCCTCTGACCCATAAATGAATTACCAGTCAGATTGGTAGTTGGAAGAGTCCTCCTCAAGAGTTAATGAGGATATGGGGCAAAGTACCCATCTGCAACACTTCCAGACCTGACCATGAGCTGGGGATTCAGACCCACTCAACCTTGCTAAGGAAGGCAAGAAAAGAGGTAATTTCTAGGTAGAGGCAGAGGCATAAGCGTGAGAGAGCATAATCAAAAGACCAATATAGAGAAGAGAAAAGAGCGCTTGCAGTTTTCTGGTTAGAGGAAGAACTGGTAAATAAGCTTGTTCTGGGCGTAATAAGTTGTTGGCAAGTTTTTTGTTTCAAGCTGATAAACGGGGTTGACGAATGATTGTGGAAGTACTTGTGCACACCTCCTTTCTTAGTGAAAAGAAAATCGATTGCCAAGATCCCGTGGGAGGAGGAGAGTAACCTCCTTCCCTGAATGTCATTGAGAAACAAGAAAGATTCTCTCTTAGAGCATCATGGTCTAGCTTGGGGGTGGACAACAGTAAATCTGTTCATGAGTGGTTTTGCCTATGGTTGGGTGGAAACAAGCACCCCTTTCAACAGTCGCTTCATGATTCTAGTTTTCTGATAAGTATTTTCATACTTTGTGTATTGAAATGGAAATGATGTTTGAATATATTTATATGTCTATAACTAAGTTCTGTATGGAATGATTAAGGTAGAAATATGTATTGTATCTCTGTGAACGCATGCTTTTAAAGGGTCTTTTGTTTACTTCATCTTAGCAGCTAGATAGCTATGGGATGTAATTCTAGAAGAAATGTCAGGGAAGGATTTGTTGGGATGCGTAAGTCCTACCGACCTCTAGACTCTACCTTTGTGGGAATATTAAGTTCAAACCCTATGGAAGGAGGGCACCTCCTTCAGATATTTCACTCGTATGACCAAGGGCTCATGCACGTGTCCTTAACCAATTCACAGCTAAGATTTTAGTGCATATCCCACGATATTTTTTGAAGGACCCATGTGACCAAGGTCTGGGAACTCTACGCTAGGCATAAAAGGAGATAATATTTTTTGGTTTCAGAAATCCGAGAGTTCAGAGATCCATAATGTTATGACCTTACCATTTGTAAATCGACCAAAGGAAACTGGTTGTTATGGTTTCCCACGAGGTTGATCAGCACCAGGTGGTTTCCCTAACCGGGACAGATAGACCTGACCCACAATTAAACCTCGATCCATTCATTAATCATGAGGTAACGCGAGACACAGATCCAAGGGTATTCAAGATTCCACTTGGCTGTTGGATTTACGCCGAGGGAAATTCGATGAAGTCATACTTCAGGAGAATAGGTATTTTAAAGAACCAAACTCCCTGAATGTCGAAGTTACGAAGTGATGAGAGTCGTGGATGATAACATTGATGGAAACACTTAGTCATGATAACATTCATGCTTATACTCCTCATCAATGTTTCTATCTCTACCCCTTTGACATCAATGGAAAAGGATATCTCCCTTTGGGGTTGCTCCCCCTGACTTAATTCTCCTTGGGGTTGCTCCCCCTGTCTACATACCTCTATTCTCTCTCTCCAAGCATTTCTATCCTGCATATGATAAATTTCTCCCCCTTTTTCATCAATGGAAAAGGTATCTTTCTATCTTGGGTTGCTCCTCCTAACTGAACTGTCCTTGGGGATAATCCCCCTAACTAAACTCTTCCTAAAACTTATCTCCCAACCTGAATTGTCCTCTTTATGGTTTGTCCTCATGTAAATATAATACATATAATATAAGCATTAAAAAGCATTCATTTTGGAGTAGAAATTACTCTGAGTCTCTGGCGAAGATACTCAAAGGCTTCCCATTGAAGCGGTTTTGTAAAGATGTCTTTCACTTGTTCTTTTGTGCCCAAATATTCAACTCTGATGTTCTTCTCTACAACTTTTTCTCATAGAAATTGATACTTGATTGGAATGTGCTTCATTTTGGATTGCATCACCAGGTTCTTTGAGATATTGATCGTGCTTGTATTATCACAATAGATTGGAATGGGATCATCATACTCAACATGTATATCTTTCAGAGTTTGTTTCATCCATATAACTTGTGTACAACATGTTGTTGTTGCAATATACTCTACATCGGTTGTAGATAAGGATATTGATGATTGTTTCTTTATTAACCATGATACTAAACACTCACCCAAGTAGAACGTTTCTCCACTGGTGCTTCGTCGGTCATCAATGCAACCTACCCAATCTACATCTGTGTAGTAAATAAGTGATAGATCCTTTTCTTTTGGATACCATAATCCAAACTCTTTTGTTCCTTTGAGATATTTTAAAATACTTTTCACTGCTAATACATGTGATTCCTTTGGTGATGCTTGAAATCGTGCCACCTTTCCAACTGCCCCCCATTACATCTGGTCTGGATGTTGTCAAATATAGTAAGCTACCAATCATTGACATGTATTGCCTCTGGTTTGTAGACTTTGAATCGTCATCTTTTCTCAACTTGCAACTGGTTTTCATAGGAGTGGTAACTAGTTTGCAATCTTCCATTACGAACCTCTTTAGCATTTCTCTGATATACTTAGTTTGAGAAATAAAAATTCCTTGGTTTCTTTGACATATCTGAAGATCCAGGAAGAAGGATAGTTCTCCAAGTAATGGCATTTTAAATTCATTTTTCATATGCTTTGCAAAGTTTTGGCTTAACCTTTCATTAGTACTTCCAAAAACAATATCATCAACATAAATTTCAATTAATAAAACACTACCTTGAGTTACCTTGATGTAGAGGTTGTTGTTTGTGCTTCCTTTCCATAGTTTGTAGGGAGTTTTGTCATTGTTGTTTCTAATCATTACTCTGTTTTGAATGTGAATTGTTGTATGCATTGCATGTGTCCAAAAAATATCTGTCAATTTGTAATCCATTAGCATTGTCCAGGCCATTTACTGTGTAATTATCATCCATTATGATAATGTTACTTTGTCTTTGAACCACTCTCTAAACCAATCTATGAATCCATACTCGCGTCCACTGACATATATCTGTCCAAACCTACTAAGTATTCTTACGAATCCATCTCTATCCATATTGTCCAAGACTCTACTTGCGCAACTGTCCATAATGCTGACCCATTTATCACTATACTATTGTGAAGTCTTGATTAATCTATCAAATTTTACTTCTTCTAACTGACTGATTTGGATCTATCTTCTCAAACTCTGCAATCCTCTCGAAGGATCGTTATTTGGTCTATCATAGCTATCGCATAGACTCCCCTTGTCTAATATTCATATTAACTAGGAGTCTCTAAGTCAGATGGTTCAGAACAATTCATCATCATCTTCATTGGTAGATTCATCATCTCTCTGAGCTCTGATTTCTTTCTTTCTGTCTGTGGATTCATCTTTCACTACAATGCCTAAAAGTACAATCTCTTGAACATGTTCCTTATTTACCTTTCCTTCTTTTCTTTTAGTTATTTTCCAAACCTTTTTGTATCTGGCATCTTTCTTTTTCTCTGTAGAATTTTCTTCATCTCGTTTTATTTCCAATCTTGCGATCTCTGGAACCTAGTCTTTGTTCACATGTTCTTCATGTTTTCTTATCCACACTTTCTTACATCTAATATTAGTGTTCTCTTTCATGGAAGTATCAATCATGCTTCTACAATCACTAGCTATGTGTCCATAATTATGACATTTGTAACATTCAATGTTACGTGGGGCCACATAGGCACTTTTTGCTTGAACATTTATTTTATAATCCCTGCAATCTGCAACCTTATGTCCAAAATTAGTACAATAAAAATAATGAACATAAAATAAATTTGCATAACTGGGAGTGAATGATCGTCTTTGTGCTGTAGTCCTTATGAATTTCTGCCTTGATTGATCATGATCATGATTGAATCTTCTTTGTGTCTTGAACATGGATGGTCTTCTTGAAGATGTATCTTCAATAGTTTTCTTAGATTTTGGTTGACCATGATTCCTTCCTTTGAGTACTTCTGCATAACTCTTTCTATTTTCTTCATTCTTATTTTCTAGAAACCTTGAGTGCTTCTCTTCATTCTCTATAACTGATGTGGATGTTTCTTTGTCTTCAACATTCTTGTTGATCTTAACGATTTTACTTCTCAATGTGACAACTTCTTCTTCAAGCTTCTCAATCTCTTCTTCTTTCTTCAGCATCTGATACTTCATGACTTCTTTTGTTTTTTTCGCTTCTTCAAGCTAGATTTTTAATGTGATTATTTATTCTTCAAGTCATTTATCTTCTTGAATGTTCTTCAATATGTTTTATGCAATTCCTCCAGGTGTCACTACTTAGAACCTCTCAGAAAAGGAGTTATAGAAAAAATGGCATACCTTGTTGAATTTTGGCTTATTCTAGAGAGTGAACTTGTAGAGCATGCCCCACATGGAATATTTGTTGTATGGATCTGAAAATTGTACGCCAAATACTATAGACTGTAATATAACCAAAAAAAAAATCTTACTGAATTTGGATCTGTTATGAATAATTTATGATGTTTTTACCCTAAACACATGTTTTAGACTAGTTTCAGGACTAGCCACAAACCCTATTTTCCACGGAGTGTAACTCCAAAAATACAATGACCCACAAGCTGAAATTTGTACCACATCTACTTGGATATGTTTCCTCAATGGAATCCCAATTTCAGGGTCTCAATCTTTCTACAAAAAACATTATTGCGAAAATGGTGAGATGACCTGTAAATAACATACCTTAGAAAGCATCATCAAAATAATTTATCCTCCCTTGAATTTCGGCCCTCTTTACTTCACCTTCCCTCTAAAATTTGTCTTAGATATCCTTTGCTTATCTCATTCACTTGTAGATATTCAATAATCTCAAGTGTGATTAAAATGAGAGAGATTTTCCTCTTATTTATACTTTCATATAGCTTCCTCAAGGGGTTACCTTTTAACCATCTTAACCCACTTTCCTTATTTTAGGGTTAACCCACTTCTAACGATTTGTCAACTTAGTGATTTCTCCATTAAATTTATTATTTAAATCATTTCTTTTATATTCACTTTGACTTATAGTACACTCATCACTTCACTTTAATATTTACCTTCTAAAAATATCTTAAACCACTTTGACTACTTTGACCTTTTGGTGCTTCTAGATGACTCATGAGGGTTCTCCAACTTCACATGGCCATAACTCTATAACTGTGAGGAGTTATCTGACATTACACATACCACTGGAAATGGAATGACATGTACTATCCATCTAGAATAGTATTACCTACAAATATATCAAAATTCATACCATTATCCATCTAACAAACTTGGGTCCATTACCCAAACCTTTTTGCTACCGGAATTCGCTACCGTACTTTCTCCAAGGGTTGAAATCCATCACTAAGGGTTGAAATCAATCTACAATATCACTCTCCAATGGTTTGCATCAATGAAAACCAACAATCCATACCAATTGTCCATCAACCTAAGCCAACTATCTGACACTTTCCCTACGAGAGGTAGGAACCTTGAGATGGTATGAACGAGATGGAACCACATGGGCGCCACATGGCCCTCAACTAATAATGCCCGAAGAACTTCGAGAGGCAATATATGGAAAACCATAGGTCGGATTAAAACCTAGTAACATTCATTAGAAATATACAGGCGAATAGAATAGGATGAAGACCTCGGAGAGATGATTTAAGATGATTAGAGTAAGCAAAATTTTGATGCTCAATCCCTAGAAAGGGTACTTAGGGGTCGGGTGTGTTACAAATTGGTATCAGAGCATGGTTACAACACTTGGCCTTCTCAGGATCATGAATGAGTCGCTTAAAAATATTATTTAGAGAACTTTTAGGGGTGACACCCTATCTTACCCCATTCCTAATAGGCTTATTTAAACCTCTACTGAAGGAAGGAATGAAATTGTCTGCTATTGTATATGTTTTGAAAAACAAATTGAATTGTGTGTTGTTCATAAAACTATTAGATCATTAAATAACAAAGAATGTTTTATCATCACTTAAACAGTCAGTGGACCGCAGGAAAAATACAGCATAAAGGATGGTGACACACCATGAATTTGGGGAAAGCTCCCACAATAGAGAGGAAGAATCTGATAAAAGGAGGGTCGTGGAAACCTCTCTATATTTGGCTAAAGATGTAAGAAGCCTCATGGCATAATTACAGAGCTATAAGGCTGAAAATGAAAGGTTGATAAAAGAGTTGGAAAAACAAAATGAAATTAATGTAGTTCTACTGCAAAGCTTATTAGATATACAAAGGCAGCTGCAACATGGACCAGCAGCCAATCATGTGTATAGACATCATACGAAGAAATAACAGAGTCCACCTGAGATACGAAAGAATGGCCCTGAAAGTGGATACACTAGGAGAAGCACCTCAAAGAAGGACCAACATGGAGCCAAGAGACACTCATCAGAAGAATTCTCTGGTGAGGAAACTGGCAACTCCAAGGAATATTCTAGTAGCAAAACTATTTTTCATTCCTAAAGGAAAATAAAGAAGAGCAAACATTCGAAGAGTCATAACCCTAAAGAGTTCATGAAATCCAAACCACCCACTTTCGATGGAGAAATTAAGAAGGGGGAAGAAGAAGAAGTTTGGTTGCTTGTCTTTAAGAAGTACTTCATATTCCATGACTACTCTGAAAATTTAAAGGTTCGAATAGCCATTTTTAACCTGAATGGAAAGGCCTCCATTTGGTGGGAGGACCTTAGGAACGTGAAAGGAATCCATGAGAAGGACTTTTCATGGAAACAATTTGAGAAATACTTCAAGAAGAAGTATATTTCATATAAATACTTTGATGGGAAGACCAAGGAGTTCTATGAACTCAAGTTGGGACAGCTCACCATAGAGGAATATATCAATAAATTCCTTGAGTTGATAAGGTATGTACCCTACATAAAGAATGAAAAGGTAAATATGCAACGATTTATTAGTGGACTGCCTCAGTCTTTCTGGGACAAAATTGAATTTGATGAGCCAAAAACCTTAGAAGATATTGTCTAGGAGGCAAGGTATTGCTATGAGCAATTCAAGAATAAGACAAAACCTCACGAGGACTAGAAAAAGAAAAGTACTTCGGGATTCAAGAAGAAGGGGTTTAAACCCCAAAGATTCAAGAGCTATGTGAAGGGTTATAAGATGAGCCTTCTTACTAAAAGTGTGTATCACAAAAATTTCCCCTCTCAGAGTGTAAATAAACCCTTTGGAGCAGACTCAAGTAAGACTGGTAACACAAAAATATAACCCTTGAAATGTTGGGTTTGTGGAGAAGAACATCTACTAAGAGACTGCCCATATATGAAACAAAACAATAGAAGGGTCTACAACATCCAAGAGGCTACCACAATCAATTATGTGGCTAGGATCATGCCATAGATTTATGCAACCTTGGATAATAAACAAGATGACCACCAAGCTACTGTGGTGGAGATGGAAGGTATGATTTCCAACCATCTAGTTTCCATTTTAATTGACTCGAGTGCTAATTTGAGTTATGTTTCCCCTCAAACTATTGAGAAATGTTAAGTGAAACAAGTTAAACATGTTAAATCATGGCTGGTACAACTAGCCATTGGAACCAAAAGAAAATTAATGGAGGTCATACCAGCATGTCAATTCATTATGAGTGGATTTTCCACCCAAGCAATCCTAAACATACTCCCTTTAGGATCTTATGACCTATTGATTGGCATGGACTAGTTGGTTTCCCATAAAACCAAGTTGGACTGTTACAATAAAACTTTGGAGTGTGAAGATGAATAAGGGAGAAAGGAAACCCTACAAGGTAGGGATGATTCTAGGGGCTAAATTTCTCTCATGGGCTAATTTTTCATGGTTTTTCAAAAAATGAGATTCGCTATTTTAAAAAAGATTCGCCCAAATTCTATAGTATAAAATTATTTTACCTTAAAAATCGCCAAACTTTTATAAAAACTATATAAACTACTTAGAAATTTGAATATTTTTACAAAAATATCGCCAAACATTTATAGTTGACATATGAAGGATTAGTAAGATTCGCCAAGGTTTCAACATTTAAAAACAAATTTCCATCCTTAAAATCATCCCTGCTACAAGGGATTCAAAATCGTGTCTCAGTGAGACAAATATCATCCCTTCAAGTGAAGAAGTATTGCAGAAAAGGATGTCCTTTGTATGAAATAAGAGTGTTGGACTCTGTTGAGGACAACAAACCAAGCCTAGAGGACCACCCCATATTAAGAGAGTATAAATATGTATTCCCATAAGAGGTACCAAGGTCTACCTCCAAGAAGAGATATTGACTTTTCAATAGAAATTGCACGAGGAGCGGTGCCAATTTCTAGAACACCCTATAGAATGAGTACAAAATAGTTGTTTGAGCTCAAGTTGTAGCTAAACGAAATTATTTAAAAAGGCTACATTCGGACTAGTGTGTCTCCATGGGGAGTACCAGCCTTCTTTGTGAAAAAGAAGGATGGCACACTTAGGTTGTGCATAGACTATATGTAACTCAATAAGATGACCATAAAGAATAGGTATCCATTGCCAAGGATCAATGACTTGTTTGACCAATTAAGGGTGCTACAATTTTCTTAGATATTGAATTGAGGTATGGATACCATCAGGTAAGAATTAAAGATTAATATATCCACAAAAAATCCTTTAGGACAAGATATGGTCACTATGAATTTGTGGTGGTTCCATTTGTGCTAACCAATGCACCAGCCACTTTTATGTGCTTAATGAATAATGTACTCAGTAAATTATTAGACAAATTTGTATTGGTTTTCATTGATGATATCATAATGTATTCCAAGAATAATGAAGACCATGAAGAACATCTTAAGCTAGTACTTCAAGTACTAAGAGAACATCAGCTCTATGATAATTTTAGTAAGTGTGAATTTTTCAAGAGACAATTCCATTACTTAGGCCATGTTATTTCTAAAGAAGGGGTGGTAGTTGATCCTGACAAGATCAAAGCCATTATGTATTGGCCTACCCCAAAGGATGTATCTGATATAAGATCCTTTATGGTCCTAGTAGGATACTATATGAGGTTCATAAAATGATTTTCCACGATTGGTTGCCCAATCACTTCCCTTTAGAAAAAGGGAGTTAAATTATTTTGGACATTAGAATGTGAAGAGAGATTCCAAGAGTTGAAACACCTTCTAACCAATGCACCTATGTTGAAGATTGAAAATCCAAAAAAGGACTTCCTTGTGTGTACAAATTCCTGCAAGGAAGGACTCGTAGGAGTCCTTATGCAAGAAGAACATGTAATTTGATATGAATCCATAAAATTGAATGAGCATGAAATCAATTATGTGACTCATGATCTAGAATTGGATGCATTCTTTGAGAATGTGGAGGCATTACCTTCTGGGTACAATATTTGTGCTTATGACAGACCATTATGCATTGAGGTACATGTTTTATCAACCAAATCTTAATGCTAGACAAGCTATATGTATGGCTCTACTTAGTGAGTTTGATTTTGAAATCAAACATATCACAGGGAAAGAAAATAGGGTGGTGGATTCCCTTAGTATAAGTGTGAAAGTGATTCACCTGGAAACTATAAGAACCTATGAAATGGATGTTAGGGAGAGAGTAAAAAATGCACAAGAAACAAATGCATTTTTCAAGACTGTAAAAGCATACTTGGAACAAGAGCCCATAGGGATGAAGTATGAGGGTTGTCAATTGTTGAATGATGGCTTGCTCACTTAAAAAGGTAGGTTGTATATTATGAATTTTGACGACTTGAAGAGGTTCATGATGGATGAAATAAACAAAATACCATATATTGGTCATCATGGTTATCAGAATATGATCACAGCCACTAGGAAACTGTTTTATTGGCCAGGAATCAAGAAGGACATAGCCGATTACTTGGCTAAATGTCTATATTGTCAGCAATTTAAGGTGAAACACCAACATCTAGCAGGGTTGTTGCAGCTCCTACCAATCCTAGAATGGAAGAGGAAACCATCTCCATTGATTTCATCACGGGATTACCAAAATTGGCCAAACAAAATGACACCATCATGGTAGTGATGGAAAAATTGAGCAAGGATGCTCACTTCATTCCCGTCAAGTCAAATTGAAAGGATATATATATTTCCAGTATTTTCATGAAAGAAGTATTTAGGATGCATTGCATGCATAAGGAGATCATATCTGACAAAGATACAAAATTTACTTCAAGCTTTTGGAAATCTTTATTTGTTAGTTGTGAAACTAAATTTCTATTTAGTACAGCCTATCACCCTCAAACTGGTGGACAAACAGAGAGGGTAAACCAAGTTTTAGAGGAAATTTTAAGGATGCATGTAATGCATCATCCTAAGAAGTGGGAAGACTACCTACCACTGGTAGAGTTGTCCTACAACAATGGCTATCAAGATTCATTGAAGATGAGCCCTTTTGAGGCCCTCTATGGTAGATAGTGCAAGATTCCAAACAGTTGGAATAGCCCAATAGATAGAATTAAAATCGGGCTAGACATGCTAAAAGAAATGGAACAACAAGTGATTCAGATAAAGCATAATCTAAAAATATCTCAAGATAGACAGAAAAACTATGCAGACACAAAGAGTACTCCTAGAGAGTTCAAAACAGGAGATCATGTGTATCTCCGAGTTAGACCCAGGAAAAATTCCTTGAGAATGGGAGCTTGTGCCAAGCTAGCACCTCGGTATTGTGGACCCTTTGAAATATTGGATAGAGTGGGGCATGTAGCATATATATTAGCAATTCCTCCCATAGTGAAGGCACATAATGTTTTCCATGTTTTGTTATTGAAGAAATATGTACATGATTCTAATCGTATAATTGATTGGTATGTGATTCAGGAGGAACCAGAGGGATAATTCCTGCCATAACCTCAATGCATAATATATAGGAAGGAAACCCCACTCAAGAAAAGACCATTGCATGGGTCAAGGTGCAGTGGAAACACTTTCGTTGAGATGAGGCTACATGGGAAATGGAGGATGCCATGAAACATGCATATCCATTTTTTTTACTTTTGTACATACACAGCACATCGACAGATAGAACAACGAGGAAGATGTTCCTTTAAGGGGGAGGGGATTGTAATACCCATTTTTCCCCTAGTCTGTAAATATAACTATAACTGGCCAAGAGACTATGGCCTACTAGATATGTGTGAATATTGGATTGGATGAACCTTTTTGTTATAAAAGGTCAATGTATGTATTTTATGTTATTAATAGAAAATGGATAGGTGTTGCATAATTTTTGAAAGGGGGGTTTGCCAAGATATACCATGGATTCTATGAGAGAGATGGTTAGGGGAACCAGAAATGGTTGAGATGACCCCCCCCCCCCACCAAACCAGTACCTTACTGGATTTAATGACTCAGACTTAGAACATTCTTCTAACCCATAAATGAATTACCAGTCAGATTGGGAGTTGGAAGAGTCCTCCTCAAAATTTAATGAGGAGATGGGGTAGAGTACCCATATGAAAGACTTCCAGACCTAACCACAATATGGGGATTCAAACCCATGCAACCTTGCTGAGGAAAGATAGAAAAGAATTAATTTGTGGGCAGAGGCAGAACCGTGAGAGAGAAGATTTGAAAGACTAATATCGAGAAGAGAAAAGAGAGCTTGTAGATCTCTAGTTCAAGGAGGAACTAGGAAATAAGCGCATTCTGGGCATAAGAATTTTTTGGCAAGGTTTTCATTTCAAGATGATAAACGGGACTGACAAGCAACTGTGGAAGTACTCATGCAAACCTCCTTTCTTGGTGCAGAGAAAACCAGTTGCCAGGATCTTGTGGGAGGAGGAGAGTAACCTTCATCCCTAATTGTTATTGAGCAAGAGACTCTCTCAAAGCATCATGGTCTAGATCAAGGGTGGCCAATGGTAAATCCATTCCAGAGTGGTTGTGCCTATGGTTGGGTGGAAACAGGCACCTTTTTTAGCAGTTGCTTCATGATTCTGGTTTTTCGATAAGTATTTTCATACTCTATGTATTGAAATGGAAATGATGTTTGAATATATTTATACGTCTATGACTGAGTTCTGTATGGAATGATTAAGGTAGAAATATGTATTGTCTCTATATGAACCCATTCTTTTGAAGGGTATTTTGTTTACTTTATCTTAGTAGCTAGAGAGCTATGGGATGTAATTTTGCAAGAAATGTCGAGGAAGTATTTGTTGGGATGCATAAGTCCTACCGACCTCTAGACTCTACCTTCGCGGGAATATTGAGTTCAAACACTATGTAAGGAGGTCGCATCCTTCATATATTTCACTCGTATGACTGAGGGATCATTCATGTGTCCTTAACCAATTCATGGCTAAGATATTAGCGTGTATCCCATGATATTTTTTGGAGGACCCATGTGACCAAGGTTTGGGAACCCTGTGCTAGGCCCGAAAGGAGCTAAACCTTTCTGGCTTCAGAAATATGAAAGTTCAGAGCTCCAGAATGTTACGACCTTACCATTTGTAAATTGGTCAAAGGAAAATGGTTGTTACGGTTCCCCACGAGGTTGACCGGTGCCTGGCGGTTTTCCTAACTGAGACAGATAGACTTGCCACACCGTTAAAACTTTATCCACTCATTAATCATGAGGTAACGTGAGAAACAGTTCCAAGGGTATTCGACAGTCCCCTTGGTCGTTGGATTTATGCCGAGGGAACTTCGGTAAAGTCCTACATCAGGAGAATAGGGATGTTAAAGCACCAAACTCCCCGAATGTCAAAGTTACAAAGTGATGAGAGTCATGGATCTGTGGAGTCCATTAGGAACCCCTCTTAACTATCTAATAAAACAGTGGAGGGACCCGCGTATTTCATTTCGGGGAAGTCCTACTTCGGGAGAGCAGAGTGGCCATAACATTGAAACCCCTGAGGGTCGGAGATGCTAAGTTATGAGGACCATAGATCTAGTGACCCTTTGATATCTCCCCTAACCATTAGATCTAGACCATGGTCAACCCAGCACTGACCACTCTGGGAGTAAGGAGGAAGTCACACCACAGATTCCCCGAACATCAAAGTTACAAAGTAACAAAGGCAATATATCCATGGGTTACGTGGAAACACCTTGAACATAAGATTGAAGGGCTTGGGAGGCTACCAACTTGAGGTTACGTGGCATGTTGACATCACCTAGGGTGACGTGGACCCATGATTGACATACCACATGTCACTTCGATTTTGTATGCTTCACAGGCCCTATGTGCCCATTAAAATGTTACACATGTCATCCACTGTAGGGGCCACGTTTCATCTTTTCCTTGTCACGTGTACCCCTGACACTTGCTTAATTGGCCCATCTGGCGAGTGGAGTTCTCGAGACCAACATGTCCTTGCCTCTATGTTTAGCATGTCACCATGTGTGAGGGTGGACCCTTCGGGAGTCCAGAACTTTGAGAATCTGAAGGTTTGGGGTGTAGTGTTGAGGGTAAGTTGAAAGGCCCAAAGGCCAGAGCCATGTGGAGAGATATCAAGATCCTTTGGGAGTTCAGGAATTTAGGACTCTGGAGGATAGGCATGCAGAAAGGAGAGGGGATGTTCATCGTCGAAGCATCGAACGTCAAAATTCCCTGTAGCTTATGTGTTAAATGAGGAACAATTCTCGCCATTAGATTGGATGGTGGATGGAACTTCCTTGTGGGAGGTAGGAACCTAGAGATGGTATGAATGTGATGGAACCACATGGGCACCACATGGCCCTCAACTAATAATGCCTGAAGAACTTCGAGAGGTCATATCTTACAAACCAGAGGTCGGATTAAAGATCGGTAACAGTCGTTAGAAAGATATGGGTGTGTAGAACAAGATGAACACATTAGAGAGATGATTCAATATTATTAGAGTAAGAAAAATTTGGATGCCTCATCCCTATAAATCGTACTTAGAGGTCGGGTGTGTTACAAATTGGTATGAGAGCATGTTTACAACACTTGGTGTTCTTGGGCTCATGAACGAGTCGCTTAAAAATATTATTTAGAGAACTTTTAGGGGTGACACCCTATCTTACCCCATTCCTAAGAGACTTATTTAAACCTATATTGAAGGAAGGAATGAAATTGTATGTTGTTGTATATGTTTTGAAAAATAAATAGAACTATGTGTTGTTCATAAAACTAGTAGATCATTAACTAACAACAATTTTTTTATCAGCACTTAATCAGTCAATGGACCGTAGGAAAACTACAGAATAAAGGATGGAGACACACCATGAATTGGAAGAAATATCCCACAATAGAGAGGAAGAATATGATGAAAGGAGGGTGGTAGAAACCCCTCCAGATTTGGTTGAAACTGTAAGAAGCCTCATGGTAGAATTACAAAGTTATAAGGCTAACAATGAAGGTTGATCAAAGAGTAGGAAAAATAAACTGAAATTAATGTAGTTCTACTGCAGAGCTTATCAGATATACAAATGCATCTACAACATGGACCAGCATCCAGTCATGCCAATATAAATCATATGAAGAAAGCCCAAAGTCCACCTGAGATGCGAAAGAATGGCCCTGATAGTGGCCACACCAGGAGAAGTGCCTCAAAGAAGGCCCAACATGGAGCCAAGACACACTCATCGGAAGAATATTCTGGTGATAAAACTGACAACTCCAAGGAATCTTATAGTAGAAAAACTAGTTCTCATTCCCAAAGGAAAAGAAAGAAGAGGAAACATTTGAAGAGTCGTGACCCTAAAGAGTTCAAGAAATACAAACCACCCACTTTTGATGAATAAATTAAGAAGGGGGAAGAAGTAGAAGTTTGGCTTCTTGGCTTGAAGAAGTACTTCAGAGTCCATTCCTACTCTGAAAATTTAAAGGTTTGAATAGCTATTTTTAACATGAATGGAAAGGCCTCCATTTGGTGGGAGGACCTTAGGAAAGTGAAAGGAATACATGAGAAGGAATTGTCATGGAAATAATTTGAGAAATACTTCAAGAAGCAGTATTTTTCATATAAATACTTTTATGGGAAGACCAAGGAGTTTTATGAACTCTAGTTGGGACAGATCACCATAGAGGAATATATCAATAAATTTCTTGAGTTGATAAGGTATGTACCCTACATAAAGGATGAAAAGGTAAATGTTATCACTGAAATTTCATTCGCAAGTGGTTACAAGAATTCAGCATCGTCAAACAGTTATGAGGTCATCCATGGACCTGAATTAACATAAAGGAATTCACAAAGGGTCAAAACTATACAACTAGTGAAAAAATTAAAGGGTGATATGAAGACACCGAGCACGCATGCACATGCACAAAACAAGAATGCAGAAATCATGCACATG
>ML804876.1:168000-183194 GCA_009831015.1 Picea engelmannii | reverse complement strand
GAGGGAGACATGGTATGGATGTGGGATACCTAGAAAGGAGAGCCAACTAATGTTAAAGGAAGTGCTCAGTCATGGCTCAGACCCTTCAAAGTTGGAATGGAATTAGTTGACAACTCATACTACTTGTCCACTTTGGAGGGAAGAAGGCACCCGTTGCCGATCAACGGGCACCTCCTCAAACCCCACCAAGGTGGGGGGACCTGACTGCACAGGTGAGTTCAAGTAAGTAGGCATTTTGCACTCGTGTATTATATCATTTGCATTGCATCTTAGTTTGTTTTTATATTCACACTTATTGATTGTTTTCTTTCAGTATATATATGTGTGTGTGTGTGTGTGTGTATACGGGTGGTATTACCATCCCAAATTTGCTACTGATACTTCTTTCGAGATCGAGCAGGTCTGCAGGTTGTGCCAGAGACGCTGAGGTTCTAATGTGCTCTACAGTGAGCACATGTCCCCAAGTTGGAGCCAGATGTTATCCCCAATTTTTAGGGATAACTAGGATATCATGTCTCGAGGCCCACAGGTCCTAGACATGCAGTATCGAGAGCAGGATTGACCTGAGCATGGCCCTAGAGGGCCCACCTTTTCTTCTTCCATCATCCTTATCTTGTTAGCAACAATAGCATCCATCACCATCGGCTTGGTCCTGTATCAGAAAGAGTTCTTTCTCCATGAGGTAATTGGTCCAGGTATCATGGTATGTGTCACCTTTGATAATTAAAACCTTTAAATATATGCATCTGATTCCTTTTATTTCTAACAACTGTTTGGATCTTACATTTTCCCACTTGACAATGTTTTGGGGGATTCACAAGGTGTCCTAGCAATCCTTTCTCCATAGGTTTTGGTTTTCCACTGGGGGAACTTTGGGAATATGTAACGGGTATGGGAATGTCAGCCCATGGGTTTACCCATGCTTAGGCCTATTTTGTAATATATAAATAGATGTCTAGGCGATGTAAGAAGAAGAAGATGCATGTATATGATGTTATGCTAAGTGCAAGTGTGGTTTGTAAATGCTTTGTGCATACTGTGAGAGAATTGTAGAGCTAAGTGCAAGTGGTTGTAACAGACTGTGAAGGGCTTTGTGCTGTAACACAAGGAAGAAGGATCTAGCGAGTTGTGCAGATCTTTTGTCCTATGCAGAGTAGGGTTTTGAGGCTCTGTGCATGTAACCTATTGAAGAAGCTAATAAAGAAGAAGAGTTGGTGGACGTATCCCCAGGGTGGGGGTGAACCGCATATATGTTGTGTTGCTATGCTTTGTGCGATGTGTTGGTATATTTATGTGTTATTTGCTAAGTGATTGATATAGATAGATAGATAGATATGTTTATGCTTTGTATTTGATGAATCTGGATGCTAGATCTGACATAGGTGAATGTGTTTAGTGCTTGAATATGCTAGATATGATCCATTTATTTATGCTAAGTGATTAAATACATTAGATTAGGGTGAATGTCGCGATGCTATGTTTTCTCTGCGGAGTAGATATTGGTTAAATAATGATGAACTAACGGTGCTAAGTGCTCTATCAAGTATTATAATCACAAATCTGTGTCCCAACTAAGGTTGCAGACACCTGAGTCCTGCAACCACCTCTGCCTCTACCTCGGGTGAGACTTCATCTCCTTTGCAGGTGTTGCTGAAAGGGATGATAGTTGGGATTTTGTTGGTGCGTTGTTGTAGCGTTGAACCCTGGGTCTACCCCTGTGCCAACAAATGGTTCCATTGTCGGGACCTGAAGCTGTGATTGATGGGAACTGAGGAAGAAGAGGCTTTGTGCAAAAATCCGACCTGAAATTGTGAAAGATCTATGCGTAGATATGTTGCTCTAGTGCAAAGTACTCTACTTAGTTTGAAAAGCTCTGTGCTAAGGAAAAAAAGTCAAATCTAAAGAAAAGAGGTAATATCTGAAAGCTCTGTACTCTGATAAAGGTAAGAATATTGAAAATTTCTAGATCTGAAAGCTTTTTGCTCTGTAGAAAATAAGATAAGTGAAATTTTTTGTTTCAACAGTTTGGATCTAGGTATTTTTGATAGATTCTATCCTAGCTTGAAAACTAGGGTATTAATAGATGAAAGAAGATTTGATATGAGTAGATCTGATAAGAATAGTGAAAAATATGTTATACTTATGCATAAAAAGAATGTTTGGACTAATAAGTATATGCAGGATCCTAGAAAGAAATGTTTGCAGTGTAGCTACCATGATCCTAGCGCTCAGTACAGAAAAGGCCGGGGATCATTTAAAAGAAAGAGAGGATTAACCCTCTATTACAGTTGCAGAAGACCGAGACATCTTGCTAAGGAATGCCTTGGGAGAAGACCTAGTTGTCTTTGTTGTAAAGCTATGAACCATGAAGTATTGGATTTCCATAGAATGATTGCTAAGGTTGAAAGAATGAATATGAACCAAGAAAACCCTAAGGCAGATTCAGAAACTAAGATTATGACATAATCCTAGAAAGAATCATAGAAAGTATTTCTACAGATGAAAGAAACCCTGAATGACCACTGACATGTCAGATTATCAACGATCTTCAAAGAAAAAGAATGCCTTGAAGCAAGAATAGGAGACTTCGACATTGATTGTGTTTTAGATGAGGAAACACAGGTGAATATCATGACAGAGAGAACTTGGGAAGCTACAGAGAGGCCTGCTATGATTCCTTCATTAGGAGGAATATGACTATTCAAAGGAAAGCTGATAAACCTATGTGGAAAGCTCACTTGGATACCTATGAATGCCAATGAAACTTCGACAGAGGAAGATTTTGAGATTATTAAATTTATTGAGAACAGTGCCCCATTTACCATGATACTAGGAAAACCTTGGATTGAAAGAGATCAGGCCAGAAGGCAAGAAGAAGAGGAAGCTTTAGAATAACATAAGCAAGAGTTAAAAGAATTCATGACTAGAAGGATCACACACTTGATTGAAGAACAAAAGAACAAATCAAAGCTATTTAACACCAGAAACTCGGATGTCGAAGTTGCAAGAACACTAGAAAACCCACAGAAGATTGAAGTACCTATTCCAGATAAAGAAGAAGGATCACCCTTGAATCTTAGGAAATAATCTCAACAACACGAAGTAACTATGCCAAAAGAAGATAAGAATCAGAATGGAAAAGGCATACCAAGACAAAGCTCACTGGGAAGAAAGCTAGAAAGATAAGTAAGAAGAGAGCTAAGATCAACAAGTTGCAGAAGGTTCCAGAGGGAACCTCGCAGAAGGAAAATTTGCAAAATTGGAGCTTCGTTGGGATATCAGACAACGACACATGGCACTTCTCCATGGCGAACCAATATAGTCGTTGGGGAAATTATAACCGTTAGACCAACGCTCCGAACGAGTAGAAAGCAATTTATGGTCAGACAGCTCGCCATCCGACCATTGGGACCGCGCCATAATGGAAAGAACAAAGTTAATGAAGGCTTCTAACCTGTTGCAAGAGATCTGTTGCCGAGTTACCTATTTATCCCATCGCGCCATGCACCGAGAACACTTTTTCCAACCAAGATTTTGAGCCCGTAGACTAAGTTGATTTTGCACAGTGATCATCGCGCTCTTGCTCTCTATCCCATTACTATGTCTAAGTTACCCTTCGAACCCGATATTGTTAACCCTGAGTGTGTATGTTGGATGAGTTGAGCACTGGAGAGAAAGTTTTTGAAGAAGTTCTGATCAACCTCATGACTGAAAGAGTCATGTCGATGTCTACAGGTGTACAAGCATCAGATGAAAAGCGAACCAAGCACATGGATGATCTAGCGAATGCCAAATTGATCCCGACCATATTCCCCGCCTATATACCACCTCTGAGCGGCGCGATAAATCGAGACAACGTGCCTAGAGATTTCGAATACACCTTGGTTACGGCGTACCTCCCAAAGGGGATACGTGCAGTTTGAGTAGACCAAGATAAGATTGGAGCATTGAAGTTTAGTGACTTCAACCTCGGAGATTGCAAAGCCTATAACATGCTCGACCCACATAAGTACCTGACCAAAAATAAGGGGAAGAATTCGAAGATAATCCCCAGTTGTGGACTATGAACCTCGCATAGTCCACCCTGCTGAACGTCATGAAGATTCCGCACTTTGGTAGACACCAAGAAGTCAATGCGTGTGTCACGCTGCTGCTTTCTTGTTACCATGGCGGCTATTTGTGGCTAAACCACCGTATAATAGTTGATCTGACGCTGATTAATCAGATCACAGGGTTGAGTATGCAAGGACCTGATCCACAAGAGTTTTACCTCGGAAAATCCATGGATCATGCTCTAGCACAGAAGATCAATGACATTTATGCTGATTTCGAGAAGGGAACGTGAGGTTACAAGGTAGCTTCTATCCAGAGTGGCACAGTGAACCTCACCTGTCAGTTGATTGCAGGGAAGTTAGTACGAAAGAACCAACCTACCCAAGTCACCAGTTTTGTAGTCGACCTCGCAGGAAAGTGCGTAGAAGGCCTTCAGATGAACTGGGTGAAGTACTTGGTGAACTAGTTGGAACTCAACTATAGAGAAGCACAGGATCAAGGATATGAATTTCATTTCAGCCGGCTCTTGATCCTTATAGATTTTATTTCCTGGGAGATGTCGGAAGGTGCGACCTTCCCAGACATTGAGCCATTTGAACCGCTGGCTGCGAAGTTCACTACCCTTTGGTATTCAAGCGATATGAATAAATAGTGGAAGTCAAATGTTGTTTTTCATACCTACTATAATCAACTGAAGATAGCCATACAGTCCGAGCCTCGCATGACTCTGAGCACTCGACACCGGTTCAAGCCTTTGATGAAGTTCAACGCATAATGACATTTCATTTATACTACAGTGCGTGCCGATGAACACAAGAAACAACTTCAGTCCTACTACAAGCTGACGGAGGAGGACTTGGAGAGATCACTAAGGACTGGTCGGCGGACCTCCTTATTCCAGCAGACCCTGCAGAGATATCTGACATCGACAACCCAGAAACTGCGTAGGATACACCTAGACCTAGCAGGACAAAGACGACCGAAGAGGTCCAAGGATTAGACAGTGCATCCGTGAAGACTGCTTCCATATCACCATAGCAAGGAGGTGATGGCAAAGAGTTAGATGACAAAGAAGTTGAACAGAAGCAAGGAGATGAGGTTGATCCCCTGAAGAAGAGGAAAGGTTCATCGCCGAAACCTTCCTCCCGGAAGAAATCGAAGGCCACCATGACCAAGATGCAGACTGTCCTCACCTCCGATGACTTCGACTTCCTCATAGAAGCCCTGCAATATGCTTCGCTGGAAATAGCAGAGAAACAAGACGCAAAGCAAGAGGAAATATATGATCGAATTGAGACTGAACTTCGAGGGGTACAACAAGCCCTAGAGTCCAGCTGCGTAGTCTCCACTACACCGGGAGAACCAGAATTGGGAGATGAACCAACCCAACTCCACTGCCTAGCCGATACAGTCGAAGCTTGCCTTCGACGAGCATAGGAAGAAATAGAGCAAGCCACCCAGGCTTTGACACAAGTACAAGGAGTACTCGTAGAGCAATGCAGTGTTGTAGAACAGTAAAAGATTTCTCTCCAAGCGAAGTTTGATGCAGAAAAAGCACAACTACAACAAGAAAAAGAACAGTTGCTCGCGGAGCAACTCGAAGTAAAAGAAGCGGTCAACAGAGAACTTCGCTCTGTGACAGTCTTAGAAATCAAGGTAGAAGACTGAGTTACACAGCAGGTAAACCATCTCATAGAAGCCATCCAACAACTACAACAACTCATAGCAGATTTGGAGCTACACACTGTACCTGAGACCCCACGAGATGTAAGAGACCAAAGAGAAGCAACTGCCCAGAGGGTAGTTGAAAGGCTAAAGGCTCTTACCTTGGAATGTAAAAAACTCACTGATCGCAGTGCCCAGACCTATGAACAACTCATGGAGAACCGGGAACTGAAGGCACTGGAGTCGCAGCTCCAAGAGGCGAAGTATCAAGCCGAAAATATACAGGCGCAGTTGAAGCCCCTATTAGATGTGGAAAGAATGAAGCGATCCCAAGAGAAATGGACCACCCAACAACAAATCCACACTATCTAGAGCAGATTTATGGAGGCAACTCAGAAACTCCAACTTGTACAAGAAAAGGCTTACCAATTGTTTACAGAGGTAGAAGGCCAAGGAGCAGAGCTAGAGCATGTTTTCACTATAGCTGAACGACGTCTAGAGGGACCTATCAATGCTGCAGTCATCCAAGCATTCATTGAACAGGAGGTCGTAGCACAACAACAAGTCGAAGTAGCACGAACCAAGCTCAAGGCGTTCAAAGCAGAACTAGTCAGACCAGAGTGACTCAGGATGAGTCACATGTGAGTGTTGGGGGCCTGTTGGCCCTTGACCAAGTTTTGGGAGATCCTTGGTCAAGTTGACCTATTTTGGGACTTCGACAGCCTATCAAAGGCGGAGCGCAAGACGAAGCAGAGATCGCGGGATCTCGACCCCTTTTTGGGTCCTTTTTGGAATTTGGGAATATGTAACGGGTATGGGAATGTCGGCCCATGGGTTTACCCATGCTTAGGCCTATTTTGTAATATATAAATAGATGTCTAGGTGATGTAAGAAGAAGAATAGGCATCTATGTGATGTTATGCTAAGTGCAAGTGTGGTTTGTAAATGCTTTGTGCATACTGTGAGAGACTTGCAGAGCTAAGCGGAAGTGGTTGTAATAGACTGTGAAGGGCTTTGTGCTGTAACGCAAGGAAGAAGGATCTAGTGAGCTGCGTAGATCTTTTGTCCTATGCAGAGTAGGGTTTTGAGGCTCTGTGCATGTAACCTATTGAAGAAGCTAATAAAGAAGAAGAGTTGGTGGATGTAGCCCCAGGGTGGGGGTGAACCACGTATATGTTGTGTTGCTCTGCTTTGTGCGATGTGTTGGTATATTTATGTGTTATTTGCTAAGTGCTTGATATAGATAGATAGATAGATCTGTTTATGATTTTTGATTATGATGAATCTGGATGCTAGATCTGACATAGGTGAATGTGTTTAGTTCTTGAACTTGCTAGATCTGATCCATTTATTTATGCTAAGTGCTTAAACACATTAGATCAGGGTGAATGTTGCGATGCTCTGTTTTCTCTTCGGAGTAGATATTGGTTAAATAATGATGAACTAACAGTGCTAAGTGCTCTATCAAGTATTATAATGACATATCTGTGTCTCATCTAAGGTTGCAGACACCTGAGTCCTACAACCACCCTCGACCTTGAGCGAGACTTCATTTGCTTCGCAAGTGTTGCCAAAAGGGCTGGTAGTTGGGGTTTTGTTGGTGCGTTGTTATAGCGTTGAACCCTGGGTTTTCCCCTGTTCCAACAATGAGATATTCGTTATGGCCAAAACAAATCACATCTCATTTACGTCTCCCAACATGTATAAACTCATCAATATTCTCAATCACATCATTGTATTTATTATAACATGACGGGTTTAATGCATCCAAGGTATCCACTATCACCTCTTCACTTTATGAATCATAAAGTAAAGAAACATCAAAAACTTGGAAAGGAGTGTAACTTACCATGTTATTTTCTTCATGTGCAGTAGGAATGGAAGCTTGGATGACTTCATCTAGTGGAGGAGCAAATACCAGTGCTTCGTCTTCATGATGAACCTCTTCATGGATTAGTTCTTCAACATGGTGTGTTTCATCAAAGTGTTTTTATTCGGCATATTCACAAAGCAAGTCATGTTCATGTGTTCAGTGATCTTCCTCATGATTCACTTCTTCAGGTTCTCGTTCTTCAATCAATTCTTTGTTTTCTTCAATAGAATCGTGAGGTGATTCTTGTTCCTCTTTGAGGGGTTAACAACCCTCTTCATGGATCGCCTCTTTAAATTCTTGTTCGTCAATGGATTCTTCATCTTCTTCAACATAGCTAGAAAATAACCCTTCCCTTTTGGAGGGCCATTGTGAAATTGTGGAGAATGTCTTCGTATCTTTGCATTCTTGGGGCCCACCTTTTGAGGAATTCCTCAATGAAGATTGTAAGAGAAGATATAATGTTTGGATTGAGAGTATGCTTAACCCAATGCTTTTGTCTTGTTTACATAGATAGAAAAAATAATCTCATTATCACATCCTGATGTGTCACATCTATGTCTAAAATATACTTCAATAAATTTACAACATGAGTAATAGCCAAGGACGCGTCTCCATCAAATTTTGGACAATTATTCCCCCAACCTAGAGAAATGTGATTTGGGTATCCTGGAACTTCTCTAATATCCAGGGAGGGAAACATTTTTTGAAGTGACCATCATGCCATAATTCCATCATTTGAAAGTACGCAGTATCACAATATTAACAATAGGATGACACCACAAAATATATCAATGGATTCGAAATATGATCCCTTTAGGATCATCGAATGAAGGTGAGGGAACTACCCTTAGTGGAGTCACTAGGCAATATTGTAAGATAATGGTTTTGGGATAAATTTACCAAATATATGTCGTTGAGGAGAATGACTCAATCCTCCCTATCAACATCGCCAAAATGTTATTGTAGGATATGTACTTGCGCAAAGCCCAACACGAGATCCAAAAATCTTGCATAACAATGGAATAATCTAGCATTGTTACCTAAGTAGACACTTCTGTCATTTTAATGATGGAAGAGGTCCACCAGAAGGGAGGCTTCCCTCGTGACCTCAAGGGATCAAATAGAAAGTTTAGTAGCCAAGCCTACCTCCCCCTTTCTTGATCACTTAATAATTGGTCTAGGTCAAGGAAAGAGAAGAGGCTTGAAGATGATTTTGTACCTACCCATAATAAAAACACTTTGCAACATATATATAGCAACATCCAAGCCAAAGTATGCAATAAAAAACTCTTTTAGACACTAGACAAGTTATATTTCTATGGTTGTTGCAAATTGAAATAGTTGTTGATTTTTCATAAGCTAGGTTAAGCATGTGGTTCATTTAATTTCATCATGTCTTAACCATAAACAAGAATGTTGCTGCAACGAAGATCACAAGAAGAAACACCATGCACAAGTACACAAGATATATCCTGGGAAACCCTTCTCAAAAAAGGGAGAAAAACCTAGCCAAATCCTTTGCTATATTCTTCAAGAGAAATACCTTTCACCATCAAATGACTTAGCACACAAGAGGGTGCTTAATCCCTAGAAACCCTAGCACCCAAGAGAGGTGTGCACCTTTTCCAAAGAGAAGTACTTGCTGAAATTACCAAAACATGTGAGGAGGATATGATTCTACAATGGAGAATCATCTCCTACTTATATTAGATTTTGACTAATTTAGCAAGGGCATCTTATTGTCACAACAGGGCCGACCTCTCTAAGTCAAACACACTTTATTATTATATTTATTATTATACTTAATATTTTCATTATTAATTATCTTCTTTATATTAATCATATTAACATAGGGCCGACCTGTACCCTTTACATAATAACTAGGGTTACAGGTAGGTATGACTCTTGAACAATATATAGCAAAGGATTTGATACACCCACTAGTGCTCATCCACTAGAGGCCACATCCATAGGGATTCCATAGACCCGAGTCATTGAATTACACAGATGAGCTAGGTCCTCACACGTGCACTTATGCTCATCCATAGTCACGTCTGCTCTATAGATATGCTTTCCCACTGCCAACAACATGAGGATCATCTGGAGTCTTCACATCAACTCTGTTGTTGTTCAGAGGAGGCCATCACATCATCTTCGTTCTTATTCTCATGATGATGTGCCCAACGCTTTTCGAGATTTCCCACGTTCACCTTGTGCTCAGCCATAGGCACGTCCTAACTCAACAAATAGGTCTTACATTGGATAATCATCTGGAGTTATTCTCTCTCACGTCATGGAGGAGGCCATATACATTCCTAGCCCCTATCCCATGCTGGAACCACAAATCCTATATTAGGGGATTTCTCTCAGGTTTGTAAGCTGAGAGTAAGACTTCACAAGTTGTTGTGTTGCACATCTCATAGGTTTGTAAGCTGGAGGATGTCTCCCATAGCTGCTTTCATCAACAATAGTAAACCAATCTTATAACAACAATAAGTAATTTGTAACAAAAACAATTATAAGTGCTTAAAGATACCACAATTGACCACGAAAATTAAGCATACAACCAATAAAATACTATCCAATTGTCAAAGGTAGTTTATGAATGAGTTAAGCCACCTTTAGATGAGTGTATGCAACACACTGTTGTTGTTTACATGGATGTAGAAAACTTTTTATAACAACAAGTACAAGTAATTTAGTGAGTTTGATAAGGTTAATGTTAGTACAATTAGTGGAATTCTTGAGAGTTTTGACAGAGAGAGAGAGTTTATCAATCAATTCACCATAAGAGTGCTTTAAGATCAATGCCTTTCTAGGGTTATGGAGTCTTCTAATGTAACCAAGTTTGAAGGTCGATCTACTTCAAACCAAGAGGTAGGATATAAACCCTAAGGTGCAAGAATGTTTGGGCCTTGGGCCTTAGATCTTTAGGAGAAGGACGTCTAGGGTGCAAGCACATTCATGCCTTAGGATTTAGATCTTGCAGAGAAGGACGTCTAAGGTGCAAGAACATTTGGGCCCTAGAAATCATTCCTCCCTTTTTGTAGCTTCAACTAGGTCAAATATCTATTATCTAGGGCTAAAATCCTAAACTAATAGCAGTTTAAGAATTTAGGGTTATAATCCTAGCAAGGATAATTAACCAATTCTATACAAATATAACCTTGTGAGAGGAAGAAGCACTTATGTTCCTCTCTTAGGGTTCCAATAAACAACACTTCTTGCAACAAAATGGAAATTTCATCATAAACATCAATAACATAAACAAGAATTGTAGAAATTTACTTACTTCATCTAAGAACCAAGAGAATCTTACCCTAATTGCAAAAATATCCATAAAAAAATCAAACCATCCATAAAATATCATTTCCAAGCATAGTGCGTGAGAGAGAAAGAGTTAGTAACCCGTAAGGGCCGAAAAGTTTAGAAGTAGCACCTCACAATGGTGAGGGAATGCTGATCCAAAATGAAATGAGAGTTTTTCTTCTTATATGAGGCCTAGAGCTACACTTTTTCCCACAAACATAACATAAAATATAATTCAAGTGGGGCCTACCCCTCTTTTAAACTTCACATCATTTAATAAATGCAAAATACATCAAAATAACTCACACGTGTGAGATGTCAAGGCCCCTTGGGAAAGATGAGGCCTCCAATGGCCATGTGGCATCAATCCAGAGCAAGGTGGGAGAAAGTGATGTCTCTCCTCACTGAAACTCAAACCATGCCTCATGAGTACCACACATGTGCATCAAACCCTAGCTGCGACATACCCTAGGAGGTCACGTCATCACCACAATAGGGATAACATCTAGGATCCAGGTGTTGTATCCAAGCCCTAGGTAGATGCATCTCATATCTGCACTATCTCTAACTATTTTTTGTTGCTACATCCCTGATCTTGGTGCAAAATAAGTCATGGGGTACTCTTCCCAACCTGTGGGGCTTCCAGCCCATCTGTGTTCCATCATGATTGAATCTACTCCTACCAAGCCCATATGTCTATCGTTCATGGTTTTGAGGATGTGAGAGCCAATATCTAAGGGTATTGAGTCACTGGATGACCCACTGGTCTCCATCACACATGCCAAAGTCCTACAATAAAGGAACAATGTCTTAGGTACAATCCCATGACGTCCCTCAAAGAACCATGTTAGGGCCATCCAAAACAATAAATGTATATAACATGGTTAGCCAAGGTTCACATGAAACATTAGTCCTTAAAGCATGCAAAGTAACCTATAACTTAAGATATAAGCCATGCAAGATAATTCACCTCAGTATACCCTTCAAGCATCACACTATCCCATGACCCCATGTGAGTTTCCAAGTTTAAGTATGGGAGGGATTTCATCCAACCCTATTAGGTGTGCCACCTAGATAGGAAATAAAATAACTCAGGTATAGGGATAGGTCCTGATAGTGACAGGGAAAATAAAAACACTTCAAGAGTAGTGATATGGTTTTAGGTCTTACTTCATGGATTATGGTGTCATTTAATCCATTTCTATGAGCGTCTTTGTGGAGGGTGCGCTTTCTCTTGAGTTACCCCATATTTGCATGTTATTTTTTCAAACCCATTTATTGGCTATCTTTCAAGTCGACTTTATCATATTTGCAAGTCTCCTTTATAAGGTTTCAAGCTATAACATTGTTGTTTGGGACCAGGGTGAGCACTGAAAGAGTAGAGCTCATGTTTGGAATGACCTTTGTTAGTTATTTTTCTATCATTACTTTCTTTCTTTAGAATCATTTTCTTATTCTCTTAGAATTAACTACAAAACAACCTCTCGGCCTTTAGCCCCTCTTCTCATGAGAGAATGGACTATGACCCATTACTGAAGTTTAGCACACTATGAGAGACTCCAGGATGGAAATTGTTAAGTATGGCGGGGAACAAAATGTTACCCTTGTGAGGCCCCCCTAGTAGTATCCATTTTCCTTGGGTGGTGACATTACAGGACTAGGGCATATAAGCTGACCACCAAGCTAAAACAAGGCAACCAACACAATTTCCCAATCCAATGATCCATTATCCAACTTCAACCAAATATCCTCATCCACATGGCCAACAAATTAAGCACAACATTTTTCATTAAATAAGGACTAACATAGCTCATGGTGATGATGGATTACCATCTCTCATACTCTGGGTTGCTTGGATGTGATGGGACATGGTTGATCTGTAGTTGTAAAGGTGAATGAGGGGGTTTGTTGGGCTGTCGTCTGTGGACATGTTGATCATCATCATGGTCAAGATCATGTTCTCCATTGCAGGCCACGAGACACAATCTTCTCTAGTCACCCCTATGCATGGGGGGGGGGTAATAGTCCATATTAATGCTTATGTCAGTTTATGTCGGTCCAATATAATATTTCATACAAAATTAAAAATAAAGTAATAATAAATTAAAAATCCACTAAATAATAACCATTCACAAATCTTTATATATAAGCATATATATAACACTATAAAAATCAAATCATATTAATGATTAAAAGAAAAAATGAGATCATATGATTTATGAGGTTGTTTGACACTTTTCCTTACTGGTTTTTGACACTAAGATGTCAGACACCAAGCATTACTCTCTCTCTCTCTCTATATATATATAGATCCATATTATCTTGGAATATTTTAAGTACCAAGAGATTTTGATCTCAATTTTTTTGGGATTGTTATTACAAGATTTGTTCTTGTGCAAAAGCTCCACAAGATACCTATCTGTGTAACAACTAGAAGTTTATACCACTATCACCTAAGTAGAAGCTTCCCTCATTTCAGTGAAGGAAAGAGATCCAGCATAATGGGAGGCTTCCCTAGTGACCTCAAGGGATCAAGTAGCAAGATTGGCCAATCCTACAACCCCCTATCTTGGTCACTTAGATTTTAGGTCTAGGTCTAGGAAAGGTAAAGAGGTAATTGTTTCACGTGTATGAGGCAATAAAAATTCCAAAGCATAATATAGACAATTACCAAGTTATATAGTTGATTAACGACCTCTAGACACTAGATAATCAAATAAACCAATTGTTGTTGCAAAATTACAATAGTAAGACAATGTATAACAACAATTAATATTTTGTAAATACAATAGGAAAAAATACCTAGAAATATAGAAATTGAGCATATGAATTAAGCCCTCAATAGGTGCAACAACATCCAATTGCTAGACTATGATTCTGAGTATCTTTAGCCATAGTTTCAAGTAAGTATGCAACAATTAGATAAAACCTTAATGGTTGTAGCAAAAATTTGTAACAATATTAATAAATATCATTTCTTTTCCAAAGTTAGAGTTAGTAAAGTTAGTCAAATCTCTTTAGGAGAGAGTAATAATTCTAATAATATTTTCACCACCAAGTGATTTCTAGATTAGTGTCATTGACTTTCTAGGGCTATGGAGTGAAGCATGCAACACTTTGAAGAATGAACTAAATGATCACGAAGGATAAATTTTTATCCCTAAGAGCAACTTCTCTTGGGCCTTAGGACTAAAACTTGCAAGAAAACAATTTCTAGGATGCAACCTATCTTGGGCTCTAGATGTTGTTTTCCCTCTTCTAGATTACCTAGTTCAAGGATCAATATGGACTAGGATCAAAACCCTAAGGTGAAACCTCTCTTGGGCCTTAGGTCTTTGAACCCTAGCAAGATACTAGATCTCTAAATTCTTTAATCGAAGCTTGGACAAACAAAGGTGTGGACGAAGAGAAACCCTTATGTCTCCTTCCTAGGGTTTCACTAGAACAAAGTAACATGCAACAAGATAGAAACTATCACATTATATCATGAGAAAACACATCAACTTAAAGAAAATTAATTACTTATCCAAGTCACTATGCCAAGAAAAACCCTAATTGCAACAAGATATCATCCAAAAAATGCAAAGCATCCACAAATAATATTTCTCCAAGAGGTGCACACTAGATCCAAGAGATTGAAAGAGTAGAGGGAAACTTTATGAGAGCTCTCCCACATAAGTGTGTGGAGATGTGTTGATGCTCAAATGAAATGAGTGCTAGCCTTATTTATACAAGTAAATCCTAGTGCCATTGTTCACATAATTAAGTAAAATGTCATAAATTTAAGTTACAAGTGGGGCCAAACCCTCCAAATGGCCTCTACAAATGTTAAAACATGAAAATAATACAATATATGGTCACACATGTGGTGACGTCAAGCCCTCAAGGGCATGGAGAAGGACTCCAAAGGCCACATGTCATCATTTATTAGTGTAAGCATGGAAAAGCCACCATCAAGTGCCATGTCACATCATGTGGTGTCCGAGTGGCAACAAATCCCATCATCTCCATCAAAACCTAGCATGGCATCATCATCCAAATGCCCAACATCCAAGGTGTAAAGGATGGTGTCCAAGGAGGAGAAGGGTGTATGTAATCTCTGTGTGTCATTTGATCATCTCCTGGCACAACGTCGTCTATCCAATGCATGATAATATCTGGGGTGTAGAGCCAAGGGTGTGGGATTCATGTCCATCTATGTGCCACCATGACCATATCTAGCGTAAAAAATCTCATCTTTCCATCATCCAAGGTCCATACGATGTGAGAGCCAATATCTAAGTGTGTCAAGCCA
>ML804876.1:154095-167900 GCA_009831015.1 Picea engelmannii | reverse complement strand
GTCTCCATCAAATTTTGGACAATTATTCCCCCAACCTAGAGAAATGTGATTTGGGTATCCTGGAACTTCTCTAATATCCAGGGAGGGAAACATTTTTTGAAGTGACCATCATGCCATAATTCCATCATTTGAAAGTACGCAGTATCACAATATTAACAATAGGATGACACCACAAAATATATCAATGGATTCGAAATATGATCCCTTTAGGATCATCGAATGAAGGTGAGGGAACTACCCTTAGTGGAGTCACTAGGCAATATTGTAAGATAATGGTTTTGGGATAAATTTACCAAATATATGTCGTTGAGGAGAATGACTCAATCCTCCCTATCAACATCGCCAAAATGTTATTGTAGGATATGTACTTGCGCAAAGCCCAACACGAGATCCAAAAATCTTGCATAACAATGGAATAATCTAGCATTGTTACCTAAGTAGACACTTCTGTCATTTTAATGATGGAAGAGGTCCACCAGAAGGGAGGCTTCCCTCGTGACCTCAAGGGATCAAATAGAAAGTTTAGTAGCCAAGCCTACCTCCCCCTTTCTTGATCACTTAATAATTGGTCTAGGTCAAGGAAAGAGAAGAGGCTTGAAGATGATTTTGTACCTACCCATAATAAAAACACTTTGCAACATATATATAGCAACATCCAAGCCAAAGTATGCAATAAAAAACTCTTTTAGACACTAGACAAGTTATATTTCTATGGTTGTTGCAAATTGAAATAGTTGTTGATTTTTCATAAGCTAGGTTAAGCATGTGGTTCATTTAATTTCATCATGTCTTAACCATAAACAAGAATGTTGCTGCAACGAAGATCACAAGAAGAAACACCATGCACAAGTACACAAGATATATCCTGGGAAACCCTTCTCAAAAAAGGGAGAAAAACCTAGCCAAATCCTTTGCTATATTCTTCAAGAGAAATACCTTTCACCATCAAATGACTTAGCACACAAGAGGGTGCTTAATCCCTAGAAACCCTAGCACCCAAGAGAGGTGTGCACCTTTTCCAAAGAGAAGTACTTGCTGAAATTACCAAAACATGTGAGGAGGATATGATTCTACAATGGAGAATCATCTCCTACTTATATTAGATTTTGACTAATTTAGCAAGGGCATCTTATTGTCACAACAGGGCCGACCTCTCTAAGTCAAACACACTTTATTATTATATTTATTATTATACTTAATATTTTCATTATTAATTATCTTCTTTATATTAATCATATTAACATAGGGCCGACCTGTACCCTTTACATAATAACTAGGGTTACAGGTAGGTATGACTCTTGAACAATATATAGCAAAGGATTTGATACACCCACTAGTGCTCATCCACTAGAGGCCACATCCATAGGGATTCCATAGACCCGAGTCATTGAATTACACAGATGAGCTAGGTCCTCACACGTGCACTTATGCTCATCCATAGTCACGTCTGCTCTATAGATATGCTTTCCCACTGCCAACAACATGAGGATCATCTGGAGTCTTCACATCAACTCTGTTGTTGTTCAGAGGAGGCCATCACATCATCTTCGTTCTTATTCTCATGATGATGTGCCCAACGCTTTTCGAGATTTCCCACGTTCACCTTGTGCTCAGCCATAGGCACGTCCTAACTCAACAAATAGGTCTTACATTGGATAATCATCTGGAGTTATTCTCTCTCACGTCATGGAGGAGGCCATATACATTCCTAGCCCCTATCCCATGCTGGAACCACAAATCCTATATTAGGGGATTTCTCTCAGGTTTGTAAGCTGAGAGTAAGACTTCACAAGTTGTTGTGTTGCACATCTCATAGGTTTGTAAGCTGGAGGATGTCTCCCATAGCTGCTTTCATCAACAATAGTAAACCAATCTTATAACAACAATAAGTAATTTGTAACAAAAACAATTATAAGTGCTTAAAGATACCACAATTGACCACGAAAATTAAGCATACAACCAATAAAATACTATCCAATTGTCAAAGGTAGTTTATGAATGAGTTAAGCCACCTTTAGATGAGTGTATGCAACACACTGTTGTTGTTTACATGGATGTAGAAAACTTTTTATAACAACAAGTACAAGTAATTTAGTGAGTTTGATAAGGTTAATGTTAGTACAATTAGTGGAATTCTTGAGAGTTTTGACAGAGAGAGAGAGTTTATCAATCAATTCACCATAAGAGTGCTTTAAGATCAATGCCTTTCTAGGGTTATGGAGTCTTCTAATGTAACCAAGTTTGAAGGTCGATCTACTTCAAACCAAGAGGTAGGATATAAACCCTAAGGTGCAAGAATGTTTGGGCCTTGGGCCTTAGATCTTTAGGAGAAGGACGTCTAGGGTGCAAGCACATTCATGCCTTAGGATTTAGATCTTGCAGAGAAGGACGTCTAAGGTGCAAGAACATTTGGGCCCTAGAAATCATTCCTCCCTTTTTGTAGCTTCAACTAGGTCAAATATCTATTATCTAGGGCTAAAATCCTAAACTAATAGCAGTTTAAGAATTTAGGGTTATAATCCTAGCAAGGATAATTAACCAATTCTATACAAATATAACCTTGTGAGAGGAAGAAGCACTTATGTTCCTCTCTTAGGGTTCCAATAAACAACACTTCTTGCAACAAAATGGAAATTTCATCATAAACATCAATAACATAAACAAGAATTGTAGAAATTTACTTACTTCATCTAAGAACCAAGAGAATCTTACCCTAATTGCAAAAATATCCATAAAAAAATCAAACCATCCATAAAATATCATTTCCAAGCATAGTGCGTGAGAGAGAAAGAGTTAGTAACCCGTAAGGGCCGAAAAGTTTAGAAGTAGCACCTCACAATGGTGAGGGAATGCTGATCCAAAATGAAATGAGAGTTTTTCTTCTTATATGAGGCCTAGAGCTACACTTTTTCCCACAAACATAACATAAAATATAATTCAAGTGGGGCCTACCCCTCTTTTAAACTTCACATCATTTAATAAATGCAAAATACATCAAAATAACTCACACGTGTGAGATGTCAAGGCCCCTTGGGAAAGATGAGGCCTCCAATGGCCATGTGGCATCAATCCAGAGCAAGGTGGGAGAAAGTGATGTCTCTCCTCACTGAAACTCAAACCATGCCTCATGAGTACCACACATGTGCATCAAACCCTAGCTGCGACATACCCTAGGAGGTCACGTCATCACCACAATAGGGATAACATCTAGGATCCAGGTGTTGTATCCAAGCCCTAGGTAGATGCATCTCATATCTGCACTATCTCTAACTATTTTTTGTTGCTACATCCCTGATCTTGGTGCAAAATAAGTCATGGGGTACTCTTCCCAACCTGTGGGGCTTCCAGCCCATCTGTGTTCCATCATGATTGAATCTACTCCTACCAAGCCCATATGTCTATCGTTCATGGTTTTGAGGATGTGAGAGCCAATATCTAAGGGTATTGAGTCACTGGATGACCCACTGGTCTCCATCACACATGCCAAAGTCCTACAATAAAGGAACAATGTCTTAGGTACAATCCCATGACGTCCCTCAAAGAACCATGTTAGGGCCATCCAAAACAATAAATGTATATAACATGGTTAGCCAAGGTTCACATGAAACATTAGTCCTTAAAGCATGCAAAGTAACCTATAACTTAAGATATAAGCCATGCAAGATAATTCACCTCAGTATACCCTTCAAGCATCACACTATCCCATGACCCCATGTGAGTTTCCAAGTTTAAGTATGGGAGGGATTTCATCCAACCCTATTAGGTGTGCCACCTAGATAGGAAATAAAATAACTCAGGTATAGGGATAGGTCCTGATAGTGACAGGGAAAATAAAAACACTTCAAGAGTAGTGATATGGTTTTAGGTCTTACTTCATGGATTATGGTGTCATTTAATCCATTTCTATGAGCGTCTTTGTGGAGGGTGCGCTTTCTCTTGAGTTACCCCATATTTGCATGTTATTTTTTCAAACCCATTTATTGGCTATCTTTCAAGTCGACTTTATCATATTTGCAAGTCTCCTTTATAAGGTTTCAAGCTATAACATTGTTGTTTGGGACCAGGGTGAGCACTGAAAGAGTAGAGCTCATGTTTGGAATGACCTTTGTTAGTTATTTTTCTATCATTACTTTCTTTCTTTAGAATCATTTTCTTATTCTCTTAGAATTAACTACAAAACAACCTCTCGGCCTTTAGCCCCTCTTCTCATGAGAGAATGGACTATGACCCATTACTGAAGTTTAGCACACTATGAGAGACTCCAGGATGGAAATTGTTAAGTATGGCGGGGAACAAAATGTTACCCTTGTGAGGCCCCCCTAGTAGTATCCATTTTCCTTGGGTGGTGACATTACAGGACTAGGGCATATAAGCTGACCACCAAGCTAAAACAAGGCAACCAACACAATTTCCCAATCCAATGATCCATTATCCAACTTCAACCAAATATCCTCATCCACATGGCCAACAAATTAAGCACAACATTTTTCATTAAATAAGGACTAACATAGCTCATGGTGATGATGGATTACCATCTCTCATACTCTGGGTTGCTTGGATGTGATGGGACATGGTTGATCTGTAGTTGTAAAGGTGAATGAGGGGGTTTGTTGGGCTGTCGTCTGTGGACATGTTGATCATCATCATGGTCAAGATCATGTTCTCCATTGCAGGCCACGAGACACAATCTTCTCTAGTCACCCCTATGCATGGGGGGGGGGTAATAGTCCATATTAATGCTTATGTCAGTTTATGTCGGTCCAATATAATATTTCATACAAAATTAAAAATAAAGTAATAATAAATTAAAAATCCACTAAATAATAACCATTCACAAATCTTTATATATAAGCATATATATAACACTATAAAAATCAAATCATATTAATGATTAAAAGAAAAAATGAGATCATATGATTTATGAGGTTGTTTGACACTTTTCCTTACTGGTTTTTGACACTAAGATGTCAGACACCAAGCATTACTCTCTCTCTCTCTCTATATATATATAGATCCATATTATCTTGGAATATTTTAAGTACCAAGAGATTTTGATCTCAATTTTTTTGGGATTGTTATTACAAGATTTGTTCTTGTGCAAAAGCTCCACAAGATACCTATCTGTGTAACAACTAGAAGTTTATACCACTATCACCTAAGTAGAAGCTTCCCTCATTTCAGTGAAGGAAAGAGATCCAGCATAATGGGAGGCTTCCCTAGTGACCTCAAGGGATCAAGTAGCAAGATTGGCCAATCCTACAACCCCCTATCTTGGTCACTTAGATTTTAGGTCTAGGTCTAGGAAAGGTAAAGAGGTAATTGTTTCACGTGTATGAGGCAATAAAAATTCCAAAGCATAATATAGACAATTACCAAGTTATATAGTTGATTAACGACCTCTAGACACTAGATAATCAAATAAACCAATTGTTGTTGCAAAATTACAATAGTAAGACAATGTATAACAACAATTAATATTTTGTAAATACAATAGGAAAAAATACCTAGAAATATAGAAATTGAGCATATGAATTAAGCCCTCAATAGGTGCAACAACATCCAATTGCTAGACTATGATTCTGAGTATCTTTAGCCATAGTTTCAAGTAAGTATGCAACAATTAGATAAAACCTTAATGGTTGTAGCAAAAATTTGTAACAATATTAATAAATATCATTTCTTTTCCAAAGTTAGAGTTAGTAAAGTTAGTCAAATCTCTTTAGGAGAGAGTAATAATTCTAATAATATTTTCACCACCAAGTGATTTCTAGATTAGTGTCATTGACTTTCTAGGGCTATGGAGTGAAGCATGCAACACTTTGAAGAATGAACTAAATGATCACGAAGGATAAATTTTTATCCCTAAGAGCAACTTCTCTTGGGCCTTAGGACTAAAACTTGCAAGAAAACAATTTCTAGGATGCAACCTATCTTGGGCTCTAGATGTTGTTTTCCCTCTTCTAGATTACCTAGTTCAAGGATCAATATGGACTAGGATCAAAACCCTAAGGTGAAACCTCTCTTGGGCCTTAGGTCTTTGAACCCTAGCAAGATACTAGATCTCTAAATTCTTTAATCGAAGCTTGGACAAACAAAGGTGTGGACGAAGAGAAACCCTTATGTCTCCTTCCTAGGGTTTCACTAGAACAAAGTAACATGCAACAAGATAGAAACTATCACATTATATCATGAGAAAACACATCAACTTAAAGAAAATTAATTACTTATCCAAGTCACTATGCCAAGAAAAACCCTAATTGCAACAAGATATCATCCAAAAAATGCAAAGCATCCACAAATAATATTTCTCCAAGAGGTGCACACTAGATCCAAGAGATTGAAAGAGTAGAGGGAAACTTTATGAGAGCTCTCCCACATAAGTGTGTGGAGATGTGTTGATGCTCAAATGAAATGAGTGCTAGCCTTATTTATACAAGTAAATCCTAGTGCCATTGTTCACATAATTAAGTAAAATGTCATAAATTTAAGTTACAAGTGGGGCCAAACCCTCCAAATGGCCTCTACAAATGTTAAAACATGAAAATAATACAATATATGGTCACACATGTGGTGACGTCAAGCCCTCAAGGGCATGGAGAAGGACTCCAAAGGCCACATGTCATCATTTATTAGTGTAAGCATGGAAAAGCCACCATCAAGTGCCATGTCACATCATGTGGTGTCCGAGTGGCAACAAATCCCATCATCTCCATCAAAACCTAGCATGGCATCATCATCCAAATGCCCAACATCCAAGGTGTAAAGGATGGTGTCCAAGGAGGAGAAGGGTGTATGTAATCTCTGTGTGTCATTTGATCATCTCCTGGCACAACGTCGTCTATCCAATGCATGATAATATCTGGGGTGTAGAGCCAAGGGTGTGGGATTCATGTCCATCTATGTGCCACCATGACCATATCTAGCGTAAAAAATCTCATCTTTCCATCATCCAAGGTCCATACGATGTGAGAGCCAATATCTAAGTGTGTCAAGCCACCTGGTGACTTGGTGCTCTACATCACGTGTGCCATATTCTGTAATAAAGGCACAATGTCCTGGGTGAAATCTCGGGGAATCCTTCAAATACCATGTCAAGGACATCCAAATCAAAACAAAGTATGAAATCAAGTAAAGACAATGTTCATAAGCTATACCGGTCCTTATATCATACAAAATAAGTTGTTACTTAAGATATAATCCACATAAATAATTCACATCAAGAATCCATTTCAAATTTCACATTAGCTCAGGACTTTATGTGAGTTGCCAAGTTTGAATATGGAAGGACCTTCATCATACCCTATTAGGTGTGGCAACCAAAACAATGAAATAAAAGAACCAAGCAAAGGGATATGTCTCGGGGGAAGTAGGAAAGAAAAGAACCCTTCAATAGTAAGTGTGATAGTGGTACATGTTGGGCTTGTTGTTAGAATATGATGGATGTGCTCGTTTAACCATAGACAATATCATTATTGTCACCCAACCATAGGTCGAAGCCACCCCCGAGCACCTTAACCTTGACAGAGAATCATTCTGGAAGAAAACCCTAGGCTAGATAGCCAAACAAGATAGCGCACCTCTCTCCAAGGATAGCACACCAAGAAAGAATAAAAAAAGCTGATTAGAAAGTCCAAACCCAGAGAAGACCGAGACTAAATACTGGCGGAAACAACTTCTCCAAAACTTGCGCACAAAACTACCCAACTATAGTGTGCACAAGTGTGCTACTACAGTTCTGAGAATGCCTGCCAGAATGAAGATTGGCCTCCTATTTTTATACTAAAACTGGCAAACTGCCTGGGCCAACTTCTCATTCTCGGTGCCTATTTACTTAGTATATAATATTTTCTTTAGCTGACTTCTTCTCTTGGAGGCTGATAACCTAATACAAATTATCCTCTTGAGATGACTTGTCTTCTAGGGTTATTAGCTAACTAATTAGGGTTTCTTCTTGCTTCTTGGAATATTCTATTCTCGTCAGGTTTACATGTGGAGGTAAATACTTCCCGCAGGTACCATAATATCAACACTCCCTCCTAGCTAGGGAGGTATTGAAGGTAATGGTCTTGAGCACAAACATACCATTCACCTGGTAGCATCAACATAGTCATATAGACTGTCTCATGATTAGATCATGATCACCATCATCACTATCGGTGTCATCAACTGCATCATCTCTCGAAACCATACTCCATCTTAGTAATTAGACATGATGTTGGATAAGTTACTCACTCCACAGAGTGACACAAGAGCCATTCTTCTAATCTGGACATATGTCCTAGAAGAATAAATGTCGTGGACCATTTTTCGTCTGGGGAATCTTCTGTCCATTGATCATCCATCTAGATGATAATCATTTCCAATGCTACTGATAGTCTTCAAGGAATACAGAACAATGTCATTCAATAGAACACAACTATGTTTATCCATAGTAGTACACAACTACAATCTAGTGGTACATTACTACACCAAGTAGCACAGAGATATTTGATCAGTGACAGATAGTCACAATCAGTGGAACACGCCCACCACAGTAGTATACATCTACTGTCCAGAGACATACAGTCTCCATAACAATCATATCATCAACCTGCACAGAAAACATTGTTATGATATAAACTGAATCATCTGGGTCATTCTTCCACTCACATTTGTGAGATCTGGAAGAACATCTTCCCTAAGAAGTAAAACATCAATGATGAGCTATCTAGACTATTCTTCTCAAGCAAGGAAGAATATCTGTCCCGATTTCTCAGCCTGGACCATTCCCTATTCGGGCCATTCCTCTGGCACTAAACAAAGTGCAACCTAGAGAGAATGAGTCTGCCCTAGGGAATGCCTGTCCCTGATTGTTGAACATAGACCATTCACCTATCTGGGCCATTCCTCCAGCACTAAACAAAGTGCAACCTGGTGAGAATGAATCTTCCCTAGGGAATGACTGTCTAGACCATTTCCAAAGGAAATGACTATCCTGCACTAACCTCCAAAATAGACTATTATTCGAAATTGCTCACAACTGTGAGCTTCGAAAGAATGACTAGCTAGCGAGGCAAACCAGTCTTCTTGACCACTACTAAGAGTGACTGTCAAGAAGAGAGACCTTTCTAGACCATTCCCTATGTTAACCACAAGGGGAATCACTGTCTATGGTACATCAGAAATCCATCGAACCGTTTTCATTACGAAAATGACCGTTCGATCTGGACCATTTTACGAACTGGAAAATGCCTGTCCATTAGAAATCTCAAACTATTTTTCGAACTAGAAAGGAACTGCTCATCCTGGACCATTTTTCGAACTTGAAAAATGACTGTCCATAAATCAATAACACATCAGTGCTCCCTCCCAACCTGGGAATCATCTCTTCCTTTTTCAATAAGGATGTCGTCTCCTATGAGCTTCAGCTTGATTACGCAAACTCTTTCATGTTGGACAAAGGCTTTACCAACATGTCTTCTTATCTGCTCATCTGTGGAGATATGTATTGGAGAACCACTTCCTCTTTTCTGGGCTTCATCATGGAGAATGTAATGCTTGATCTCAAATGTACTTCAGTCTTTTTGGAACACTGGTTTTCTCTGAAGGCTTCATATAGCTCTGATCAATATAGTATATCATTATTGGATTCATCTTTTGTTTCCTGCTACCTCATAACATTGTGGAAAGGATCAAACTGGAACATATCTAAGTGGTACTTCTTCTTTCGTCATGAGAGTTTGTCATGGATTAGCAATCCATCATCCTGAGCTTCTTAGTAACCATTTTGATACAATATCTTTGTTATAGAAAGTTTTTCACCACGCTTTTGTTGTGCATTGAAGGCTCTGTACCAAGTTGTTTGAATCCATACAATATCTTCTTCCATCTGCATACAAGGGTCTTTTTCTGGTATACCTCAAAGCCTTGAGGTTGCTCTACATGTAAATTCCAACCCATGGATATTGCAGATGATATACTGGCTCATGTAGAGGTATGTCTAGTTTACTGGAACAAGCAATCATAATAGTCGTCTCCCTCCATCTGGGAGAACCTCTAGTTCTGGGTCTCGCAATGCTTACATTCATAAGTCTTCCATACACTGTTCTTCATCACAACTTTTAGTTCCTCTGCTTGATTTCTTTTAGTGAGTTCATATGAGGCTGGTAGTCTTGTGATTCTCGATACAATGACTGGTTGTTCTGGCTTTTCTTTATTTCTTGGAATCTTCATGTTCTTCCTCATGTTTCCCTTTAGCTCTTGGGTCCATGGAGTTTTCTATAGATTCCATTCCCTGCAGATTCCACTTCTTTATTTCATCATAAGATCGTGGATGTGGATGGACAACTAGGGATACTTTAAGGCTTCCTTTCGAAGAATACTTCTTCTAAAGTCAAACTGAACATGTGTTGCTCTCCATGGTTGCTACCATTGATGGGAACATGGATAGATACTTCATCATCTTCAATGGATCATATTATTTAGGATTAGCTCCCTCATAATCCTTGCTTCATGCATGAATGCATTCTCTTCTTTTGGAAATATAATCGGCTCCCTCCATCTAGGAGATTCCATGCTTTCATCTGCATCCTTATTGCCTTCTGCAAAGTGTCACAAATATTTTTCCAATTTCCTCTTGATTGCTGATTTCTTTTTGTCTATACTTCTTCTAGGTTTCTTCAATATTGATTCTGATTTCAACTTATCTTGCAGCTGTTACTTATGTAATAGCTTCCACATGAATTGTTACCAGGGTTTGTTGATGTACTTCATCCTATCATGTATATTTCCTGACTTGAAGTCATTGTGATAGCAATCCTTATGTTGTTTTTCTTCCATAGGTATAGTTTCTCTTTGAACATATTATTTTCTAGGAAATAGATATGCAAAACATGGTATGTACGAGATATATGAAGAGTATTGTTACCTTGTCTTAGAAGAAGAAGTGTGTTTTGTCCTGCTTGGCTTTCTTTGAGGGTTCCCTTTCTTTGACAACTGATGCTTCGTGTGTTTCCTTCCTTTTCTTTAACTCGGGACAATGATTCTTGTAGTGACCATACTTTCGACAATTGAAGCATTGTATTCTTGACATATCTTTCTCTTGATTTGGTTTCTTCCTAGAGACAAACTTCTTTTTGTTCCTGAAATCCTTGAACCTTGCTGTGAAGGCTTGATCATCGTACTTCTTTTGGGGTTTCTCTTTTGCATTGATCCTTGATTCTTCTTGTGCACAACACGTCCAAATTTCTTGAAATGTAGGATACTCCTTCCTTGTGTTCATGCTTGCGGCAAATGAATCCCATGTCTTGGGAAGACCATTGAGTACTATGTTTACCAATTCCTTCTCTGAAATGATCTCTTCAATAGCTTGTAGTTGATCTCTTAACTGGGATATTCTCACAAAGTATGATGTTATGATGTCATCATCATTCATCTTCATGTCATGGAGCTCATTCTTCAAACTCATTACTTGTCCAATGTTTATGACTGAGAAGAGGTTTGTTAGGGCATCATACATCTTCTTAGATGAGTCAAGATGGGATATGTAGGGTATCAAGTGGTGTTTTATAGAGTCCACTATGATACTCATGGCATTGAGGCCACTGTCTTTGAACTTCTCCATAACTGCAACGTTTTGCGGTTCCTTCTCTTTTCCTTCTTCAAACTCTGGTTCCACGATCTTTCCTTTCACGATATTCAACACTTTATTATCAACAAGAATGAGGTCAATCATTGTCTTCCACGCTCTGAAGTTAGAAGCCCCATCTAACTTGTTTTCTGACTTCATAGAGTAAGTCATGGCTGCTTTGACTTGGTCAACCCTAGATTTGACCAAAAACTCAAACTAGACGTCTTAGCTTGTTGAGAGTACCAGAAGATGTGCTAGGCTAGGATGCACTAGTCTATCCAGAAATTAGGTCAATCCCTTCACTTAAGGTGCCTCAACGAGAGGGTTAGGGTTTCTGCAACTGCACTTGCTAGTAACCCAAATGACAATGCTTTAGTAACTGCTCCTGCTAGAAACCCTAGTGGTAGTTCTTCAACGAGCTTAGTATCCTTATGGCTATGCTCCCTTCTAGTGGTTAGACTGAATGAAGGAGGTGTGGACCCATAACCTGTTAGAATGTGATGGATGTGCTTGTTTAACCATAGACAATATCACTATTGTCACCCAACTATAGGCTGAAGCCACCCCCGAGCACCTTAACCTTGACAGAGAATCATTTCAGAAGCAAACCCTAGGCTATATAGCCAAACAAGATAGCACACCTCTCTCCAAGGATAGCGCACCAAGAAAGAATAACAAAATCTGATCAAAAAGTCCAAACCCAGAGAAGACCGAGACTAAATACTGGTAGCAATAGCTTCTCCAGAACTTGCGAACAAAACTGCCCAACTGCAGTGCGCACAAGTGTGCTACTGCAGTTCTGAGAATGCCTGCCAAAATGAAGACTGACCTCCTGTATTTATACTAAAACTGGCAAACTGCCTCGACCGACTTCTCATTCTAGGTGCCTATTTACTTAGTAAATAATATTTCCTTTAGTCAACTTCTTCTCTTGGAGGCTAATAACCTAATAGAAATTATCCTCTTGACCCGACTTGTCTTCTAGGGTTATTAGCCAACTAATTAGGGTTTCTTCTTACTTCCTAGAATATTCTATTCTCGTTAGGTTTACACGTGGAGGTAAATACCTCCCATAGCTACCATAATATCAACACTTACTTCATGGCTTATGGTGTCATTGAATCCATTTCTATGAGTGCCTCTATGGAGGGTGCACTTTCTCTTGAGTTATCAATTTCTAAGCACTACATTTTTCCAGCCTCTTAGTATTCGTTTTTATTGTCCTCTTATCATATTTTCAAGTCTTGTTTATAAGGTTTCGAGCTATAGCATCGAAAGGCTCTTTTCCCAACTAGGTTCAAGAAACTTGTCTGTAAAGGTTTATTGAACTCTTCAGAGTTTGCATCAAAGTGAATGGAGAACATAACCTTTTGTTTCCTCTTTGCCAAAAATCATTTGGCCTCCTTTCTCTGTTTCCTCTTCCTCTATTTCCTCCACCATAGTTGCGTCCACTGAAAAAGAAGCTCATCTAAAGCCATGATAATCCAATTAACATAAGAATAAAGCAACATTAAGATAGAACATATAATACAATTTATCTAAATGATTAGATTGGATTTGACCTGACACAACCATACAACATAAATGGGAAATGAAAGCGATAAAGTGAATCAAGAACATAAACACAATATTCATCAACCATATCCAATATACAAGTCAACAATCCATGAATGTTTGATCATTATCAAAAGAAGTATTTCCATATTTCATTCAAAAATACATAACAAATATCTTCCAGCTAATTAAATTCCATCTCTTGCTTTGTTATTTTCTATTCTTAACATTTCTAATAATTCTCTTTTATCGTATAAGCAGGACTAAAATGGAGAAGGTGAATGAATGACAAGGATTTAATGGATTTTTTTTTATGAAAAGTGAGATTGATGAAGGAAACTAAACCTAATTAACAATTTCATTTCATTTTTTGTAAACTTCAACATGTTTCCATTATCATATTTTGATTTCCTTTGTTCCAGTCAAACATTATAGAAATGTTCCCAAGTTGAAAATCAATCATCCATAACTGATATAACAATATTTTATTTCTTAAATCATGTTAATGTTTTATGCTGATATTATAGTTCTTTGCATTTCATAAGATAAGAGCATAATATGAACAAGATCACTGAGAAATACACATCCACAATAGACACAGCATTTATCCTGGGAAACCCTCCAGGGGAAGAAAACCCAGCAA
>ML804876.1:131374-147739 GCA_009831015.1 Picea engelmannii | reverse complement strand
TATACAATTACCGACTTGGTTAATCCTCAATGGGGATTAACCTAATAATAAAAATAATAATAATGACATGATTAATCCACAATGGGGATTTAATCCAATAACAAAATAATAAGAATGCTCTTCGCAGTTACATTATTTCAACAAATCACATAGATAGGGAATTGACGAGAACATGAAATTAATGAATGGGATTTGAGGAATAATTATGAAAAATGAAATCGATGAAGGAAAATTGGAGTCTATATAATTTTTCTTTTGTTTTACATTACCCTCTTATCGACAAGAACTGCCAATGTAGTCATTCATAACCTGGTCATGCGTTCACATGAATAAATACAACTGAAGGAAATATATAATTTCCTTTTCTAAATCATTCCCACAATATTTTATATCAACCATCATAATAAAAAAACTCACTAATCATTTCATTTCTATTTTCCGAATGAAAACCACAATCAAAACCCTTAATAATCGTGAGTAAGTCAAAGATGAACCATTGTCGAGCATATAACACACATGGAATTAGGGTTCAAATCTTTCCTTTGTTTGGTAAGAGTTTCAAAACCAACAGTTGGGGTATATCCACTGACACGTAAAACAAACTAATTCGAAGTATGTTGTAGAGAGGTCGGGCTCGTCACCTGAGATTTTTTATTTTAAACATTTCTTTTAAATTCGAACTAGGTTTCAAAACAAAAGAACCCATGAGGTAGGAAATGAGACTGGGTATCATGGAACTGGCCATATGAAAACAACTCAAGTTGGCTTACAAACTAGCCCACTTTTACAAATTTCAAATATCAGGTTTTGATTCAACTGAAACCAAGATAATACTCAAGGGTAAAACAAAGGAATGAGTTAACACATTTCTCTTTCTATGAGAAGATAAGACATTTATATAACCAAAGAACTTGAAACCCAAAACATTTATGGTGAAAATGGCTATTAAGCACGACCCATATCACAAATATCCTTTGAACAAACCCAACAAACCAATGCTATGTAAATATGGTAGATATCACTCGACATGCTTCAGAGGTTTCGAGTTCAAGTTCGAACCTCATATGAAAACTAAGATTGTAACCATAATCGTTATTGACACAAAATGAAATGGAAAGTGGGATAATGTATGAAGTGGGTGCAACTAAGAACCCTTTTATTTCTTTACAATAAAACGACAAGAGGGGAAAATAAACATTTATGCAATAACAATGGCAAACCAGAGCCAAAAGAACTATTTATTGACAAACGTTTTTGCAGTACTATATGTAAAACGAACTAAAACCTGATACCTTTGCAAAATGGCGTCTTAAATACCAGGATGAAGGAAATCCATTACCCAAAATACCAAGGTTCAATCTCTATGAACCAATTCATTACCACAACCGAGAAAACTAAAGAAATTGAGTGCACAATGCCAAAACCAAAGTGAACTGAGGGTGACAAAACACTCTTAGTGGTGCATTGAATGCACGTCAATCACTATTATGTTTCCATTATCGAGTAGTAAAACCTTTGCCAACTCAACACAACTTTCTAATACAATCAACAAAAAAACCAATCGTAGCATTTCTCTCGGGAAAGGGACCACACGCCATGTCAGATGGCATAAATTCCCAGAGACTAACGGCTCAAAATATTACGGAGAAGTTCTATCGTATTAAACCAAATTCAATTGTTGTTGAAACATTGTCAATTAAATAATACAACCAAATTTCCAATATAGCATATGCATTGTGCGATGTAAAATCTTTGCTAATATAACCATAGTTTCCACCCATTCAAAATAACTAAGCATTTTATAGGGCCTAATAAAGTGGCAGCAGTTGAAGGCTTCTGGAGCTTTGAGAGTCGTTTTAGGGTTTCGAGTTTGGGGGCTCTGCGGCTAGGTCTTGCTAGCCGCATCCCTGTATTTCTTCGTGGTGAAGCACAGGGCGGGCTTCTCCCATTCCAGTGCGGGCGGGCGAGACCAGTGCGGGCGTGCGGGAGGCGGCTACAGTATTTTTCAGTCGGCACCGAGGCCTGCAGGGTGTATCTTTGCGATCTGGTTGCGGCTGCTATGGTTTTTGCTCGGTGGGGTGATGATCGGCAGTGGTTCAGATTCGATTGGATGCAGTGGGGGCAGCCGCGTGGAGCGCCATGAGGGCGCGAGGGGCCTATCTGCGGTCGGATTTCGTTCTTCTTTACTGTTGCTGTTCGGTGCCTTTTTTCCGTTGTTTTTTCCCGTGCCTCATTCTGTTTCTTTCCCGAGGGTTTGGACCATGCTTTGAGGTCCATTTTGAGGGCGTGCGGTGTTTTGGTCTATTACTTTGAGGTCCTGCTGCGGCGTGCGGTATTGATCAACACTTCGAGGTCCTATTGTGGGCGTGCAGCTATTGGTTTAGCTTCTTTTTCTTGTCTCGAATGGGTTTTTTCTGCCTTGTATATGGTTTCACTTGTATACAGCCTGCGTGTTGTGTAGGGTTGTTTTGTTTTTGTTTTGCTTCTGAGCAAAGTTGTTGGAGTAGTACTGTTATGGACACAGCTTGATGCTGGCTTTGTAAACGAATTTATACTCTATATAAATTTGAGATAATTTTTTCTTGGAAAAAAACTAAGCGTTTTATATATGAGCCCGATACTATTCATATAAGATGCAAGTTGTGTCATATAGTTTGAATACCATTGCACATTGAATTTTTTGATATAATCGAACCACCTTTTTAAATGTAGAGTCGACACTTATACATAGCAACAAGATTTATATATTCCATGAGAACCCGTGTCATATGCAACCAATTTTTTTTTAAATAATATAACAACAAAAACAAAAACCATTAGCATATGTTTATTGTAACTTGATGAAAGCAAAGTGTGGCAAAACATTTTATTCCTTCTTCAACCACTATAACTTTGACAATATTATGATCATGGATGTAGTGAGATGCTTCAACCTATCAAAATTAAAACTGAATGACACCATTAACCTTCAAAATCATATGTATATCAACACATTGTCATTTTTTCTTTATATTACTAGGGGGTACCCCCTAATTGTTATATTTATTAATAATATTTTATATATGCCTTGCAATGATTTGCAAGCTAGTGGCTAGTTGCGAGTTTGTGAGTCAACATCTGACGACTCCACAAGGTAGGAAAGTTTTAGTTGGTTATAATCAAAGAATCTCTAGTTTTGTTGGAATCATACTTTTCTAGGAACTGTAAAGAATTTCTCTGATATTCTCTTGCAAAAAGAAAATTGTATGGAGGGAAGAACAAGAAGGAAGAAAATGGGAAAACATTGCTCATTATTTTTCAGCAAGAAATCTGTAGGCATAAGCTATTGATGTTTGGGCAGCATCGGGAAGACATTATCCTAGATTAATAATTAATAATATAATTATTATATTTATAATATAAGGTATATTAAATATATATAATAAAAAAATAGTTATTTATTATCCAAGGGACGCATCCTTTCATGGATGGTCACCATATGTTCTATATATATGGCACATTAATCATTGTAATAAAAATATCATCTCATCTAAAAATTCAACATGGTATCAGAGCAGGACTGGGCTTGACTCCTTCATGGGAGGGCCCAGGAACATACATAGAGTAGAGTAAAGTGTTGAGAGTGATTTTTAGTATCTGAGTTATGATTTGTCCATCGTTTGATGTGATTTGCATTCATTAGCATTGGAGAAGGAATCGAGGAAAAATGATGTTGGGAAGAGAAGGCTTAGCCTGTGTTCAAGATAGTCATGTGAGAAAATAGAGCTTGCAATAAAGGAGAGTTGTTCATATCTCATTTTTTAGTATGTCAACACTGGCTCTCTTGTTGACAACCTCCGGGTAAATTCTCTTGTTCTGAGTTGGAGACAGAGACTAGACATCGCCCTGAATGTGGAAAATGGGATACGCTATCTTCATAATTATGCCATTCCCACCTACATGCACAGAGACATCAAGAGCAACAACATTCTGCTCGATGGAAATCTCCAAGCCAAGATTAACAATTTCGATATTACAAAATTTGTAGGCGAAGGCTTTGTGGTGACGAGACATGTGGTGGGCACAAAGGGACACATGGCACCAGAGTATGTTTCCTATGGCCTCATCACTTTGAAGCTCGACTACTTCTCATTCGAGGTCATCATACTAGAGCCTCTCTCTGGAAACCTGCAACTTTGACTGGGCATAGAGACACACACAAGGAAGTTACGTTGTGGAATACAATTGGGGCTTTGGTCGATGGTTCAAATCCTGAGGAGAAGCTTTAGGGTTTCACGGATCCGGATTTGATGAATTCTTATTTGTTGAATATGGATTTTTCCATGGTTGAGATGGTGAGGACCTGCGTCAATGAGGATTTGAACCATTGACCAACCATTGGTGATATTTAGAGGGCACTTTCAATGTGGAAATCTAATCCTTCTCCTCCCTTGTTAGGAATGGACTCTATTGATTACTATCTCCCCTACAACAACTTCAATATTATTTAGAAGGTTCTCTCTCGCCGCGGATGTAGATATTACACAAAAATAATCGTGGAAGTACATATGTGGAAATATTGATGTAGAAAACATTGTGTTAAATATATTCTCTTGTGAGGCCGAGAAATTCTTGATCTCACTGATATATTTTTGAGATTCATTAGTTGGGTCTATTTTTTTATAGCAAAAAAGAAATATTTCTCTCCCAACTCTATGAAATTTCTAGGATCAAATTTTACAAGTTTCATGGTTGTATAAATTCTTGTGGGTGATGAAGGTTTCCATATGGAGACGAATGGAGGAAAATACTACACAACTATTTGAATTTAAGCATAAGTGCTAATCCATGGCATGGGTGTTGTTGGTGTTCTAGATCAATGTGAGTATTTGGTGTGGAGTGATTGAGATGGACATGAGAAGCAGTGGAAAACCCTCTGTAGTCGAGATCACATGAAGCTTGTGTCAATGTGTTGATGTGGTGGATACCATGATGTTCTGTACTTTGGAAAGTGGAAAGACTGTCAAGAGAGGTCAGTGAGGAGGCACGATTATGGTGTTGAGATAAAATTAGTTATTTCCAAGAGTGCTAGCCACCAATGGAGGATACAGTTCTCATATACTTGAGGGGAAGTCAGTGGTGACTTCCAAGTGGATCTACAAGATCAAGCATACAACAAATGTTAGCATCGAAAAGTAAAAAGTGAGGTTCGTGGCAAGAAGGTTCTCCCAAAAACAGATAGTGGACTATGATGAGTTGTGGAGAAGTGAATCTCTAGTACATATTCACCAATGAGAAAATAGAAAATATTCTAACGAAGCCCTTGTCCAAAGGGAAGTTTGTATACTTCAGGGACAATCTGGGGCTTGTGGAGATTACTCCCTTAGTTGAGAGGGAGTGTTGATATTCTTGCATTGTGGATAGTTAGTGTGTTGTTGAAATGAATTTCTCCCTGTGGAGAATGGTCCAGGTTGGAAATATTATTGATGTATCATGGACTGACATTTTTTGCAGAAAATGGTCCAGGATTGACATTCTCCTGTGGCACAAATGGTGACATGATCAATATGAATGGTCTGCCCCATATGGCGTGAATGGTGACTTGATTAGGGAGGTTGGTACATGACTGGAATTTTCTCTATGGTGCATATGGTGACCTGATTAGAGAAAGAGGTCCAGGACTGGCATTCTCACCAAGCCTATGTCTAGAGTGAAGTATGATTACTTCAGAGACAAGCTTGGCATGATGCAGAATGTACACCCTTATTGAGAGGTAGGTGTGTTTTTTCTCCTCAAGTCGGCTAACCCCTATGGCCAAGGGTTCCCTAGATCATTCATATGTGGTGACTGAGGGGGTAATGTACTGTCAAATCTTGGGAGAGGATAAAACATCACAAGCATAGTCGTAAGACTATGGTGGAGATTGTGTGTCTTTGGACAGTAGTTGTGTATTACTATGGTGGTTGTGTACCACTGATGGATATTGTGTGTCTCTGGACAGTAGTTGTGTGCTACTACGGTGGTTGTGTACCACTAGCGGAGACTGTGTCTCTGGATAGTAGCTGTGTGCTACTACGGTGGTTGTGTACCACTAGCGGAGACTGTGTGTCTCTGGGCAATAGTTGTGTTCTATTACGGTGGTTGTGTACCACTGGAAATGACTGTGTGTCACTAGACGATATATGTGTGCTACTAGCAGTGGTTGAGTAGCACTAGCGGTGATTATGTATCATCGGACAATATTTGTGTACTACTATGGCTTGGCACAATCATGTTCTATTGGTGGAATTGTAGTAGTTGTGTGCTACTAGTTGATTGCTATGGAGACTACCATATCACTTGGGAGAAGTTGTGTGTTTCTTGATCACAAAGACTGTGACAGATGATTTGAGCTACTGATGACATGGTAGTAGTTGTGTTCTACTAGTTTATTGTAGAGTAGTCAGTGGAATACTAGATGAAAGACATCGTGGAAAGATACCTCCCTAGCTAAGAGGGAGTGTTGATGTTTTGGTAGCCGCGGGAGGAAATTTCCTCTAAACAATATTTCTTAGAAGAGAAGAAGATTCCATAATTCTAGGAAGACCATTGAACAATAGGAGAATATCTCAGAGAGAGTCAGTTGGCTCAAAGGGAGAGTCGCAGAGGGGGTTTCTCCTCAGTTCAGGTGGGAGAGAGACATCTCCAAGGACTGATAGATATGTTTTATGAGTCTAGGGAGAAGTTTGTATACCTCATAGACAAGTTTGGCATGATGTAAAATGTCTCCCTCGCTGAGAGGGAGTGGTGATGTTTGGGCATCATCGGGAAGACATTCTCCTAGATTAATAATTAATAATATAATTATTATATTTATAATATAAGGTATATTAAAAATATATAATAAATAAGTAGTTATTTATTATCCAAGGGATGCATCCTTTCATGGATGGTCACCATATGTTCTATATATATGGCACATTCATCATTATAATAAAAATATCATATCATCTAAAATTCAACATAGGAAACTATTACACAAGTAGCATTATGGACCCAAAAGAAGATCAATTTTCTTTTATTTTCTTATCAATTTTAAAGAAGATAAAAAAATTTGCAGTCGACATGACAAAATAAGTGGCTTAAGTGATCCAGCTTAACTAAAAAATAATGACAAAGAAAACGAAAGTTCAGAATTGATAAAATTCAAAATGAAAATCCATTGTACCGACAGAAAAAAAAATAAACACAACTGAAAAAGAAATATATACATAAAGCATTAGAAATATGATCAATCAAGTCTTTCTGGTCCAACATAATGCTTCAAATGTGAATCATTTGAAGTATATGAAAACAATCGCTCTTCCATGTCTTTTAATAAGTATGAATTGTTACCTATGATAGAGGCAATTTTGTAAGGACCCAACAAAATCTTCTAAAATTTGGAATGTTTCCCTTTGTCAACGTGTGTAGAATCCCAAAGAAACACTTTTTAATCAACCTTAAAAATAACATATTTGGCTTTCTTATTGAATTATTTTTTAACAATTTGTTGTCTTTTCCTCATATTGTCCGAAGCATGGTTTCTTTGTTCTTCCAAGGCAAGCAAAGCATTTATTATTTGATAAATGTTTTTCATATTCAATTATTCAGTCTGTAATGCTAATCGAAGAGAGATAAGTTCAAGTTCTATAGGCATAACAACTTCCCGACCATATAAAAGTTAGAATGGGGTATGACCAGTGCTAGAATTCGTAGTGGTCCATTCTTCCCAAAGTGCATATATGAGTAGTGTGTGCCACTGGCGAGGTTTATCATCTATAATTTTCCTTAAAATTTTGACCAAGTTTTTATTAGTGGACTCATCTTTCCCATTTCCTTGTGGATAATAGGTAGAATAAGTAAAATATTTTATGACACATTTACTAAGAAATTGAGTGAATTTTGCAGAAATGAAAGTTGGTCCATTATCTGAAATGATTTTCATAGGAAGACCAAAACGAGAAAATATATTAGATTATAGGAAAGAAATGACCTGCTCATCTTGTGCACGCTTAAGTGGTACAACTTCAGTCCACTTAGTAAATTAATCTGTTGTTGTAAGTATAAAAATATACCTAGCAGAAGATGGAGGATTGATAGGGCCAATGGAATTTAAACCCCATTTAGAAAATGGAAAGTCAGGAAGAATAGGTTGCAGGGGCATGGCAAAAAATTGTTCTTTACTAGCAATTTTTTGGCATTTGTCACAAGCCCTTGTGAATTTAAAAGAATCTCTAAAACTGTAAGGCCAATAACACCCTGTTCTCAAAATCATAAAGGCAATGGATTTCGCTGCAAATTGACCATTGATATGAATGTTTGAATCTATTGATCCATGGATTTCTCTTAATATTTTTTGAGTTGTCGTATCACCTATGTTAGTAAAATTATACATTCATAATTCTGATAAATTCTATTGTTAATCCGATTTTGTAAGCTTATGTGGTGCAAGGAAAAATATATACAGAGATAAACCTTGAAGTGCTCAATCTCACCAATCAACACACAACCATTAAAAGAAACACATGAACAAAAAGCAATACCGCTGAATATGAGATGTCATTCAAGGTTCGTTAGACCCATTGTGAGATCCTAAGGTAGAAAATGCAGGCCAATCATATGTAATTAGGGTATGACTGACAATACTCTGAAATTCCCAATTTTAACAGATCTAATCATTACTCATAAATGCATCCTTACAAATTAAATATCAGAGCAACGAAACAATCTCTGGTCACAAATACCTAAGAACAATACTATCTAGTGTTTGACTAATAAGTAGAACCCCAGTTTAACTTATGTAGATAACAATACTTTGCAAGTCTCTTTATTAGTTGATATTGGCTCAATAATGAATGAAAATAAAACCTCTTTAATTAATCCCACTAATTCAAGTATATCACTGAAAATAAAATCACTTGAACAGATGCCACAAAAATCAAAGCTTCAAGCAATACAAGAACCATAAGCTACAAACGATGCAAGAATCTCAAATTACGGATGCTGCAAGAATTGTTTTAATGTTGCAAAAATCAGACTATAGAAACCACACTGCAAGAATTCGATGTATGAAAAATAAATAGTATTATCAAAACAACTAATCGTGATTCATCACACATATGAACATAAAATAACACACATATCAATTCATAACCACGCATGAAAAGGGTAGTGTTTCTGAGATGAAAGGGGCCCTTCTTTCTCTCAAAAACACGCATGTACACCTACTTGAAGCTCAAAATCACAATAGCTAGCAAAACATAAGAAACATGCCTTTAATTAATTCAATGAAAGATACATCCAATATTTGAGCTCCTACTCCTTATTATTCAATGCACCCCTTTTGTCTATGTTATGTCCATACTTATAATATTACATTTACAACCCTATAATATGCGCTGCAAAACTAGTTACAAGGATCTTGTTCGAGATTATGATATAAAAATTGTCTTGACTATATTTGAATAAGAAGTTACATTACAATAATGATAGAAAAAAGATGGTATATTGTATCAAGTGGTTTCATGACCGAAGGCATGAAATTGATTCCAAGAATATCGCCTATTACATAGTTTCTTTGACCAGATCTATTCTTGGACTAGTAGTTAATCATACGATTTGGTATAAGCTAGACACAAAATACCATCTCATTGCATATTCTTACCAAATACTCATTCCCATTTTAGTCCACGAGGTCCATTAGTAGTTGAATCAACGAGGCCACTACAAGACTATGGTTGTTGCAAGAAGGTTCAATCCTATAACTTCATAGACCATGAAAATTTAACATTCAATTTACTCAAAATAAATGAATAAAATATGACTATGGGCACAAGTTATTACCTTTATGCTTGGAATATTCTTTCTGGACAAAAGCACATGGAAATAAGTTTATATAGGGAAATTAGATGAGGTATTATGGGAAAAATGGTCAAAAATGGGGTCCTCATGTAGTCCCTAAAGTGTCAAAACATGGACTCCACATATCTCCCACCCTTGAGAGATTGCATGTCCTCATGCAAAGAAAACCACGACCTTTGCAAAAATGTTGTCTTTCAAAATTGTAGAACCTTTTTCTCACATCCACTAAGTAGCTACCTAGGCCATCACCTCCGGACCAGAATTTGTAGATTGGAGACTTCGAATTTTAAATAGGAGCCCTTTGATTCCTTGCGCAGAGTCTGTTGGCTCTACCAAACCATTTCCTAACAAACTTTTCAATCTTTTTGTGGCTTACATTGAGCTCTTTAATGATCCATATTATTTTGAGAACGATATGAAGGAAGAAATATAACAGATGTATGGCAACGAAATACTTAGAGATATGGCACGAAATACAATAATACAATGAAACTCAGATTCTATTAATGATTGTTTGAAAATAAAAAATATTGTAAAATACGAAAGCACACAAGCTATTTAGAATGGTGGTAGCTTATCTCTAAGAAGAGATGTGTTGGCTACACTCATTCGCAAGAAGTTGATCACAATGAGGCTCCAAAGGCTTTTTTAACATAAATCATAATTGAGAAAACCCTAAACATCCAAAACCCTAACCTGGGAGATGAAACACCAAAAGGTTTGTGGGCCCCGGTGGGGTTAGTTGATACATCAACTTTTCAAGTGTGTAAATTTTTCATACGAATTGCATTTGGGGCACTCGATACCTCACTATAAAGGTATAGATGAGGAGTACACCTTCCGTTTGGCTGAGACTATGTCATTGGTTATTGTCTAGGTGTTGTCATGCCTAGAAAACGTAGTTTAAGGCCTCAAAATAGCCCCAGAATTTCAAGACCCCAAAAAGTGCAGAAAAACTGCTAAAATATAAAAATTTTCTTTGATCCAGTGGAATAGGTGGGTGGCCACCAATGTCCACCTGGATCATTCCTCCCCCCAAGAAGCAATGGTCTCCATTGTGTCAATTTCTTCCATTAGATGGGGAAACTTCCATTCAATCTGACTCTTGGTGATCCACTTGCACTGATGAAGAAATTGCCCCGATTTAGTGACCTGATAGAGTTGGATGGTCTGTTGGTGGTTTTCCTTTGTATTAGTTTCCATAACATTATCAAGTGTCGCATGTTAGATACAATCAAGATTTATTTCTTAGGGTCTGTTATAGTGCAAGTTGTAGGTTGGGAAAATTCTGACCCAACCACAAAGCAAGTGCTGCAACTTGGGAATCCTACACTCAATGTCACCTCGATGTAGGTCCCATAATTCAAGGGTGACTAGGTCACTCTTGGGAGGTGATCCTGGTGACCCTAGGGGGATTGAGATGGAGATGGAGAGAAATGGAAGTGAAGCCCCTAGAGGTCATGTCTAAGTGGAGTGAAGAGTGGGAAGATATTCCTTGTAAGTCAAGTGTGTTGGAGTTACTTAACACACACCTATGATTTTTTTTCCTAATGTGTTTCCTTGTTTATTAGTCATAATTAGTCATTATCTAGACTCCTATATTCTAGAGGAGAATATTCCACATGAAGAATATTCCCTTTTAGTTGACACTTCAGTTTGACTAGTTGAGTTTAGTTTAAATGTCACATTGGTTTTGTCACCATGAAACATTGGGATCATCACCATACTGGTGCATTACCCTTGATTCCTTGATCTACTCCTCACTATTCTATGTTTAGTCAGTTAACTGAAGACTAGTTGACTAGTTAACTCAACTAGGTGGTAGTTCACTCCCGTTACTGCCTGAGAGACTAGACTAGGTGGCAGTTCATTCCCAGAACTGCTAGTGTGTGTCTAGATCACTCTAGACCACCACTATGGAGCATTGGTTCTCCTCCAGTGTGAATTCATTGAGTTATACAGAGTATATAATGTGCAAATTATTCATTATTCATAACATTTAATGAGAATTTTTCCATTCTTTCTCTCCTTCTTCTTTCTCAATTTCTCTCTGCAAATGTGTGTAGTATTTTATAGCTAGATCTATTATGTGCATATTCAACACATTTACATGGTATCAGAGCCGATGGATTGCTAAGCAAAAGCTACACCAAAATGTTTTGCAGGTACAAAAGATTGAAGACAACAAGAAGATGAATTTCCAAAAAGAATTCATTCTTACACCTTACAACTACTTTGCATAGAAGGAGAAAATAGCCATACATCTCTGAACAAGAGGATTGTATAGGTTAACCTTGAATACATATACAGAACCTACATCAACCATAGAAAAATCCAAGTATTTAAATCACATGGATGAGGCACTCAGAACAATTTGCAGTCTTATTTCTCCCAATCTCCTTTTTCACATATCTTCCTGTAAGACTCCCAATGAAACCTGGACTACCTTGGAAGGGCTCTTTGGAAAACATGATGAGATGAGGGGACACTTACTGGCGGTGGAATTGCTCACATTGGATCCAAAAAGCTTCGAAAATATCCAAGATTTCTTTACAAAATTCAAGGATTTACTCTCGCAACTCAAAGCTTGTGGGGTTGATAAATCCAAGTAGGAGAAACAAATGGTTTTCACCATTCTCTCCAAACTTGGTCCTAAATTATCTATATTCATATCCACATTCCATTCTATCAAATTCACCTATGGAGCCACCTGGAAGATGCCTTCTCTTGAGGACTTTATTGAATCCCTAACACAAGAGCAAACCAAACTCATCAACATGAGAAAAATAAAAGGCCCAAAGGTGCATGCACTCACTGTGCAATATGGCAGCCACAAATATCAGAAATATAAAGATAAATAAAAAATTAAAGCTCATGCACATCCGAAGAAGGAAGGGTACACAAAACCCTTCACCGATGCCTGCGTATCCAAAGGGGAAAAGGCAAGAAAAGGGGAGAAATGCACATATTGTCACAAAGGATTCCATTCAGAATCCGCATGCATTCAAAAACAAATAGATCTAATGACTCAAATACTTTAGAAAAACAACCTTAGAGATCGCATCCCTGAGGGTGTTAAGAAGAAGAAGTTAGAAGATCAGAATCCTAAGAAAGACAATTCTAGCCATGCCTTGATTGCCATCAACTCCTTTCCCGATGCTTGGATTGTAGATTCAGGAGAATCACATCACATGGATGCCTCAAAACCAGTATATTCTTCATTGGATGCATGCAAAGGTCCTCCTATTCTGATGGGGGACAAATCTTCTGTCGAAGTCATCGACAAAGGAAGGATTGAACTCACCAACGAAAGCTTCGAGAATGTGTTGCACGTTCTCAAACTTTCTGTCAACCTTCTCTCCGTGTATCAGATGATGAATTCTGACATTGGAAAGAAATTCATATTCACACCAAATGTCGTGGACATCTACGACATGCAAACCAATTCCATGGTTTCTACCGGTGAGGTAAATCATCAATCTAGATTGTATACATTTTATGAATTCATTGAACTTGATTCTACTTTACTGCTTACTCATGCTGATGAAAGTAGTAGGATATGGCACAAAAAGTTTAGACATTTGAATTTCAGATACATGCAAAAACTTAGCAACAAAATATTGGTTGATAGTCTATTAGGCATCTATTTCTCCAAGGGAGTATGTGAGGAATGTGTTCTCGGAAAAGACCCTCAAGAGAAATTCGACAAAGGAAAGTCTCAGAGAGCTTATACACCTTTAGATATAATCCACAATGACCTTATGGGTTCGTTTCCACATCCATGTATCAACAAAGTGAGTTTTTTTTCTCATTTTTGTTGATGATTTCTCAGGTTTTACATGGATCTACTTTCTCAGGCAAAAATCTGAGGTCTTTCAACACCTCAAAGATTTCAACGTCATGGTTGAGACACAGTCTAGAAAGAAGATCAAATTCCTATGAATTGATAACGTGGGAGAATATGTAAATCATGAGATCCATAATATTTTCAATGAGGCAGGGATTCAGTTGCAATAAAAGGTTCCCTATACTCCGCAACAAAACGAAGTTGATGAGCGGAAAAACAATTTTCTAAAGGAGATGGAATTTTGCATGCTACATGCAAAGTCACTACCACAAAGACTATGGGCCGAAGCACTTAATTGTGAAACATACATCCAAAACAGATCTCCCCATAGATATGTCAAGGATAAGACCCCCTATGAGGCTTGGAGTGGCCTCAAACCGTAAGTGACCCACTTTCACATTTTCGGTTCACGTGCATGGGCCTGAATTCCCTCTGAAAAGAGGAAGGCACTTGATCCACAGAGAACTGAGTGTATTTTTGTTGGAGACCCCAATGGTGTGAAGAGATATAGACTTATCGATCTTTCCTCGGATCGAATCATCATTGAGCGAAGTGTCCAATTCGAGGAAAGTGTCTCACATGTACCTCAACAACTGCATGCAGACATCTTCATTCTTCCACCTGTCCGAGATGATGAGCATGCACATGTAGACTCTTCTTCAGACGAGATTTATGATTCAGAGAACTCAGATGATTCAGATTCATAGTCAATACAGTTAGATGCAGATTCAGAGCATCCATATGCAGTTGCAGAGCCAATGCAGAGGTCCAAGTGGGAAGAAACTACTCTTCAGGATGCAGGGGATCTCGTTGGTGATCCAGCCGATACTAGGAGGACTCGATCTGATTTTGAGGACCCTCCTGTTGCACTCACTGCCACTGAACCATTGCCCTCCAGGAATATTTTTTTGGTTCAGTATTCATATCCATAGTCTTATGGAGAGGCTGTTGGAAATCCCTTTTGAGAATCCGACATGCAGGAGGAGTACAGCTCCCTCCTCGAAAACCTGACTTGGAATCTGATTCCCCTTCCTTCTGGAAGGAAACTTGTCAGATGTAGATGGGTCTACAGGACCAAGAGAACAACATATGGGTAGATTAGCAGATACAAAGCTAGGCTTGTTGCCAAAGGCTTTCAATAGGTGCATGGTATTGACTATGATGAGACCTTCTCTCCATTAGCAAAGATGTATTCCATACTATTGGCGCTTTCCATTGCAATAACTAAGGGATGGGAAGTCCATCAGATGGAAGTGAAGAATGAATTTCTTAATGGTGATCTCTCTGAGGTCTATATGGAGCAGTCCTAGGGATTTATGCAGGACTCATCTTTGGTTTGTCGACTGAAGAACTCTCTTTATGGCCTCAAGCAGGCTCCGAGGGCATGGTATTCCAAGATGGACTCCTACCTGTTGTCATAGAACTTTGTACGTTGTAAATTAGACCTGAATGTATACATTTTTAGGACGACTGATTCACTTCTACTCTTAGGTCTGTATGTTGATGATTTGTTGATCACCGGTTGCTCGACTTTAACGATTGTTGCAGTCAAGAGGATTCTACATGACAGGTTTTTGATGACGGACATGGGTCCGCTACACTTCTTCCTTGGACTCGAGATTAGTCAGGATGCATCAAGCATCAAACTGTCTCAGGCCAAGTATGCATGAGATATCCTTGAGAGATTTCACATGACAAATTGCAAGTCTACTCCGACTCCTTTCCTATCAGAAGTCAAACTTGAGGATGGCGGGGATAATCCACTGGTTGACAACACACTATACAAACAACTAGTGGGGAGATTTTTGTATCTCACAAACTTCAGACCAGACCTCTCCTATGCGGTTGGCACAATTTCTAGGTTCATGTAGGAACCACATGAGCTACATTGGAAGGTTGCAAAGCATATCCTTCGATACATACAAGGCACCATTACCTTTGGGATTCATTATGCAACAGACTCTACATTAGATCTCATCGGGTTTACTGATTTTGAATAGGTTGGCGATAACATTGATCGCAAGTCCACATCTGGTTACTCACTCAGTCTTGGTTTCGGGCCTATCTGTTGGTTGAGAAAGAACCAAGCAGCCATTGCTCTATCTTCAGCCGAGGTAGAGTACAGAGGGGTAGTTAACATAACTATTAAGGCTATGTGGCTACAACATTTTCTCACTGAGTTGGACATTCAGTTTCACCGACCAATCGTCATCTGGTGTGACAACCAGAGCACTCTGAAGTTATGCAGAGATCTAGTTCAGAGGCAGTAGACAAAGTACATCGAGATCCACATGCACTACATCCAGGAATTAGTACACGAGGGGATCATCGACCTACATTTATGTCCTTCAGCAGAACAGATGACATACATCTTCACCAAGACCTTCACCGAGAAGAATTTCCATTCTCTGCAAAGTTGTCTTGGAGTGAAGGACATAGTTTCCTAACAACTATAGTTCTTCTTTTTACATACATTGTACCTTGAGCAGGGTTTTTCCCATGAGGTTTCCCCTCTTTCCTCACTTTATTTTCAGTGTATCTTTTGTATTTGGGTACCTAACATGGCCTCGTTGTTGGGACCCATTATTTATTTTCACCATAGTGATGTTCAGGGGGGTTGTTGGAGTTACTTCACACACACCTAGGATTTATTTTTC